>CM053769.1:32386684-32402652 GCA_028658325.1 Potorous gilbertii | reverse complement strand
TTTTTTTTTGTAATTTTTGCCAATTTGTAAGGTGAAAGGTGAAACTTCAGGGTTATTGCAATTTGCTTTCCTCTTATTATTAGTGATGTGGAGCAGTCTTTTTTTTGATTAATTTATTTAATTTTAGTTTTCAATATTCACTTCCATAAGCTTTTGAGTTTTAAATATTTTCTCCTTCTCTTCCCCCACCCAAGACTGCATGCAATCTAATAAATACTCTGTATATACATTCTTATTAAACATATTTTCACATTAATCATGTCATAAAGAAGAATTAAGAATAAATGGGAGAAACCACGAGAAAGAAAAAACAAAACAAAAAAAGAGAGAAAGTGAATAGTATGCTTCAATATGCTTTTGGATTCCATAGATCTTTCTTTGGATGTGGTAGCATTACCCATCATGAGTCTTTTGGAATTATCTTAGATCCATGTATTGCTGAGAAGAGCTAAGTCTATCAAAGTTAGTCATGGCACAATGTGGCTGTTACTGGGTACAGTGTTCTCTTGTTTTGGCTCATTCCATTCAGCATCGGTTCATATAAGTCTTTCCAGATTTTCCTGAAGTCTATCTGCTCATCATTTCTTATAGCACAGTAGTATGATGAGGAGCATTCTTTAATGTGGTCCTGAATACTTTACAATTCTGCTTTCAAGACCTATTTGTTCATATCCTTTGACCACTTACCTATTGGAGAATAGCTGTTAGTCTCATTCTTCTCCATTCCCCTACCATTTTTTATATACTCCCCCAAAGTATAATATAACCCCACAAAAACCCTTATTCATGGTAAGCAGTGTCACCTGGTTCTGTCCATAATATTCCCTGCCCTCCTCTTCACTGCTACCTCCACCAGATTTCCATTTTCACCTTTTTCTCCTTGTCTTTTCATTAAGAATATGTGGAAGCCCTCTACTTCATGAAAGGACCATTTTTTTCCCCTGTAAAAATACTTAGGTTTTCTGGGTAAGTTATTCTTAGGTAAGTCTTGGTTGCCTTGTATAATTCCATATTGCTTTGTCTTCTGGAATATTGTTTGCCTTCTGAAATATTGTTCTGGTCTTTCATAGTGGTGTCTACTAGATCATATATAATCTTGAGTGTGGCTTCTCAATACTTCAATTTTTTTTCTTTCTTACTGTTTACAATATTTGATGTAGAAGCTCCAGATTTTGTCTGTAATGTTCCTGTCAGTTTTTATTTTGGGATTTCTTTCAAGAGGTGACTAGTGGATTCTTTATATTTCTGCTTGGTCCTCTGGTCCTAAGAGGTCTGGATAGTTTTCTTTTATGATTTCTAGATATATGATGCTTACAGTTCTGGGTGGAGGTTTAAGTTATAGTGTTTAGATATTCCAACGAGCTTTAAACTTTTCTCCTTGATCTGTTTTCCATGTCAGTTGTTTTTGCTATGAGAAATTTTAAATTTTGGTATTTTTAGTGTTATAACTTTTTAATATATTTCTTGTTGTCTTACAGAATCATTGTGTTCTATTTGGTCCATTGTAATTTTCAGGGAATTTGTTGCTTGATCAAGGTTTTGTGTATCTTGTGCCAAGTTGTTAATTTTCTTTTTTCCTTAGTTCTTTTTTTCCATTTCTCCACCCCAAGCTCTCTCATTTGATTTTTTAAAATATTTTGTCTTTTTATCTTTTTTATTTTTAGTTTTCAACATTCATTTCCACAAAGTTATGAGTTCCAAATTTTCTCCCCATCTCTCCCCTCCTCCCACCCCAAAACAACGTGCATTCTGATTACCCCTTCCCCCAACCTGCCCTCTCTTTTATCACACCCCTCCCTTACTTCATCCCCATCTTTTCTTTTTTCTTGTAGGGCAAGATAGATTTCTATACCTTATTACCTGTATTTCTTATTTCCCAGTTGTATGCAAAAACAGTTCTCAACATTTGTTCTTAAAACTTTGAGTTTCAACTTCTCTCCCTTCCTCCCTCCCCACCCATCCCCCCTGAGAAGGCAAGCAATTCAGTATAGGCTATATATGTGTAGTTTTGTAACTGACTTACATAATAGTCATGTTGTGTAAGACTAACTATATTTCCCTCCATCCTGTCCTGCCCCCCATTTATTCTGTTCTCTCTTTTAACCTTGTCCATCCCCAAAAGTGTTTACTTCTAATTACTCCCTCCTTCCATTTGCCCTCTCTTCTATCATGCCCCCCCACCCTACTTAACCTCTTCTCCCCTGCTTTCCTGTATTGTAAGATAGATTTTCATACCAAACTGAGTGTGCATGTTATTCCCACCTTAAGCCTAATGTGATGGGAGTGAGTTTCACTTTTTCCCTCTCACCTCCCCACTTCCCCCTTTTCCACTCCATTGAAAAAGCTTTTTCTTGCCTCTTTTATGAGAGATAATTTGCCCCATTTCATTTCTCCCTTTCTCCTCCCAATATATTCCTCTCTCACCCCTTAATTTTATTTCTTTAGATATCATCCCTTCCTATTGAACTGACCCTGTGCCCTGTGTGTGTGTGTGTGTGTATAAAATGTGTGTATATATATATAATGTGTGTGTGTATATAAAATCCCTCCAACTACTCAAATACTGAGAAAAGTTTCAAGAGTTATAAATATTATCTTTCCATGCAGGAATGTAAACAGTTCAATTTTAGTGAGTCCCTTATGATTTCTCTTTCCTATTTATCTTTTCATGCTTCTCTTAATTCTTGTGTCTGAAAGTCAGATTTTCTGTTCAGCTCTGGTCTTTTCATCAAGAATGCTTGAAAGTCCTCTATTTCATTCAATAACCATTTTTCCCCTGAAATATTATGCTCAGTTTTACTGGGTAGGTGATTCTTGATTTTAATTCTAGTTCCTTTGACTTCTGGAATATTATATTCCAAGCCCTTCAATCTCTTAATGTAGAAGATGCGAGATCTTGTGTTACCCTGATGTATTTCCACAATACTTGAATTGTTGTTTCTGGTTGCTTGCAATATTTTCTCCTTGATCTGGGAACTATGGAATTTGCCTACAATATTCCTAGGAGTTCCTTTTTGAATCTCTTTCAGGAGGTAATTGGTAAATTATTTCAGTACTTATTTTGCCCCCTGGTTCTAGAATATCAGGGCAGTTTTCCTTGATAATTTCATGAAAGATGATGTCTAGGCTCTTTTTTTGATTATGGCTTTCAGGTAGTCCCATAATTTTAAAATTGTCTCTCCTGGATCTATTTTCCAGGTCAGTTGTTTTTCCAATGAGATATTTCACATTGTCTTCTATTTTTTCATTCTTTTGGTTTTGTTTTGTAATGTCTTGGTTTCTTATAAAGTCATTGGTTTCCATCTACTCCATTCTGATTTTTAAAGCACTATTTTCTTCAGTGAACTTTTGAACCTCCTTTTCATTTGTCTAATTCTGCTTTTTAAAGCATTCTTTTCCTCATTGACTTTTTGGAACTCTTTTGCCATTTGGGTTAGTCTATTTTTAAAGGTGTTATTTTCTTCAGCATTTTTTAGTCTCCTTTAGCAAGCTGTTGACTGACTTTTCATGATTTTCTTGCATCACTCTTACTTCTCTTCCCAATTTTTCCTCCACCTCTCTTACTTGATTTTCAAAATCCTTTTTGAGCTCTTCCATGACCTGAGACTGTTGCATATTTATTTGGAGGTTTTTGATTTAGAAGACTTAACCTTTATGTCTTCTTCTGATGGTATGCATTGTTCTAACTCATCCAAAAGGATGGAAGAAAATACCTGTTTGCCAAGAAGGTTGCCTTCTGTAGTCTTATTTTTTTCTCTTTTTTGGGCATTTTGACTTTTGATTCCTTTGTCAAGAGGAGGGTGTATTCTGGGAACCTGTAAGTTCTCAGTTCCTCTAAGGTGGCACAATAAAGGGAGAGGAATTTACTCCTCTCCTGGCCTGTGCTCTTGTCTATGAGCAACCACAGCACTCTGTTCTGCCCAGGATCTGCCAGTAACATTCCTTCTCTAGAGCCTCCACCAGTTCCACTTCCAGCAATCTTCCTCACCCTAGGAGAGCCACTCAGGACTGAGATCAAGTTCAGCTGCTCCATTTCCCCAAGGTCTTTAGACCAAGAGCCCCAAAAAGGAATACTGCCTCCACAGTTGCTGCTGCTAGCAAGGCCAAACTGCGTTCCCTTCTCACTCATGTGAGAGAACTTCCTCACTGATCTTTGAAGCTGTCTTTGGTGTTTGTGGGTTGAGCAGTCTGGGAACCACAGCTTCTGTCAGTTATTCCATCCCCTGAGCCCTGCTCCAGTCCTGTTCCTACTGGTACTGTGCATCCAAGGCTGTGCTGTGCTATGTGGGATGCACTCTACTAAATGCCTGGTGCAATAGATCTTTCCTTTTGACCTTCCAGGTTGCCTTGGGCTGAAAAACTCTTTCACTCTGTCGTTTTGCGACTTCTGCTGCTCTAGAATTTGTTTAGAGTCATTTTTTGCAGGTCTTTTATGGGCTGTAGCTCTGGGAACTTCTACAGGTCCGTCTTTCTACTCTGCCATCTTGGCTCTGTCCCCAAAATATTTTAAGTCTTAAAAGAAACTAAAGCCTCCTCCTTTATCTCTTTCTGGAATTCTAGTTAAATTTGTGGCCAGGTTGTATTTTTTTCTGAGGCTTTGCTTATAGATGTTTTGGAATAATTTTCTTCTTCTGGTTTTATGATTTGAGTTTCCCTATAGTAGGTTTTAATGGTGGGATTCTTTTTGTTTGTTTGTTTTCCCATTCTTCCAGTCTTCTTCCTGACTCTGGACTAAGACTGGGCTCTTCTCTACTTCTGGAAGGTCTGGGCCAGTTCTGTTTCTGCTTTCTTGAGAGTATTGAGTGTTGTATTATTCCAGGATCTCAGGGACAAACTGGAGATCTGCAGACTTTCAATAGTCCCAGTTATCTGAACCAGGGCAAAAATCTGATTGCTGTCTTCCTGGTCTGAGCTCTACAAATTCCTGACCAGGATTTTGATCAAAGCGACAGAATACTAGCTCTAGAAAAAGCTTTTGACATATTACAACACCTATTCCTATTAAAAACCCTAGAGAATGTAGGAAGAAAAGAGTTTTCCTTAAAATAAATAGTATCTATCTAAAGCCATCAGCAAATATGATATATACGGATGAGCTAAATCCCTTCCCAATAAAATCAAAAGCAAGGATGTCCATTATCACCACTGCTATTCAGTATTGTACTCAAAATGTAACTAATAGCAATAAGAGAAGAAAAATAAATTGAAGGAATTTAAAATAGGCAATGAGGAAACAAAATTATCACTTTTTGCAGATGGTATACTTAGAGAATTCTAGAGAATCAACTAAAAAACTGGTTCAAATAATTCGCAACTTTAGCAGAGCTGCAGGATATAAAATAAATCCATATAAATCATCAGTATTTCTATACATTACCAGCAAAGTCCAAAAGCAAGAGATAGAGATAGAGAATTTCTATTTAAAATAACTGTTCTATTTAAAATACTTGGAAGTCTACTTGCCAAAATGAACCCAGGAATTACATGAACACAATTATAAAACTTTTTTACACAAATAAAGTCATGTCCAAATGATTGGGAAAATGTTAATTTCTGATGGATAGGCCAAAACAATATAATAAAAATGACAGTTCTACCTAAATTAATCTACTTATTCAGTGCCATATCAGTCAAACTACCAAAAAATTACTTTATCAAGCTAGAAAAAATCCTAATAAAAATCATCTGGAAAAACAAAAAGTTAAAAATGTCACAGGAATTACATAGGAAAACAAATACAAAGGAAGGTGTCTGAGTAGTAATCATCAAAACTATGTGGCGCTGGCTAAGAAGTAGAATGGTGTGGATCAGTGAAATAGATTAGCTACAAAAGACTTACTTGTAAATGACTGTAGTAATCTAGTGTTTGGTAAGCTAGAAAACCCCAACTTTTGGGACCAGAATTTACTATTTGAAAAAACTGCTGGGAAAATTGGGAAATGGGAGGCAGAAACTAGGTATAGACCACCTTACATTGTATACCAAGAGAAAATCAAAATGGGTGCATAATTTAAACATAAAGAGTGGTACCATAAATAAGCTAGGACAGCAAGGAATTGTTTATCGGTCAGATCTATGGAGAAGGAAAGAATTTAGGAT
This sequence comes from Potorous gilbertii, assembly GCA_028658325.1. Lineage (NCBI taxonomy): Eukaryota > Metazoa > Chordata > Mammalia > Diprotodontia > Potoroidae > Potorous > Potorous gilbertii. The sequence goes on along the minus strand of CM053769.1, from coordinate 32,396,553 downwards.
GAAAATAAGTGTAGAGAGTATTACAAAATGTAAAATAGATAATTGTGACTGTAAAATTTAAATGTTTTTGAACAAACAAAACCATTAAACCAAGATGAGAAAGAAAGCAGAGAAAGCTGGGAAACAATTTTTAAAACTAGTATCTGATAAGCCTCTCCCTGTGATGGTGTGGTGGTCACAGGCTTAGGCTGGGGGGTAGGCCCAGGGGCTTACTCTTCTCCTTCTCCCCCCAACTCTTGCCCCAATTTCCTTACCAATGAAGTTGGGAGGGAGTGGTCTTGTTGGACTCAGGCCTTCCCCAACTCCGTCATTGCTGTGGCTTTAGAGTAAAGAAGTATTCTTTGCCAATAAATCCCCCTTTCTCTTTTGACCAAAAAAACCCCCCAAAAACTAACATCTGATAGAGGTCTTATTTCTCAAATATATAGAGAACTGATTCAAATTTATAAGAATACAAGTCATTCTGTAATTGATAAGTGGTCAAATGATATGAACAGGCAGTTTTCAAATGAAGAAATCAAAGCTATCTATAGTCATATGAGAAGATGATCTAAATCACTATTGATTAGAGAAATGCAAATTAAAGTAATTCTGAGGTAACAATTCACACCTCTCAGATTGACTAATATTACAGAAAAGGAAAATAGTAAATGTTGAAGAGGATGTGGGAAAACTGAATCATTGGAATTGTGGACTGATCCAAGTATTCTGGAGAGCAACTTGGAAATAATCAAACTGTGTATACTCTATGATCTGGCAGTACCACAACTAGGTCTGTACCTCGAAGAGATTTAAAAGACAAAGTGGGGGCAGTGGGGAAGAACCTATTTGGACAAATATACATACATATATACATACATACATATATATATATATATATATATATATATCTTCTCTTTTCATAATGGCAGAGAATTGGAAATTGAGGTGATGTCTATCAAATGCCTCAACAAGTTGAAATATATTATTGTATTGGAATTCTAATTTGGAATACAAATGATGAGCAGGCTGATTTAAGAAAAACTTGCGAAGACTGACACAAACTGATGCTGAGTGAAGTGAACAGTATCAGGAGAACATTACACACAAAAATAATAGTATTTGTGTGATGATCAACTGTGATTGACTTAGCTGTTCTCAGCAATACAATGGTCCAAGACAATTTCAAAGGACTTATGATGCAACATGTTATCCACCTCCAGAGAAAAAATTTATGGAGTCTGAATATATATTGAAGTGTACTGTTTTTCACTTTATTTTTTTGTGTGTGTTTTTTTCCTTTGGGTCTGTGGCTTCTTTCATAACATGACTAATATGGAAATATTCTTTGCATGACTATACAATTATAATCTATATCAAATTGCTTACCACCCCAAGAAAGAGGTAGGTGAGTGAGGGAAGGAGAAAAATTTGGAACTCAAAAATTTGCTATGCTTATTCTTAGGAAAACTGGGTTAGATGCAGGAACTGAGACCCCATTCTGCTCCTTCACTTTGAGTCACACAGCTACAGGTTGCTTCTGAACTTCCTCCTTCTCGGTATTCCACCCAGTGCCTCCCTACTTAGTAAAGCCTCTTCTGTACATAAGTCCTCAGTTGGTCCTGGATCTGTGATCCTGAATTGAGTAGTAACAAAGATGCCAGTTCTTAACCTGTCCTCGTCACCATGCCTTGATATGTTTCTGGAGTACAGTGGGGAGTGTGAGTTTGGGTGGACCTCTCTCTCCTTGTGCTGGAGTGTTCCTCTGACAGTAAGCCTCTTGACTTTTTCCAAGCATCTGCAGACCTCTCAGATGTCTCTCTATATCTTCCTATGTGGAGCTAGGCTGAACAAATGACTAACTATGAATTTTTTAACTATTATTTTTTTTCTGGATTTCCTCATTAGGATTTTTTAGAGTATTTTCTATATTTGCTCAGAGGAGTTTTATGGAGAGGTACTCAACTGTACTGCCTCTTATCACTTGGCCATTTTAGCCTTGTCTCCTAAATCTTCTTTTAAATAAGTTTTTTTTGCTAACTTTTGTTTTTATATTGCTTAAATTTTCCTCTATCATTTTCCCTCATATAATATAAATTAATAGCATCTCAGATTTGGAAAACACCACTATGCTTGTAATTTTTCTTTTATAAACTGGAAGGAAAATTTTAAAGACAAGAATGCCCTGTACTATACCCAACCTAGCCAGAACATAATTCTTGGAAAACATGGTGCCAATCAGTGGAACATTTATTAAGCACACCACTATGTGCCAGGAACTATGCTGGGTGTGCTGAAGATACAAAATCAACAGTCTCTTCCCTTAATAAACTCACATTCTATTAGAGGAGACAGCATGTACATATACATATATATGTATATACAAGTATGTGTGTGTGTGTGTGTGTGTATATATATATATATATATATATATATATATATATATATATACTTGATATGTATATATTTTAAGTATATACATATATACTTGATTTTCCATCTCCTGTCTTGGTGTTTACCTGGTAGTCCCTCCCCCTCCAAATTATCTTTTATTATTTTTAAAATTATTTTTAGATACTTTGTATATATACATATATGTATACATATATGTGCACATATGTACATGTTGTCTTCCACAATAAAATAAATGTTAATATATTGATTGGATCCACATTTTTAAGAATTGTGTTCTAGCTAAGTTGTAGAGAATAGTAAATGTATGGCTTTAATATTTTCCTATTGGTTTTTAAAAGATGAATTACTCCAACATAAGACTTAGATGACAGTATGGTATAGTTTTTTTAAGTACTAGACTTGCAGTTAGGAAACCTGAAATTAAATCCTTTTTGTGGTACTTAGAACATATATAATCTTGGAAAAATACTTTAATCTCTCTGTAGTCTCAGTTTACTCTTATGTAAAATGAGAGGGTTGGATGAATTCTAAGGTATTTCATATTTTTAAATCCCATGATCCTTATTTGTATTTAATTTGTTTTGCAAAAACCAATAGTATTTATTCTTTTTTTTCTTGCCCCCGTATACAGAAATATTCCCACAGGTCCTCAGAAGTAACTGAATGCAAATGAGAACCAAAAAGATCATCTGTCCAGTTTTTTAGAGTTTTAGTTAGCAATTTACTTTGTTGAGATTTTATTGATGGTTCGATAACATTAAATTTCTTTTTTCCCCTGATAGGAGTATATGCGAATGATGGGACTCAGCAACTGGCTGCTCTGGCTTACCTGGTTCCTTTTGTTTTTTATCTTCTTCTTCATTACTGTCTTTTTGATCACTATTCTTTTTTGTGTTAAGGCAAGTGTTTGGTTATGTCCATTGTCTTGATCTGTAAGGAGGGAAGTTTAATATATTTGATGTAATTGCTGAGCTAAAGTTAATGGATGAATGAAAATCATTCTGTGATGACATTGTAAGCTCTAGTCTTACAATGTCATGTTTGTTTGGTTTCTTAAAAAACAATCTTTTGCAACTCATTAGAATCAAGGATAGCCTTCATTCTTATTACAGAAGCAAGTAGAGTTTAATTTTCTTTTTATTCAGTTTTAATTTCTGGATAATGGTTATTAGTTGTAGTAGAATTGTGGTTTTGAAGAATATATTTTATGCTCCAAAGCTCTCTGACTTCCTCTAACAATAATTATATGCATGACCAAAATGTTCTAACCCTAAATTGATGTTTCTTAGGTGAAAGATAATGTGGCAGTGCTCACCAAAAGTGATCCATTTTTGATATTTTTCTTTCTGATGTGTTTCGCAACATCTTCCATCTCCTTTGGCTTCATGGTCAGCACATTCTTTGGTAAAGGTAAGTACAGAAATCTTTCTTTGTCAAACCAGTCAGTAAAGCAAAACAAAACAACTTATTAATTGCTTATTATGAACCAAATGCCATGAATGCCATGAGAATAGTTATATACAAATACTTGATCACATCTTGCTTTTATTAGTTTAGATCCTGTTTCCCCAGGTCCATATCACAGCCTCTCCACAGCTTAGCAGACAGTTTTGCAGATGCTGTGCCAAAAGCAGTTCATGATCTACTGCCATCCTTCTGAGGATATTTCCTCAGACTTAACTATACTTTAACTTAGATCGTAAATGTACTTTCTCCATTGTTTGGTCTGAAGCCTTTTGAGCTTGTACAACTAGGTGGCTGGTTTCACCTTGGAGACCCTGGGTCACTTCACTATGATGAGGCATCTGACTGGGGTTTTCAATACTCTCAATGTTGGCAAAAATTAACTCACATTCCCATTATTGATATAGTTCAGTGATATTTTTTTCCAATATAAACATAAAATACCAAAAACTCATACTTACTGCTGATCTTTCAACATTTCTTAACTTCATTTGAAAGTGACATTCCAGTGTCTCTTCATATTTATATATTCATTCAATAAACACTTGAGTTGCTACTGTGTACAGAGCATTGTAATTAGACATTAAAGAAGAGTTGAAGTTAAATGACATATTTCCTCATTTCATTGAACTTCTAGGTTAGTACTAAGACACAAACACAGATAACTATGTTGTATAATATTAAATTTTAAGTGCTTTTAACAGTTACATACTGGAACATCAGTGTGGCATAGCTGGCCTCTAACTCAGAAAGACCTAGGTTCACATTCTGCTTTTGTCACATCTTGAAGGTGACCCTGGGCAAGCAAATCACTCCATTTTTTCCTGCCTCAGGCAACTCTCTAAGATTGTTAAGTTGTAGCACAGGTCCTAAGCTACACTAGTAGACAGTTTCCTCATCAAGAAGTCCCTATACCAATGAAATAAAGATCTCTTCAAAAAATGTTACAAATCAATGTTAGATAAAACATTCCACATCTCTTCCCAGTTTTCCATTTCATAGTGATTTTACCCTAAATCACCACAGTTTATGGGCAACAGATTGAGCATGTCTTACCCCTACAAAAACATGACACTGATATCCACTGATGACAGCCAATAAAAATCAGTTGTACCACTAGAAATTACTTTTATGACAAACTATCATGCATTCAATATGTCTACACACTATTAATAAGAAATTTCCGATCAAAATTACATCAAACTCAGTTCTATCCAATTATATGTTGAAATCCATACTTCAGATAAATCTATAATTTTTCTGTTCAATTGTCTTGACTTTTATGCTCCAGAAGTAGCTCAGCAATCACTAAATTCCGAAAACAATCAATTACAAATTGGTACACTTAATATTTATGCATACATAGACTCATTTTCCATCACTTTAGCATGATTTGAATTTCAGTGTCTTCTCTTTGTTGTCATAGAAGTTGTCAGTAGTTATTCTTATCCTAGATTAAGAAGGCTAAAATGACTTTTGGAATCACATTAAATCATAATTTACCAATATGCTATGAAATAAGAGATAAACTTTTTAAAAATTCAGTCAACTCCTGGTATGTAAGAATCCCCACATAAATAGCATATATTCATATATTTGTCATACTATATAAATGTACATATGCATATTTCCAAAATTAGATGTTCTTGTCTCATGTCCATATTTACAAATAAAATTTCAAATTAAACATTTATTATATATTTTAAAGCTAGTAAATCTGGATCAAAGAAGATAATTTTTTTCTTTTTTTCCCCCAAATTTATTTGTTTTCAAATTTCAACAATCATTTCCGTAAATTTTAAATTTTCTTCTCCTTCCTTCCTCCCCTCCCTCCCCAAGAAGACATACCATCTTATATGGGTTCTACACATGCATTCTTATTAAACACATTTTCATATTCATCTTGTTGCATATAAGAATTAAAATGAATGAGAGAAAGCATGATAAAAACTAAACAAAACCAAACATAACAAAAGAGAAATTGGTCTGCTTCATTCTGTGTTCTGACTCCATAGTTCTTTCTCTGGATGTGAATGGCATTTTACATAATGAGTGCTTTGGAAATGTTTTAGGTCCTTGCATTGCTGTGAAGGGCTGAGTCTATCAAAGCAATCCTGGCATATTGTGGCTGTAATTATGTAAAATGTTCTCCTGGTTCTGCTCCCTTCACTCAGAATCAGTTCATATAAGTCTATCCAAATATTTCTAAAGTCTGCCTGTTCATCATTTCTTATAGTACAATAGTATTCTATTACATTCATATACCACAACTTGTTCAGTCATTCCCCAGTTGATGGGCATCCCCTTGATTTCCAGTTCTTGGTTACCACAAAAAGAGCTGCTATGAATATTTTTATACATGTGGGTCCATTTCCCATTTTTATAGGGTATGCATATTTTTATAGCCCTTGGGCATAGTTGCAAATTACTCCCTAGGTTAGATTAGCCCACAATTCCACCAACAATGAATTAGTTTTCCAACTCTCCCACATCTAAAAAAGATAATTTTCAAACCATTCAAATTACAGTTGATCTACATTATTCACAGATTCCATATTTGTTAATTCTTCTACTAACTAAAATTTATTTGTATATCCAAAACCAATATTTGACTTGCTTCTGGCAAAAAAATACTTGTCACATGACACATTTCCAGCAGTCATATAAGGTGACACTCTGCTTTCTTGTTTCAGCTCTCATACAGTAAATAAGTGTCCCTACAGTCAATTTAGTGATATATTTTATGTGTGTGCATGTATGCATTTTCTGGGTTATTTCACTGTTTAAAATGATCTCCAAGTATAATGCTGAATTGCTGTCTTAAATTCAAGAAGGTTGTGATGACCTTATAGAGAAAATACATGTTAAAAACTTCATTCAGGCATGAATTAAGTGCTGTTGGCTTTGAGTACATTCTGCATCTCTCTAAGCTTCACTTGTACTTTACTTTTGATGAAATTAAATTCTGCATTCTTAGAGATGAATAAACTATCCTGTTGGTATAAACCCTGTGGAGTATTTTTTTTTCAGCAACTTCTGCATTTCCTCATCATTTTCATCAAGTCAGTCTTGATGTTTGCTAGCGTTCTGACCGAGATGAGAAAATGCAATGCTGTACACCAGATCTCTAAAAACTGCCCACTGCTCCACTGTGCCATCTGCATAGGCTTAGCTTTCCCTCCAAATTAACAACAATGTTCCCACTCAGAGAAGCACTCTAATCTGTTGACATTAATTGTTCTGGTAGTCATTTTGTCTTGGGGCTGCTTCTTTCCTTGAATATTTAACTTAGAGAGGATAGATCTATAAAGGGGTGGGGAACCTGTGGCCTCAAAGCCATATGTGACTCTCTAGGTCAGGTACGGCCCTTTGAGTGAATCCAAACTTCACAGACCAAATCCCTTTAATAAAAGGATTTGTTCAATAAAACTTGGACCCAGTCTAAAGGCTGCACCGAAGGACCTAGAGCCACATGTGGCCTTGAGGCTACAGGGTTCTCACCCCTAGGTCAGTCTGGCATCACACATTGCCTTTGTTACTCTCACATCCTGTCTGTTTCTTCTTACAATTACATAGTCTATCAAATGCCAATATTTGCTATGAGGGTGCATCCAAGAAGCTTCATCATGTTTAGCTAAAAGGAAGACAATGCTGGTGATGAGAAGGTCATGAAATGCACAAGTCTTCAACAGTAAATGACTATTGCTGTTGCTGTTTCCAACTCCATTCCTCCCTAGGACTCCCTGCCATGTCTGGTAGTCTGAGCCTGCTCCAGCATTAAATTGTAAGCTTGTCCTCTTTTAGTAAATTGATGATAAGGTTCTTCAGATCTTCAAAACAATTTTCTTTGACCTCATCAGGATTCCTCATGGTGAAAGCATGGGCAATAATGATGGTGGCATGGCATTTTTCTACAAATAGTGATCACATTGTCATGAGTCTGGTTCACTCCTTTTGGTAAACATACAAGCTTGTTGACCAGATTAGTTTTGATTGCAAAACCTACATCACCTTCATGGCATTTGACTTCACTGACCACATGAGAAAAACATATATCCAGCTCCAAATTCAATAAGCTGACCTTCATTTGCCAGCCTTGTTTCACTCAGGGCTGCTATTTGGAAGTGATAACTATCAAGTTTTCTCTCAACAAGAGCTGTTTGTCTTTTAGGTTTATTGGATTTTGTATTGTTTTCAAATGTGTGCACATTCCATGTATTGATGGTGAGTGGAATCATCTTTGCAGAAGTTTTTGTACATTTTTTTGGTGTTTTGACTGCAGGGTGGGATCCTGCTGTGGTAAACAGGCCAGGGTGGGTAAGCAGACAATTTTTAGGACACCTTTTCTAGGCCTTCATCACACCAGGAAGTGAGTGGTGTGATCCTTAAAAGACTGCTCAGATACCCAGGAGGCTGCCAAATTCCACTGCTGTTTCCATTGAGAAAGGGCCCATATTCTTGGGTTACTTGTGAGGAGCATTGTGACTACAGCTCTCCGTTTATCCACACCTGCTCCTTCATCACTTGCCTGTCACCAAAGGCACTTTGAGATAGGTAAAATGGTATGGGTGATGTCTTGATTTGTGCATAACCTGGATTTAAGTGAGACAGAGTTGCATGAAGTTGTCAGTCTCACTCTCTCCTCGAGAGTCATCACAGTCCAATGGCAGCACCAAAATCAGGCAGTTGGTGATGGCTTGAGATGCAGGGAATGATCTTCATGTCTTTAATATTTGACCAAGCTCTAAGAGTGCTCCATAGTGCCTACTTCAACTTCCTTCATGGCCATTGAAACAAATTGTTCTCATCCATCTGTTCCACCCCTGGAAGTCTTTACATGCTTGGGGTGGATACTCCCCTAACTCACTTATAGATTTGAGATCCCTTGGTTACCCTCCACCTGGGTTAGGCCATCTGCCAAAATGGTTTACCAGGGTGTGGGCCTGCGCATACTACAGCTTCATGAAGCCACAGAGGAGAGTTAGGTGGATCAGGTGGACATCAGAGGTGGAAAGCAGCCCTCAAAGGATTCAGCAGCCTTCACACCAGAGGTACTAGTCTTTCTTGAACACACCTTACACCCCAATAATAAAAGTTGATGGCTTTTTAATGAGTTTAATTTAGAAGAGGAGGAGAGATATAGGGCAATAACTAGAGGGGCTGGTTGGGGCTATCTGATGAAGGTTTTTTAAGGATGCAGGAGATGAGTATGTTTGAAGGAAAGAGCCTGTAGATAGGGAGAGATTGGACATTAAAGAAAGGGGAGATAATTAAGGCGGAGATCTGCTAAAGCAAACAGGAGGGGTGGTTTCCCTTCATCAGAAAAAAATGGTAGAGAATGATGTCAGAGGGATTTGAGATAAAGAGAAGAAGGAACCTATGGTGATTGTTCTCAATTTTCTAAGTAAAGTAACAGGCAAGAACCTCCACTGAGAGGGGGAATAACAGGGAGGTTTGAGATGGTTTGGGTTTCTGTGTCAGAGGACAAGGTAAAATTTAGCTGAGTAACTATTGGATCAGGATTTCAAAGGGACAAAAGTAAGGCCAGAGTAAGGATTAAAGCCTGATCAGTGGGAGGTAGGGTAAGTTAAGTTACAGATTAGATTAAGGAGGGATAGGAGAGCATGGTCCAATACAAAGTGTCAGAATTCTGAATTGGAGAATGTGGAGCACTTGTGGAGGACACTGAGATAAAGGGTGTGGATGATCATGCCTGTCTGTAGCTGTGTTGGAATGAAGATGTGCAATAGGGGAGTTTAGTAGAGTGATAAACTAGAAAGCAAGATTTTAGGACACATAAATGTGTGTGTGTGTGTGTGTGTGTGTGTGTGTGTGTGTGTATTTTTAGGATATATGAAAATGTAGATAAGTTAAAATCTTGCAAGGCAGGTGTGGAGGTAGAGAAAACTATGAGCCAGAGACTCATAAATGGAGAATGACCCGGGAGCTGGGATACAACTGCAACAAGGATAGCTATAGAATGATCTATTCAGATGCAGTGAACTTTGAAG
>CM053769.1:32322973-32386184 GCA_028658325.1 Potorous gilbertii | reverse complement strand
CTTCCCTCAATGTACCCTCCCCTCCAACACACCCCACCCCTCTCCTATCCCCATCTTCTTTCTTTTCTTTCAGGCAAGTTGAATTTTCATACCCCTATCCCTGTAGTTCTTATTTCCCGATTATATGCAATAAAAATTCTCAACATTCATTTCTAATATTTTGAATTCCAACATCTCTCCCTCCCCCCCCCCATCCCCACTGAGAAAGGAAGCAATTCAATACAGACTAAATATGTGTTGTTTTGCAAGACTTCCATAGTAATCATGTCGTGTAATACTAATTGTATTGCCCTCTGACCTACCCTATCCCCCTTTGTTTTCCCCCCTACAATTGACCTTGTCCCTTCTCAAAAGTGTTTATTTCTAGTGACTCCCTTCTCCCATTTGTCATTCCTTCTTACATTCCCCTCACTCTACATGTCACCTCCTCTCCTACTTTCCTGTGGTGTATATAAAATTTTCATATCAAATTTAGTGAGCATATTATTCCTTCCTTCAGCCACACGTGGGGAGAGTAGCTTTATTTTCCTCCCCCTCCCCTTCTCCTTTATCTCCTCCAATGAATAAGATTTTTCTTAACTCTTTTATGAGTTATAGCCTGTCCCATTCCATTACTCCCTTTTTCTTCCCAGATTTTTCCTCCTTCACCCCTTAATTTTTATTTTATTTTATTTGTGTGTGTGTGTGTGTGTGTTTGTGTATGGATATCCTCTCTTCTGATATAACACACACTGTGCTCTCTATATATCTATGTGTATATGTGTGCGTGTGTATGTACAATCTCTCCTACCACCCAAATACTGAGAAAAGATTCAAGAATTAAAAATATTTTCTTTCTATGTAATGTAAACACTTCAGCTTTAGAGAGTCTTTTATGATTTTTCTTTTCTGTTCACCTTTTCATACTTCTCTTGATTCTTGTCTTGGGAAGTCAAATTTTTAAATATGGATCTAGTCTTTTCTTCAACATGAAATCTTGAAAGCTATCTATATCACTGAATGACTATTTTTTCCCTTGAAGTATTATATTCACATTTTTCTGGGTAGGTGATTCTTAGTTTCAATTCCAGTTCCTTTAACTTCTGAAATACCCTTCGATCGCTTAATGTTGAAAATGCCAGATCCTGTGTTATGCTGATTGTATTTCCACAGTACTTAAATTGCCTCTTTCTAGCTGCTTGCAGTATTTTCTTCTTGATCTGGGAACTCTGAAATTTGGCCACAATATTCTTAGGAGTTTCTCTGTTCAGGTTTCTTTCAGGAGGTGACTGATGAATTCTTTCAATATCCATTTTGCTCTCTGATTCTATAATATCAGGGCAGTTTTTCTTGATAATTTTATGGAAGATGATGTCTAGGCTCTTTTTTTGATCATGGCTTTCAGGTAGTCCAATAATTTTTAAATTATTTCTCCTGGATCTATTTTCCAGGTCAGTTGTTTTTCCAATGAGTTCTTTCACCTTATCTTCTATTTTTTCAAATTTTTGGTTTTATTTACTAACTTCTTGGTTTATCTCATAGTCATTCATTTCCCTGGACTCAATTCTCTCTTTCAACGAATTATTTTGTTCAGTAGCTTTGGAACCTTATCCTTCATTTGGCTAATTTTGCTTTTTAAATTCTCCTTCTCCTTGTTGACTTCTTGGGCCTCTTTTTCCAATTGAGTTAGCCTTTTTTAAAAGTTGTTCTTTTCCTCAGCATTTTTTTTTGGTTTTCCTTTAGTAAGCTGCTAACTTGTTTTTTAAGATCTTCTATTGCCTGAGCCAAGTTTAAGTCCCCTTTGGAGGCAGAGGCCTTGACTTCCTCTGACAGTATGCCTTGTTCTTCTTCATTGAAAAGGATGGGGGGAGACACTTGTTCCCCAAGAAAGTAACTTTCTATGGTCTTATTTTTTTCCCTTTTCTGGGCATTTTCCCAGCCAGTTACTTGACTTCTGAGTTTCCTCTTCACACCCACCTCACCTCCAGTTCTGGCCAGCCAACACTTGGGAGCTGAGATTCAAATGCTCCTCCCAAGTCTTAGGGCAGGGGCAAGACTGCTATTCAGTGTGAGATTAGGTTCAGCTTCTCAGGTTGGGGCAGGGCCACCACATGGGGCTCAGTTCCCTCAGGGGGTTTACAAGAAGACCTTCAACAACGGATGTGGGCTGCTGCCTGCTTTGGGAGCCCCTGCCTGCTGCTGCCTCCGCTGCTGCCTCCTGAGGGGGCCTGAGTTATGGGGACACTCTGTTCCCCTCTCAGCCAGCTGAAAAGACCCTCTCACTGACCTTTGGTGCCTGTGGATTGAGGGACCTGTGCTGCCACTGGAGATTCTGTCCCTGAAGTCTTCTCGGATCTCCTCCTCTTGGTATCACATGGCCAAGGCAGGGCTGAGTTCATCTCCGAGTCCAGTGCACACCAGACCTTTCCCATTAGTTTTTCAGGTCTCTCTGGAACAGAAATCTCCTCTGCTCCATTGTTCTGTGGCTTCTGCTGCTCTAGAATTTGTTGGGAGTTCTTCTTTACAGGTATTTTACAGGCTGTGGGGTAGGAGCTAATCGTCTGTGTATCTTTCTACTCCACCATCTTGGCTCCTCCCCTCTTAACATATAATTTTTGACAGACTGACTGATATAGCTTGGCTTCTTAAGAGGATAGTCACAGAAAATGAACTTGGAGATCATATCTATGATCAAGCATCATTTTCATGTTCTTACAAGTTTGCAGTTTAATAAATGAAAAGGGGTTTAATTCAAATAGTTCCCAATTACAATACAGGGAGACAAGAGTGGGTTTCCTCCCCTTCAGGAAAAGCAGTGTGTGGACTTAGCTTCTTTATCTGGCCTAAAGTTGAATGGGAAAGAAATCTCATAAGGTCATCTCCAAATTTCACATTTAGTTACTTACCCAATTTCGAGCCCTAAGGAGGTAACCTGTAAGTGTTTTCAGTCTCCAGGGAATGTTGGTCTCAATAAATAAAAGCAGGATGAAGAAAAAAAAGCCAGAGACAATCAGTGAGGTCATAAACTTTCCAATTCCTGGAGTTTCCCATGCATAGAAATTATCTTCATAGTTTATATCTGGGAATATTGAAAGGAATTATGTTCATTTTAAAATCCTGAGGTTCTTTCAACATGTTTAGTTACTGTAAAAGATTTCCATATCATTCACAAAGAGGGACCTAAATGAGAGAGCAAGGCAAGTCATTCACTGTAGATACCTTAATTCACCACTATACCACCTTCATTCTCCCTGATTGGTCCCTGGAAGAGGTAAATGTTTAGTAAGGGGTTTGAGACTATGTACAACAAAGTTAATATTAGATTTCTGAAAGGGAAGGATACCTAAACTTTCATTATCTCTTTTCCGTCATTGCAATACCTTGTTCAATAGTCTTGTTCATAGCAAAGTTCTTTGCATTTTACTCTTTCATAGTGTTCCAAAGCTAAAATATGAACTGGACACTTCCCAAGGTTAATATTAGAGTTTAACAGTACTATCATTAACAATATTTCCAAGCTACTACTGTAATAGTAAATAAAGCAGATTCTCTAGGACTCTTAAAGTGCTTATGAGTGGTAATGAAGATGGTAACTTGTAATACCCAACTACCACTTGTAGGCAGATCCAACAGCAAAAGTTCATTAACATTCTTATTATTTTCCCTTATGCATAGTTTGCAGAATGTTAAGAGAAAATGTCATAGTTTTTGCCTTTCTCAGATTAAGTCTTTTGGACAACGAGGACACTGGCAAGTTTATAATTTTTCTAAAATGCTCAGCCTTGTCCAAGAGGCCTGAAAGGATTCATATGCTTTGATTTTTTAGAAACCCTTCTTCTCAGTATCCAGGAGGGCATATTGCCTTGTGCAAAGCTGTTTAATAAACGTTGAATTGAGTTGTTCCATGAGCCTTTGACCACTATGAATTTACCTTGTGTCTTCTCATGGGGCCCAATGTGCTTCACAGAAGATTTCCCCCATTGTAAAAATTACTCCTGCACTGATAGTAATCCCTGATGAGTCTACTCCTCTAGAGGAGAGAGAAACAAGCTTCACCAGAAACTTCAAACTCTTTTCCTAAACAAGCAGTAAAGAGAAGGGATTGCTTCCATTGGCTATGGTCAGAGTGAGGAATGGGTGGGCTGGATGGATACTCACTTGCTTTTTTACAATGAAGGGCTGCAATAGCAGAGGAGGTACAGTATTTCTTGGCCTCAAAGTTGTTGACGAAATTGCTAAGGCACATTCCTAAGCAGTGGTTAGGTAGCATGAGGAATATTTTATCCAGAAGTTTAGAGGGTTTTTCCAAGTTTATTGCTATGAAGGAAAATTGTATAGATTAAATCATTTTGTAGTCCTTGATTCTTTGTGCATGTTGTAATTTTTTACTACTTTCTTTTTGGGACACCTTCCTACTGTGACATGACTTCAGCTGGACCTCTTTCTATCTCCCTATTCCTTCTCTGGTTCCTCTTCTCTCATTCCCTAAAACATCTTTATACTTTGAAACATTATTTACTCTTGTTGCTTCAAGTATCACCTCCATGTAGATGACTTTAAAATTTGTACCTCCAGTCCTGAACTGCTTCAAGCCTGTTGGATATTTCTTCTCTTGTATCTTCCTGTCATCTCAAATCCAACATGTAAAAAAATGAAATCATCATTTCTCCCTCAAAATCTGTTTTCACTTCTGACTTCCTTGTGTCTATCACTGTTAATATGATCTTCTCAGTTTCACAGCTTGAAATTTCACTGTTGTTTCTATTCTTAGCCTTAAAACCAAGAATTATTTCTAGCCCTTGCACTACATTAGGTATACTCCTAGATTTTCTTAGAGTTTCTTCATCACATTTGCAAAATAAAATTCCAAGGGAAAAATGCCAACAGTCTCCAAATATTGACCTCAAGATGTTTTCTGTAAGTGATGTGCCTAGGAAATGTGATTTCAGTATGAAGAGGTTGCTACATATATCACAATAACCTGCCTTCTTAAACCAACACTAGCCTCTCTGGTTTAGTCCTGTGATCTAACTTTTGTGAAGCATCAACTTTACTTGACATTAATGGACTTGTTTGCTCCATGATGTTTCCTTACTGAGCTGATTACTATTTATTTGCTTATTATTACCCTTGAGAAAAGACTTAGTAGGAGTTTGTAGGAAGGAAGTAAATGCAGACGTCCTCACCCTTGAAGCTTGTGACAAAGAGGACGATGAAGGTTATAACGCCGGAGAAAAAGTTGAACATGATGAGTCTTATGAAGGCAGTGGCACTTGCCTTGAAGAGGAAGCTCATTAGATACATGAGTGGAATGATGGACCAGCCATAAAACATTAATATCAGCAGTGTATCAGCAGAGTGGTTGTCCTCAGTGAAAGCTTCTATATCAAAGATTTTGAACACCCCCTGGAGCACAGAGACACAGTTTTTAGAGAAGAGGTGATCAAAGACAAAAAGAAATTAGCTTAGAATAACAAAATGAGATATTAATTCTCGAAAGCTTGGGGCAACAAAGGGGTAAATCTATGAGGATCTAGTCCTAGATACTTCTGTTTCTGTGAACTACAAGGAAGTGAACTTCCTATTACTGAGGAAAGGTAAAAAATAAGGTATTTATTAGCCTCAGAAACTGGAGGCTGCTGAATCAGTTTCTAGAGAAAACTTGTGGTATGTAAAAAAATCCATTCCAACACATAATACCCACTACTCACCAGCAGCAGCAGACAGGGAATGAAGAAGACAATGAGATCCCACAACAGAGAAGACAGCCAAAAATGAATAACATAGACTCCACTGACAAACTGGATGTGCTTTGCCTTTATGACTCTTTCACTAACTGCCATGATGGAAAATGTACTGGCCAATGAGCCCATGCCATAGAGCATATGGATAGCAATGTTAAATCCCTCATGGCCCCTGAAAGAGACAGGATATATAGAGGAAAGACTATCCTTAGGTAGTAAGGAAAAGGAATTTCTATTAGCTGCTAAGTTCCAGAACATAACATGTAAAGAGAATTTTTTAAAATAGCTGCATATGGTAAAGTTCAGGGAGGTTCGACAAACTCAACAAGAGGAAAAGGAAAGCTACACATAACAAAAGTATTGCTCCTTTGCAGCTTGACTGGCAGTTCGAACCTGAGGATGATTAGATGGAGCAATGGAAGCTTGTGGGCCAGAAAGCAACTTGAATAGAATATTGTCTACCACTGTGACTGCCAGGGCAGGAGTGTGGTATGCCTGATTGTTGAACAAAGTGGTGATGAACGTGTGATTTTTATGTTGTTTGAAGGAAATTGCTACAAGACAGTGCTCATTAAAGCCTTTACTCTTGCTTGCAAGTGAAAGCAGTTGATCTTCCAGGTTTTCTAGGAAAAGAAAGCAAAATCATTCATTTAGACAACACACATTTACCTTAGTGGAACTGGAAACAAAGTAGTCCATCAACTGAGCAAAAATAAAACAATATGTTTTTGAGACTGTAGGTAAGATGGCTTTCTACCATTGGCTTCTCATGGCCCTTGACAACTCCAGCTTCAATGTGAGATGTAGCGTAATTTGTAAGACAGAAGGGAGAGCTGCTTCAATTTCATTTCATTCATCTTGACTTTTCTGTCAAGAAAAATTACTTGAATTAGAAAGAGGAAAAAAAGACCAATATAGAGTTTATACCCATGATGAATAAGGGAACATAAGAGCTATTAGCTGTTCCTTAAAATCATCTGGTCCAGATCAACTACATCCTGAGACACTGACAGAACTGGTAGGTGAGGTGGAACCTGAGAGTTGTTTGAATTTGCACTTCTCCTCCTTTTTAGTGATTTGGGGCATTTTTTCTCATGTTTGTAGACAATTTGCTTTTCTTTTTTGAGAACTGCCTATGTATATACTGCTTTTGTTCTTATCTATGTGAATTCACTCTCTATATATCTTAGATATTATACTTAACAGAGAAACTTGTTTCTAAGATTTTCCCCTCAGTTTTCTCGTTACATTCAAACTGCATTTTGTTTGTGCAGAAGTTTTTTTGCTTTTTTGTGTAATAAAATTGTCTGTTTCTTTTTCTTCTGCAATCTCCTCAATTCTATGCTTAGTCAAGAACTCTTTCCCTATATATCAAACTAAAAGCTAATGCCTCCTCTATACCCTTAATTTGTTTATGTTGTGATCTTTTGTAGAAAGTCATGTATCTATTCAGAGATTAATGTAGTAGATTCAATAGATGGTTCTATTACAGATAGACCTAATCTATATATAGAACTAATATCTAGTTCAACAGTCTAAACTTTATTTCTGCAAGACTACTTTCCAATTTTTTCCAGTATTTTTTGTCAATGAATGAGTTACCATAGGCATTAGGGTCTCAGGGTTTATCAGATATTCTGATATTGCACCCATTTTCTTCACTAACTTGTATACTTAATCTATTCCACAGATCAATTTTTCTGTTTCCTAAATAGTACCAAATAGTTTTGATGATTATTTCTTTATAAAATAGTTTGAGATCTAATAATGGCATGACCCTTCCTCTCTACTTCTTTTTTTTTGGGGGGGGGGATTATTTTTCTGAAGATACTTGATCCTTTATTTCTCCAAATTAAACGTTATTATTTGTTCTAGCACATGAAATAATAATTTGGTAGTTTGAGTGGTATGACATTGAACAATGTAATTTTTATTATATGGGTACTGCTCAACCATAAGCAATTCATATTTCTCCAAATATTAAAGTCTTTCTTTCTAGAAAGCATTTGGTAGTAGTATTCATATAATTTTGTGTGCCTTTAACTGTAATTCTTAAATATTTTATACATTCTGTAGTTTCTTTGAATTGAATTTTCTCTTTCCAGCTCTTCCTTTTGGATTTTATTGGTAACACACAGAAAAGTCAATGATATATGTTGGTTTATTTTACAACCCGCTCCTTTGTTGAATTTATTGTTTAAATTAATTTCATTTAATCTCTTAGGTTTTCTAGAACTTCCTATCATTTGTAAACAACAAAAGTTTTGCATCTTATATTCTTATCTTTATTCCCTCAATTTCTTTTTCTTTTGTCTTATTGCAACAGTGGACATTTGTAGAACTATGTCAAGTAATAACAGCAATAAACAACCTCCTTTCTTTGCCCTGATATGCCTCTACTAGCTCTCCTTTACAAATACAGTTGGCTCTTGATTTTAAATAGATGCTATTTGAAATACTAATTAAATATGGATAATAGATAACAATACATATATATGTAATATATAACGTGGTGTTAAATGATGTCAAAACCTTTTTCTATATCTATTGATAAAATCAATGTGATTTCTACTCATTTTTTAAGTTAACATAGTCAATTGTCTACATTTTTCTTATTTTCAAACCAGTCCTACATTTTTGATATAAGTTCGACATGGTCCAAGTGTATAATCTTTTGAATATGTTGTTGTATCTTCTTTTCCAATATTGCATTCAGGATTTCTGTATAATTACTCAGTAGAAATATAGGTCTACTTTTCCTCTCCTCTTTGCTTCTTTCACTTTGGTTTTGCTATCAAGATCTTTTCTGCATCATTAAAGAAAATGGATAGGAGCCTGATTTTCCTAGTTTTTCCTAACAGTTAATGTAATTTTAGAATTCATTGTATTTTGAGTGCTTGATAGAATTCACTTATAAATTAATTTGGTGCTTTTCCCTCTTTTATTTTTGCTTTGGAATCCTATTTATGGCTTGTTGAATTTCTTTTTTTTTGAGATTTGATTATTTACATCCTCTATTTTTCTCAGTCCTTTTATTCTTAATACTTTTGTAATTATTCATTCATTTCAAATTGTCAGTTGTCAATTTTGTTGGCACATAATTGAAAAAATATTTCTGATAATTTCTTTTTTCAATTTTAATATTGGCAATTTGTTTTTCCTTTCAAAACCTCAGATCAGCACACACTTTATTTCATTAATTTTTTAAAAAATTACTGATTTATTTATCAATTTTTTATCATTTAAAATTTTATTAATATCTTATTTCATTTTGAGAATTCCTATTTTTGTCTTTACTTGAAATTTTTTGATTCATTACATTTCTAGTTTTTTAGGTGGATGGAGCCATTCTTTCTCTTTTGTGGATGAAAGTGTTTAGAGATGTAAATTTCTTCCTAAGGACTATTTTGGAAGCATCCCTAAAGTTTTGGTATTTTGTCTTACTGTTGATTTTTTTCTTTGATGAAATTATCTATTATTTTTAGAAAAATAAAAATCTAGATAAACATTTATTAAGTATACTGTTTCAGGCATTCTGCCAACTTCTGGAACGCAGATAAAAAGCAAAGAAGATAGTCCCTTCCCTAAAGAAGCTTTTATTCTCATAGGACAAGAAAACAAATAATGGGGAGCTAGATGACAAAGTGGGGGGATATGCATATGGTGGCATGATGTGGAGATATCTAGGTAGTAGCATGGAGGTTTATTCTGGGGAAAATAAGGAAATGGCTCACCTATTAGAGGTTATGGGCCCTGGGCCAGAGTACAATATTGTAATTGGGGAAAGATTGTCTAAGAGTGGGTAGTTTGGTGTGAAGATTATTTGTTCTTTGATCATTAATTTTT
The DNA here is from genome assembly GCA_028658325.1 of Potorous gilbertii. Classification (NCBI taxonomy): domain Eukaryota; kingdom Metazoa; phylum Chordata; class Mammalia; order Diprotodontia; family Potoroidae; genus Potorous; species Potorous gilbertii. The sequence continues at coordinate 32,376,615 of CM053769.1, read as the reverse complement.
TAGGACTAAATTATTTAGTCTAGATTTAAGTTTGAATGCTTTTTATATGATCCTTTATTTTGATATTTATTTCATTATGCTAAATAAAGGCTGTATTTAGTGTTTCTGTTTCTATGCAATTGTTTCTGAGGTTTTTATAACTAGCACATGGTCATTTCTTGTAAAGGTGTCACAGACATGTGAGTTTTATGTATGTTCCTTTTATTCCTATTCAGTAATTTTCAAAGATCAAGAATATCTAATGTCTAAAATTCTACTTAGGTCTTTCATTTCTATCTTGTTTATCTTTTGTATTTTGCTTATCTAGATTTAAAAGAAGCATGTTGGAAATCCTCAACCAAAATAATCTTGCTATCTATTTTTATAATTTAATTATTTTCCTTTAATTACTCAGAAATTAAACCATTCAATTCACATGTATTAAATATTGACATTATTTAATTTTCTGTGGTACCTTTAAACATAATGTGATTTTCTTGCTGATCTCTTTTACCTATGCTTATTTTTACTATTTCCTTGGAGAGACATTTGCCACCCCTGCTTTTTTTAAGTTTCCCTAGAAAACACTAAATTCTACTCTAAAATGACAAGAAGCTTCATTATATATCTGTGAATTTTTAGGTTTCAAGTATTTCTTGTATAGCACATACTCTGTGGCTACTCTCCCAAAATCCATTTGCACTCATAAGTCAAGTCCTCATCCAGCAGCTACTTACTTGTTCAGAATTCTAGGAAGAGACTTAGTTTTCTAATGTTGTATTTTACAAAGCCCTATAGATATGCTTCCCTCAATGATTATTATCTAGACTTAATTAACTTTTAGAAAAGGGTATTTACTAACTTTTGAATACTATATGGCAAGAAAAATTGGCACAAAATATCCTCCACAAAATTTATGATATCCACACATCAGTACACACAAAGTTCAGGGCAGAGAAGACTCAAACTAAGAGAACATGTGACAAAAACGTAACTTATAGCTCCTAGAAATCCCTTTTCCCCTTTTGTAGGGTACTCATAAAGTTCTCCTCTGGTGAGACATAGCTTTTCTGAGGGATTCCTTGTAGAATATTGGATTTACTTTTTCTCATTTTGTTCAGTCTGTCCTCAGCTCTTGATATAAATACTACTAGATGTTTGGGTGACACAGTTAGGATGCCAATAGAAAGTTCAAAATCCTTTGGACACTTAAAAACTCAAAAGGATCTCCCTTTGGCTAGGTTTGGAGAGCAAAGAGAAAAATAAGACTGAACGTGCGGCTAAAGTAGTGGCTCTTCTTTCTCCTCCCAAAGCATTTTTTTTCTTCAGTACTTGATTGGAAGACTTCTACTGTAATCTGCCAGATACTCAAATCCCTGAGTTCTGGACTGGTCTATTTCATGCAAAATCTATAGAGAATGAGTGAATATCTCCAGCTAGTATTGACACAGTTCTGCATGGTATCATTTCGTCTTGTACGATGACTTTTGATATCTATTGTAAAACCTTTACTGATTTGATAGAGGTATTTAGATCTTTTTCATGCTTACTCAATATCTCTGATTGATTCAGTCAAGAAGTTCAGGTTTATAATGCTTTTTGTGTGTTAGGGGAATTGGGAGCAGGGGCAAGAATAAACATTTCTATGGGGTCTACTGCATGCCAAACATTGTACTAAGCACTTTATAAATATCTCATTTGATCCTCACAACAACCCTGTAAGGTAGATGTAATTTTTTGGTTAATATTTCCATTTTACAGTTGAGGAAACTGAAGCAAATGGAGGGTAAGTGACTTGCCCAGGATCACATAGCAGGTAGGTGTTTGAGGCCAGATGTCTTCTTGACTTCCTGACTTCAGGTCCAGCATTCTACACACCTGAGCCACCTACTTGCCTGGGTATGGGCCATCCCCCTTACACTTGCAAAAACATATTGCTGGATTTGTTTTCTAATCTATTCAGTTATCCTCTTCCACTTCATGGCTGCATTCGTCCATTTCACACATATGAATGATTGGTAACTGTGCTTTTCCCTCCATTATAGCTTCATACTCTACCCCCCACACCCCCTTGCCCCTTACATTTTTCTTTTAGAGGCATCTGAGGGGTTCAGGGAGCACTAGCAGTATAGTGTGAGGGCTTGCTGAACCCTTTTCAAGGCTGCTGTAAAAATAAGCACCCCAACATACAGAGGAAAGTCTGCTATCACAGGTTCTTTGATCTGCTTTTCTAAAAGGAAAGGCAACTTTTGAGGGGCTCAACAATCACTTTAATCAAGCACGTGTATCCTTCACTTAGTTTAAGGGAAAAAGTCAGCACCCTGAACTTCAGAGAAAACACAGAGACATAAAGATCAACAGACAGGGCTTCCAGCTGCCTGACATAAGCAAAACATACATTATAGATCAACAGACAGATCCAACTGTCTGACTATTACATACATACATAATTTCCAGAGAAAGATGTACCAACATCTGCGTTTTCAAAGACTGGGCACTCCTTAAGAACCTCTCAGAGCCCAGTCTGTCCCAACAAACACTTCCAATGAGTAAGCCCCAAAACAAAACCTCATCTCAGAGTATATATACATTTTTTCAGAGCCAGAGGGCATCACAACCCTTAAAAACCAGTGCCTCATTAGAAAATTAACAAAAGGTGTGGGCCTCTCCTAATCAAGCTCCCTAGAATGGGCAGGCCCATTAATGGGTAGGGATCTTTAATCTTTCTTATTAGCATTACAGCTGCTCATTTACCTTTGGTATCTACCTTTCACTCTCCTCTCATCTGTGGCTCCCAGAAATTGTAGCATGCTCAATGGCTATACCCTGGTAAAACTATCTCTTCAGATAGGCTAACCCAGATTGAGGGTAACTGATAGGTTTCAAACTGTCAGTGAGTTAGGGGGATGTCACAGTATATGAAGACTTTCCCTGATGGAATGGGCAAATGAGAACAACTTGTTCTAATGGCCATGAAGGGGTAGAAATAGGAGCTGTGGAGCACTTAGAGTATGGTCAGACACTGAATACACTAAGGTCATGCATTGCCAGTCATCTTGACTTTTGTCTTGCCATTGGACTTCAATGACTCAGGAAGAGAAAGGGAGGCTGAGGATTTTGTGCAACTCTGCTTCACTTGAATACATGCCCCAGGAAGATATACTTCTCTTACTGCATAATTTTCACCTGAGGGCACATCTATATTCTTTAAAATAAAACAAAAGAAAAAGCTGCTTCCTCCAGAGATGGTTCAGCTGCCCTTACTGTAAGAAATGTCTTACTACTTATAACGATCCCTATTTTCATTCCTTTTGTCAAAAATTTCCACCATTCCACCTTCAAACAGAAGGGATAATTCCTCTTCCCTTAATTATTCCCCTCATTCCCTTCATTTGTTTTTTCCTCTTTGAAGGCTAGTTTGAACAGACGAAATATTTTTAACATTCAATCTAATTGTGAAGAATTTTTAAAATGTTACATAATCTCAATTGGATCCTCAACACAGAAAAACAAGCCTTTATTCCTCACTAATCCATGCACCACAGCAGTTTTTACAAGCTGATGTATCCTACCACAAATCTTTTATAGGTCCTTTTATTCCCTGTTCTCCGAGCTCTCAGAGACTCTTGATTCCTTCCCTACTGCCTACAAACACGCACATATCTTAAACCCTCCCTTGAACCAGTTATCTCTACCAGCTTTTGTTCCATATCTCTCCTTCATTTTGTGGCTGAACTCCTCGAGAAGGCAGTCTACAATTAATGTCTCTACTTCCTATCTAATTTTCTCCCAAACTCTCTACATCCTAGCTTCCATTCTCATCACTCAGTTGAAATGACTATCTTCAAAGTTACTAATGATCCTTTAATTGCTAAAGTAATGGTGTTTTCCTCACTCTGCCCTTCTTGTCCTCTTGCTAGTCTTTGACCTTGAAAATCACCTTCTTTTCCTTGATACTCTCTCCTCTAGGTTTTTATGACTACTCTCTTCTGGTTTTCTGACCTGACTGCTCCTTCTCAGTTTTGTTTGTTCGATCTTCATGCAGGTTACACCCACTAGAAACAGGTGTCCCCCAGGGTTTTGTGCTGTGCCTTCTTCTCTTTTGCCTGTATAGTATTTCACTTGATGATCTCATTAGCTCCCATGGATTTATTATTTCTATGTTGATGATTCTCAGCTCTATTTACACAGACTTCACTTCTCTACTGACTTCCAGACTGTCATTTCCAGCTGTTTATTGGACATCGTGAACTGAATATCCCACAGACATCTTCAACCCGTTTGTCCAACTCTGACTTTGTCTTTCCCATCAAACCTTCCCTTCTTCTCAAATTCCCTATTATTGTCAAGAGTACCAACATTCTTCCAGTCTCCCAAACTAGGGGCTGTCTTTGATTTTTCAGTCTCTCTTAGCCCCCACATCTAAATCTGTAGCCAAGCCCTGTGAGTTTGATCTGTGACATCTCTTGCATATGCTCCCTTCTCTGGCACTGCCACCACCATTGTTGCAGGCTGTCATCATCTCATGAACTACTGCAGTAGCCTGCTGGTTGGTAGCCCTACCACAATTCTTTTCCCACCTATATTCAGCTGCCAAATTAATCTTCCTAAAGTGCAGGGCTAATCACGCCACTCAATAAACTCCATTGGATCCCTATCACCTCCAGGGTCCAATATGAAATCCTTTGTTTCAGATTCAAAGCCCTTCATAACCTGACCCCTTTCTCCCTTTCCAGTCATCTTACATTCAACTCATGCCCATGTACTCTGTGTTCTAGTGATATTTGGCTCCTTGCTCTTCCTTGAAGAAGGCCCTTCATCTCCAGACTTCAGGCATTTTCACTGGCTTTCCTTCATGTATGGAATGCTCACTCTCTTCATCTGACTCCTGGTTTCCCCCAAATCTTTTAAGTTCCAGCTAACTCCCACCTTCTGTAAGAATCCTTCTATCATCCCCCTTCATATTAGTGCCTTCCCTCTGTTGGTTATTTCCACTTTATTCTATCTTATTTGTATATAGTTATTTTTCTGTAGTTTCCCCAACTAGACTCTGAGCTTCTTTAAAGTGGCAAAATTTTGCCTTTCTTTGTTACTTCAATGTTCAGTATAGTGTTTAGCTATTGACATTCACTATGAGCCAGGAGGGCCCAAATTACAGCCATTAAGTTGTGCTTGAGTAGAGACCTATTGTGGTCCAATCTATGAGCTCCAGAGTCACAGAGGATCTTCCCCATTCAGTTTAATTTTTTTTTAATTAAAGGTACCATCTTTTGATACGCTTCTTTAAGAGGCCTGTTTACTGAATGGGTATTACCTTACTCAGAGTGAGAACCTGAAAGCCTCCCACTGCATCCTGGGCCATCTCCAGTCATCCTGATGAATATCTGGTCCCTGGATCCAGATGGCTCTGGAGGAGAAAGTGCGGCTGGTGAACTTGCATAGCCCTCCCTCCCTCAAATTAAAGTCAACTGCAAGTCATGTCCTCATTTCCCTGATGTCATGATCCTTTTCAAAAATGAAAGACAAACACAACAACCACAGTGACAACAACAGTATTTAGTACACAGTTGATGATGGGGTGTTTGGGTCCTTGTGCTTGGACCCCAATTCCAAGATCACATTTCTCCCTAGCTTCAAAACACTATTCCTGATAGTTTTCTCCCTGCTCAAGGACACTTTGCCCAGCGATAAGTCATGAGTGGGCCCCAGTAAGACAAACTATCTTTCCCTATCTCAAGAACAAGATGACCTCTGAAGAAATTCTCTTGTAAAAACAGGATTGTCTTGTAATCAAGGAATTATCATGTATTGATTTCCAAAGTTATCATATTCTACCCAGAGGTCAAGCTATAGATGTCAGCTCTCAAAACTGTCTTAACTACAGACATAACAGACCAAATATACATCCTTGAAAAATCTCTTCCCCTGGTTAGTTATCACATAATTAGTACATTTGCCAGATAATCCACTACTTTTCCTATATAAGTTTTAGCATCATTCCTGTTAGGTTGCAAGTTCCTTAAAGAATGCAAATTCCCTAAGGAGCTCTGCTCACCATATTGACATTAAAATAAACTTTTGCCACCCAGACTTAAAGAATGCTTGAGTTCATAAATTCATTCCAGACAACCCTCTCCTGTACTTCAGTCCTTGCGGGGAGGTCCCTGAACCTCTCCAACTACATCATTAGGTACTTATTTAGTGCTTATTGACTTGATTTGACATGACAGTTTCATCCATAAAATCTCCTGAGATGAGAAAAGCATAGTTGAATTTCACATCAAATTTTCTGCAGATTAATTTTTCCCTCCATTACTTTTCATTTTTTGTCAGTTAAGCATTTATTAAGAGTAGAAGACTAACCAGTAAGTTATTAACAACAGTCTAGGTACCAGATGATGTGAGCCTGCACCAAAGGTACAGCACGGTTGGAGAAGAAAAAGGGGCTACGTGAGAAATGGAAAAGCAGAATCAACAAAATGTGGCAGCAGACTGACTATGGGGGACAAGAGAGTAAGAAGTTGAAGATGACATCTAAGTTGAGAGTTTGGAACTGGAAAGTGACAGTGCTCTTGACAGTAATTGGGAATTTTGGAGGGAGGAACAGTTTTGGGGGAAAGATAATAAAATGAGTTTTAGACATTTTGGTTTAAGATGTCTGCTGGAGATTCAGTCTGAGATGACCAATAGGCAGTTGGAGATCGGCACTGGATATTAGGAGAGAAGTTAGGGATCAGTAAGTGAATCTGAAATCCAACAGTATAAAGATCATGGTAGCTGATGAGATCACCAAGTGAAATAATATAGTGGGAGAAGAAAATTGGGCCCAGGACAGAGTATTTGAAGGACTGTCACATTTAAAAGGGATTATACTTGTTACCTTTGCTGAAAGTTATGGAGAGAAAAATTAGGAATTGATGAAAGGAAAAAAATTTCTAGCAATTAGGGCTATTCAAAGTAGCATGGACTGTTATGGATGACAGTGGATAGATAATTCATTGGAGTGCTTCAAGTATAGGATGGATGACCATTTTGTTAGATAAGATTACTGGTACCCTTTTAATGCTAAACTTCTGTAATTCCATTTCCCATTTTTTCAGACTCAATAGCTTATTTAATCTGAAAAGAATGGAGCTATATTCCATAGCCTGTGCCTTTACATTTTAAAAATTATATTTTATTTTCCTCCAATTATATGTAAAAACTATTTTTTAACATTTGCTTTTTAAAATTTTGAGTTCCAAATTCTCTTCCTCTCTCCCTTCCCTCCCTCCTCCCTTTTATGGTATGCGATCTGATATGCTACTATAAATATTTTGGAGTATATGAGAGTATATTTTTGTTATCAATGTTTTCCCTGGGGTATAAGTTCAGTAAGGGGTCTCTGATTCCAAGGGTCATTTTTAGTCACTTTATGTGCCTAATTCAAAATTGTATTCCAAAATGGTTGTACAATTTCACAGCTCTACTAATAATGTATTAGTGTGCTTATTTTTTCATAACCCCTCCAACACTGACTGCTACCAATTTTTTTGTTGTCTTTGCCAATTTGTAGGATGTGAGGTAAAATCTCAGGTTTGTTTTGATTTGCATTTCTCCTGTTTTTAGTGATGTGAAGCATTTTTTCATGTGATTGTGAATATTTTGCCATTTTTTTGAGAACTGTTTGTTTATATCCTTTTGACCATTTTTCTACTGGGAAATGGCTATTAGTTTTAAATATATTTCTATATAGATTTATTAATTATTTACATGTCTTGGATAGCAAACTCTTATCAGAGATTCCCTCCCCTCATCTGACCACTTAGCTTCTTATCCTGGAAGCATTAATATTATTCGTGCAGAAGCTTTTTACTTTCAAGCAATTAAAATTATCTATTTTATCGTTTACACTTACTTCTATCTTTTGTTTGGTTAAGAATATCTCTTCTTCCCATAGCTGTAAGATGTATATGGTCTGTTTTTCTTCCAATTTTTAAATCATGTGATCTTTAATATTAACATTGCCTATCCATTTAGAATATATTGTGGAATATGCCATAAGGTGTTGATCTAAGCCTAATTTCTGCTAGATTACTATCTTGTTTTTCCAGCAGTTATTATCAAATAAGGAGTCCCTTCCCCACTCCCCACCCCCATTAATTCATGTTTTCCACTTTATCAAACACTCATCTATTGAGTTCCATTGTTTCTAAACCTTCCTTGTCTAGTTTGTTCCACAGATCTGTTCTTCAACCCATACCAGATGGTGGTTACTAGATCTGGAGGCCATATTTCCATCCATTGCTACTGCTTTTCCTATTGATTTATTTAATACAAGATCTTTGAGTTTTCTTATTCCCATGAACTTTGGTAGTGTCAGTCTTTCTCTCTTTTATTTTCCCTATCGCTCACTTTCTGATTCCCTCCCCTTTGATGGTGGTTTCCCTGGGGTTTGGATCTCAAAGTGTTTCAGCCTCCTCCTTTGCTGGGAAATTCATGGTTCACGAGCCTAGGTCTTTGTCTCAAGTGACTTTGTTTGGCAGAGCTGGTCCTAGCTAGATAGTGTGCTCTTTTCCTCAAGTTTGGTGAAGTGCTGCAACCCTTTTATCTTCTCTCCATCTAAACCCCGAACACACAGTGTCCTGTCCCATTCCCTGTAATTCTTATTTCTTTGACCCAGTGCTGGGAGTTTGGAGCTTTGTTTTGCTGATGCTACAGGGTTGTCTGGTACTGACTTGGCTAGTATAATGGGGTTGTTGGTCCAACCCTGTTAGTGCTAGTGAGTTGTCCACCCTGGTACTGAGAGTTCAGAGCTTCACAGACCTGGTACTACAGGGTTTTGAAATCTGGCAGGCTTTTTTATTGAAGGGCTGTTTCTACCTTGCTGTTTATTGCAACTAAGGCAAATTTCCACAGCCTGTAGCTGAAATCACCACAGCACTGGAAAGGGGTAGGAAGATTAGAAAGTGAGGATGGGTTTTGCTGTGAGCCTGTAGTGGGTCCTTGTGTCTATTGGTGTCAACTTGATGCTGTCAGGGGAGGGGTGCTGAGTGAGCTCTAGGTCAGTAAGTATCAATTCTTTTTTTTTTTTAATGTTCCTTTGGATTCTAGGTATCCTAGACTATGTAGACGAGTTGAAGTTGCTTTATCTTTATCACATAATTTCTCTTTTGGAAAGATGAAGAAGTCATAGGGATTAGAGAAAATGTCTAGTCCTCTCTCTTGTTGCTCATGTGACCCAGAAGATCTGTTAGTTGTTTATGTAACTTGGCTACTAAACCCTTACCAGAGATTTGATATTAAGATTACCCCCTCCCCCCGCCACCCCATTTAACTGTTTGGCTCTTGGTTTAATAGCATTTGTCAAGACACAGTGATATAAGGAGAGAAGTCTTTGTTCCCCTCCACTGATGCTGACATGTGGTTCTGTGAGGGGGGTCTTGGTCATTGGCCTCTGCATTTGTTCTTTTGAATTATAGGTTAAGGGATGGGAGACTATAATCTTGAAAGTTTGAGGTTTCCAGAACCTCAGTATCCAAGACTGGTAAACAGCTAAGCATCAGTGCCCCAAAGAGCAAGGAGTTGTCATTGGTAGTGACCTTTGGTACCCAGCCCAGAGGTAGCTGAGATGAAGACTCACCCATTAGCAATGGATGCTGCCTATGGAAGAAAACTAGGTGGGCCCAGTGCTATATAAAAACTATTTCAATAGTGAATCCACTCTCCTCAGAGAATGAATTGGGAGAGATTATGCCTCCAAGGTGTTGGGGGGAAATGTTTATACATTTATTCTCATGATATCTGCAAAGTAAATATTCTCTTATAAAAGCTAATTAATGTCAAATTCTTAAACAGAACTGGGGTGTTAGTTGCTGGCACCAAACCCTGGAAGGAAACAATTAATGTTTGCTCAAATTGATGGCAATAGGAAAAAGACAACCACAAATTCTTCAGCATCTTCCAAGAACCCTTGGTGAATGATACAAACTACCTTGTTCTGGTAGAGTGAGCCAGAGCATGCTTCTTACAAAGATAAAAATAAATCTAAATAATTGTAACATTTTCTCCTCATTCCCCAATAGAGCATCTTTTCTCTACAACTTTGTAGATCACTGTCATAAAGGATCATATTGAAAGAATTATAGAATTTCAGAGCTAAAAGGGACTATAGAGATTGTATAATATAGTCCTCTCATTTTACAGATTAAAGAAATTAGTTTTTACAGCTTCAGTATGGCCCAAGTGATTTGACAAAAGTTGCACAGTGAATTAGCAGCAGAATTGTCACTAGAACCCCTGTATCCTCACTTTTAGTCGAGAATTTTCATCTCCTACATTTCTTTTACATGTAAAAACACAGAATGGCTTATTATGTACAAGAAAAATTTTAACAAGTTACAATATAGCTAATGAAATGACAAGGATGATATTGGGATGATCTAGTGCCAAGTTTACAGAGCCCAAGATGGAGAGTAGCTCTGTTTTCATGCTTGGGAAAGAATACCATAAAGTCATGAAAGACCACAGGTACTGATTAAAGAAGAAAAAGACCAAGACGTAGAGATCTATTCAGAAAACAGTTATGTGAAGAAGTTATGTATGCGCAGAGAAACAGAATACAAGTAAAGCATGGTCTTACATAGATGCATATGAATGTATATTATGTATGAGTATGATTATGATTAGAGAGATATAAGTATATGTATGCATAAGTGTATGTATGTAAGGTTATACATATGTATAGATGTTTTTCTAAGTACATGTCTCTCTATGTATATATATATACAAACACACACTTGTATATGTATGTGTGTGTATATATATATATATACATGTATGTGTGTGTGTATGTGTCTGTGTAAACATCCATGCTGAATTGTAGCCTTCTGAGTAGGAAAGGGGAGAAAGCACAAAGTAAAGAGTGTATAGCAGAGTAAAAGAAAACTTACAAGAAAGCAAAGAATAGATGGACAGCTCTCCAAACAATGTGTAGTACTTATTATATAGGCTTTCTTGAAATGGAAATTTATTGATGGATCTTCTGAATCCATTCTTACGTTCTGCTATGCATATGGCAATGCTTTTATTTTCTTATTTTGTAGTTGTTTCAATATTGAAGTTTATTTTCCTTTTCTTATTGTGTATTTAAGTTTTAGTATTTAAGTCTAACATAAAAAAAAGAAAAGAGGTGATGGAAAGAAAGGTAGCTGTCATTTTATTAGAATGTGACTTTCGGATGGAGGGCGCTCAGCATATGCTGTAATTCAGAGCCCAAGTATCTTTTGAGCTCTGCATTATTAAGCTGACATATATTTACTAGAGAAAGCCAATATCTTTTCATATCTAAATTGACTATGAGAATGCAGATTGTGTTTTGCTTTATTTAATACTTAAAAAATAACAAGCTGATTTCTAGTTGCCTCAGGGTTGACTAGCCAGCTGCTGTAATCTCCAAAGAGATCACAATTTGACCCCCTTGACTGCAGCACAGCTTCAGTGAATACCCTACCATTGAATAATGCTTACTTGATTAATGCTGTAGTTCCTTCAAAATCTTGTTTTGACTTAAAGGTTGACTAGAGTTATATATTTATGTCTAGAGTTGAAAAAATGATGATTTATAACAATGTCCTAAATATCCATGAGATGAGAGAATTTACTCATTAGAACAGATGTCCAGGGTTACAACCCCACTATTCAGAGAAGCAAGGTATTTTTAAAAATACATTTAAAAAATTCATCATAATAGCTTCCCTTCTTCCTTCTCAGATAGTCATCCTTTATAACAAGCATTTTTTAGAGAAGAAAATAAAAAGATGAAAAAATTAATAACTGATCAATACATCAAAAGTCTGAAAATAAATGCATTGTATCACACTTGTGAACTTCCCAATTCTGCAAAGGGGTGTGGGAGGGGTATCTTTTTATATCTTTTCTTTTGGGACATATTTGTTCTGTCTCTTTTTGTAACACTTCTGATGTTTTTTGTGGTTTCTTTTCCATTAAATGTTGCTTCAGTCATTGTGAATGTTATGTTCTTCACTTTCCTTACTTCACTTTGTATCAGTTCATGTAGATCTTTCCATGCTTACTCATATGTATAACATTTGTCATCTCAAATATTACCATAGTAATATTCCATGACATTCACATACTATAATTTGTTTAGTCATTCCCTGATCAACTGGATTTGTTACTAATTCTTTACTATCATAAAAAAGAGTTGCTGTAGAAAATATTTTGAAGTACTATATGGGGACTTTTCCCCCTATAACTGGCCACTTCAGGTTTTAACCTAGTAATGGTTCAAAGTGCATGAACATTTTAGTTACTTTGTATAATTCTATACTGCTTTCCAAAATAGTTTCCAAAACTGTGCTTTCACAGTTCCATCAATAATGCACTAGGGTGCCTATCTTCCCATAAAGCCTCCAACATTATCACTTTACCAATTTTCAGAGTGTGAGTTACAATCTCAGGATTCTTGCAATTTTTCATTAAAGAATACCTTGAAGCATTCTTTCCTATGGTTAATAGTTTACACTTCTTTTTTTGAGAATTGTCCATTTGTTTCCTTTGATCACTTAAATACTGAGCAATAACTTTTGGTCTTAAATATATCTGTAAAATTTTAAAATAATTTGGGTTATTTTAAGGGTACCATACCCTTGCCAGCGAAATGTGATGCATTTTTCTCCCCATTTGACTACTTCCCTTTCTCTCACAGGTGCGTAACTTTTATTTGTGCAGAAGTTTTTCAGTTACAGAAAATTATTTTTAAAAATGATTACTGAAACTTGAGAATATGTTAGAACTCACTATGTCTGCATTCTCAAGGTAGCAAGCAATTAAATTAATATTTATTTGTTTATTTATCTTTACCAAAAAATAACATTTTCTCCTCAGAAAATAGGATCAATAAGTAAGTGTGAAGGTGCACTTCAGGGCTAGGCATCAAAGTTTAGATTTCCTTTATACAATGAAGGCAGAAGAGAGGGTTGTTTCTCTTTGGATACAAGGAAGCTTTCATGAATTTAAACAGAATCTTTCCCTAGTCCATCACTTTTGCTTTAGCCTCTTTTCTTTCTTTTACAATTTTGAAACCAGAGCTAACCAGTTTATTTATGAAATTTTCTCCACATTTATTGGAATCCTTTGTCTCCTCTTTTTCCTCTCTGCATGCTCTGTCAACCCTCAGCTTGGAGTCCTCTCTGAGTTTACCTTCTCTGCTTATTCTCATGAACTGTTTAAACCTGCTTAAAGAATTTGTGCAACAGTTTTTACTAAGTCCCCTACAAATTCATGTTATCAAATTTCAACGGAACCCTTATTATTCATCACAATCATAAGATCATAGATTTAGAATGAGAAAGGACATTAAAGGTCACTGAAAATGGATCAACAATCACTCAAAGGCATAGTTCATGTTGGACAGGTGATATGAACTCATCAATGACAGCTAAGAGTTTTCCTTATTTCACTTGTGTGTACAACTGGCCATCCCCAAAAACTTTATCTCCCAGTGGATGATCTTGCCCTCTACTGTTGCCTTTGATTCTATTCATTTTCATCTTCCCCAGAAGCAGCCCATTGAAAAGGAGTATATCTTTATCTATAGCCTTATTCCTGTTGCCTATAAATATGGCCTCCATCCCTTAAAAAAACAAACAAACAAAACACTTCATTTGACCTTGCCATGTACTCAAAATATCATCTTAGATATTTCTGCCATTTTATGACCAAAACTCCTTGGAAGTAGCATCTTTACTTCTTCATTACCCATTCATTCATTTACTTTAGCAGCTTGAAATATGGTTTTTGATCACTCTGGAAAGCAGTTTGGAACTATGTCTCCAAAGTCACTGGAAAGTCTATACAGTTTAACCAAGTGATATGAAGTCATTATCAGAAGTATACTCAGAGATTTAAAAAAAGAAGAAAAAGTTCCAAAAGTACAAAAAAAAAGATTGTACCTATTTTTTGTTGTAGAAAAGAACTGAAAGTACAGGGATGCCCATTAACTGGTAAATAATGGTATATGAATCTAAGGGAATATTATTATGCCCTAGAAAATGATAAAAGGTAAGATTTCAGAGATATCTGGGATACATATGAATTGATAGAGCATGAAGTAAGAAAAACTGGGACATTTTTCATAAAATAGCAATAGTATTGTAAAGGAAAGCAAATTTGGAAGATTTAAGCATCCTGACCAACCATGACTCTAGAAGACTGACAAGGAGATCAAGGTATAGAACAAGATATGCATTTTTTTAAGATAAGGTCACTGTGAGAATTGACTATGCATAATTACTACAGGTTATTAATTAATTAATCAGTTATTAAATGATGAACAGATTTCAGGAAAATATGTTTTCTTCCTCCACTCTACCAAAGTAGGATGGGGGAGAAATAGGAAGAAAAAGAGATTGACAATAGGGTTGCCAAAAAAAAAAAGGAAAGAAAATCATTGGAACATTTCCTAAAACTGCACAGAAGATAACAGAAAGAATGACAGAAGGAAAGAGACAAGGAAGATAACTTTGAAAGTTTCATGTCAAATTTGATACTTAAAAGGAAAAACAAGCTGTATCTAATAGAGATTCATACTATAAATAAAACAATCTTTTATTTTTGTTATATACTTCATGTAGAAATGCTAGTTTTATCTGTGGTCTGGTTGTTTTTTTTTTTTTGTTAATTCTGGAGAAGAAAGGAAAAAAAAAATAAATATGGCTTTTGACCTTACCACTAAAAAAAGCTGCCCTTTAAAACATTAGCAATGATTTCTTAACTGTTAATTCTAATAGCTTTTTCTCAGCCTTCATTCTCTTTGAACTCTTTGCAAATGACAGTGTTGATCACCTCCACCTCTTGGATAATTTCTACTCTCTTGGTTTCTGTGACCTTGCTTTCTTCTGGTGCTCCTAGCCATCTATTTATTCCTTCTTACTCTCTTTCCATAGGATTTGAAGCTGCATGGAAGCTTAGAGGTCATTAAGTCCAAACCCTTCATTTAACACATGAGGGAATGAGGACGTTTTCACCTCTGGGCCTGTATCCAGAAATATCATGCCCCATCCATTCTTGAAAGGCCACCTGTGCTTACAGGCCCTGCTGAAATTCCATGAAGCTTTCCTTTTCATTTTCTACTGATCTCTCTGTCTTCCAAACTAATATAGTATAATTTTTCAACCCTCTAAGCAGTTATACTTAATTTTGTCATATTTATTAAGTGTCTTGCTTAGGGTCAAACAATAATTAAGTATCAGAAATGAGATCTGAACCCAGACCTTCCTGACTCCAAGTCTGGAATTCTTTCAATCATGCCAGGATTCATCATCATATAGCTCTCACTTCTGAAATAGATCTTTTGGTAATCTAATTTTTTCCTATGGATTCAACTATCAGTACTACGTATACAACCGATGAATCTGTGTATCTGGCGCCTAACTTACTACAAAATTCTAGTCTCACACAAATAAGTGACTATTAGGCACTGGCAATACAAACATAATAATACAATACAGCATAATATTATTTTGTGGTTTTCTAAGTCAATATGTGGCCAGCAAAGATCCAGTTCTAATCTATCTATATCTGTCAAAATAATCTCCTTAAGAAACAGGTCTAAACTCACTACTCAAAATTCCCTACTCAAAAGTGTTTAGTGAGTCCTGACAGCCTCAAGGACAATTTACAACCCACTAATCCCGGCTTTTACAATCTTCTACAATCTGGCTTCAACCTACATGTTCAATCTTACTTTATATCATATCCCTTTACATACTCAAAGTTCCAACCAAATTAAATTATGGTCTCTTATACTGATATTTCATTCAAGGATAAAAAGTAGCAAAGAAGGGGAAGATTTGTTTTGACTTGCTGAAATTTGATTTTATATTTTCTGTCAGTTTGAAGAATCCTATTAATTAAAAAACCATTTTTGAGTGCTTACAAGGTGTTCAGCTCTATATTGGATGCTAAGATGTTTAATATTTGTCCTTCATGGGTACATAGCTTACATCCTAGTAGTACATATATAAGACATATACTCAAATAAATATGACAAAATTAAGTATAACTGCTTAGAGGGTTGAAAAATTATACTATATTAGTTTGGAAGACAGAGAGATCAGTAGAAAATGAAAAGGAAAGCTTCATGGAATTTCAGCAGGGCCTGTAAGCACAGGTGGCCTTTCAAGAATGGACGGGGCATGATATTTCTGGATACAGGCCCAGAGGTGAAAACGTGTATGGTATGTTTGAGAAACCATGATTATTCTTGTTAATGACAGTATAACTACTCTAAGCTAAGATGCTTGTACAGAATCTTCTCCTCTAAGGAGTTCTATCTGTATAGTGTCTAAGATTCCTTAGGTCTTCAAGAATATACAAGGGGAAATAAGGTGAGTTAAAGTGGGAAAGAAAAGTGAGCCACCTTATAAAAATATGGTTGTAAATATGTTGATTGCTTTTAAAAAGTCACTTCTGCTCTCTGAATCTTACTAAATGATCTAATAAAACATGAAAAAGCTAAAGGTCTGCAAGTGCTGAGATTATCCATTAGGATGAATAATGAGTAATAGGGGAAGACCAATCACTTTCCAGGACATCATTTCTGGAGAGTGGAGCCACAGGGAACCTCAGGATTCAGCTCCCAAAGAAGGACTTAGTGTCTTATGGGGCTGATGTCTTATCAACACCTACTACGCTTTAACAACCAAATCACCTCATGCCAGCTTGCTGGGTCCTCTTCCCATCTATAGATAAACAGGTTAGTGGACCTTTCTTTCCTCAAGGGGTCTCTCCCTCTGATTTCCTTAGAATACGTGGACCTGACAGGTATCCATTGTACCACCGATCCAGAGGAAGGTAGGCAAACATGCACAGAGTGTAATATAATAATGTAAGCTAGGTTATTCCATGCGATTCTGTTAGTACAAAATAACAACATACAGAGATGAACTGTTTCCTTGTAAAAGGTCTATTGACAAGGCTTCATATTCTAGCAATAACTTTATATATGATTCTTACCTCGTACTGGCAAGGACGTATGTCCCTCACTATGTAACATTTGAATAAAGGTTTTTTTGAAGTCTGAATCCAGAGCAGAAGTTCCAGAGAAGTTGTAAGGTACAGTTAGCTCAGGGTATGCACTTAAGGACAAGCTTAGACTAGGTGGATCTACAATCTTAGAAGAGAAGTTGATGGCCATGAAAGCTATGGTAGTATAAACCAGAGGTATCAGAATCTGTGCTGTCATCATCTCCCGCTCTCGCCAACTATACAAAACCTTCTTCACTAACATGGCAAAGAACTGCTGGCAGTGAAGACTAAGCTGTAATAAAAACAGGAAAGACATAGTATAACAATATTTCCAGATTTAAACCTATAAATCCAGCTGAAACTCTTTAAACCATATGATCTGAGTGTAATTTTGTGGAAGAGAGAGAATACATGAAACACACATGTCCCTGAACAGATGTCTACAGACTAAATAGCTTTCAAAATACACTTTGTTTCTATAAAATAATCATTTATCATATAGACATATTATATATGGCATATCATGTATAACATACTTATGATAATCATTTAATAATTTATATTGAGCTACTACCATATGCAAAATATTGAACCTCACTAGAACTCTGGTCCAAAGGGCATCTCTACCTGGATGTCCAAAATGGAAGACATTATCTTCCTGCTAAATGTATTCCTCCTACAAACTTTCCTGTTGAGTGTATCAGGATCTCTCCATTCCCCCAGGTTCCTGACCTCAACGTCATTCTGGATGATTTCTCTCCTCTACCTCCTCTCTCCTATGCAATGAGTTCCCAAATCCTGTTGATTCCACCCTCCATAATATCTCTGGCTTCTTCTAGCCCCTCCTTTACTCTCTCTCACAGTTTTCACTCCAATTAATTTCTTGTCCAGACTACTATAATAGTCTCCTAATGGGTCTCCCTGTTTCCAGCAGATACTCTCTCTAATCTATCTGCCATACCCACTCCAAACTTTTTGAGTGCATCTGGCCAGGTCAATATTTTTCTTAGAAATCTTCAAATGATTTCCTATTGCATCTCAGACAAGGTACAGTACTCTTAAGCCTGGCTTTTAGGGCCCTCTACAATCTGACTGTGTACTATTTCTTCAACCTTATTTCATATTATTTCTCTTCACAGATTTTACATTCCATATAATCTGGATGACTAGTTGCTCTGTGCAGTCATGCAAATTACTCGTCATACCTAGAATGCATTACCTCCTCTATGTAGGTTCTCAGAATCCTTTATTTTCCTTTAAGAGTGAGTTCAGGTACTACCTGAACTCAAAAGAGGAGCTGTTGGCACAGCAGATAACGTGCTGGGCCTGGAGACAGGAACACCTGAGTTCAAATCTGTCCTTAGATACTAAAAAACTGTATGACCCTATGCACCTCAGTTTCCTCAACTGTAAAATGGGGATAATGAATGTTCTACCTAGTTTCAAATGAGGTGATATTTATAAAAAGTGCTTAGCACAGTTTCCGGCACATAGTAGGCACTACATAAATGCTTATTTCTTGCCTCTTCTTTTCCCTTCTCCCTACCTCTTTCACAAACCTTTGACTCATCCATCCCCTTACTAGTGCTCTCCTCAAATGAGTTTACATTTTATTTTCACACACATGTGTACATGCATACATATATACACATATACATATATACATGCACACATACTTTAAGTCAATAAATTGTAAACTCTTCAAGGTTGGAACTCTTACTTTGGCCTTTGTATCCCCAGAGTTTAGCACAAAGTGCCAAAACCAGGCACTTAACAAAGCTTACTTGTGTACACTTTGTGTCTTTTCAGTGGAAGGCAAGAATCTCAAAGGCAGGGGATCTTTTTTTTCTCTTTAAGCTCCTATGTGCCTAGTAGAGGGCCACGAACATAGCAAATATTTATGTGAATGTTAAATTGAATCTAACCTCTAACTTGTATTGGAATCCTGGCTTTAATACTTATTTTTTGAATGACCATGAGCAAGTCATTGAACCTGTTTCTTCCTATGTAAAATGAGGATTAATTACACTTACATTACTTCACAAGGTGATCATTTTGAGGAAAGTGTCTTAAAGAACTAGTTAAATGTGAGTTGTGGGGTAGTGGGGAGAAAGAATAGTGCCTGCCTTCAGGGAGCTTGCAATCCATCTGGGAAGACTAGATGGATGCATATTAAAAATAAACATTACCATGATACAATAATGAGAATAGTACGGAGGATGGTCTTTCAGCAGAAATCTTCAATGAAGGCTAGTAGAGATTTTAAGTAAGTTACTCATTAGACTACATTGCCTCTGAGGTCCTTTCTAATTCAGAGAAATCTGTGGTTTTAGATCATAATATAATACAGAATAAAATATCCAATAATTGGTATTTTTTATGCTCTGAATTCAGAGGAAGCTGTTATAGGTTGGAATGGTCAGGAGAGGTTTCATGGAAAAGATAGGATTTGAAAAATGAGTAAAACTTGGTTTAGTGAGAAAGGTGGGGAAATTATGTTAGATGGGAAATGCTGTTGACAGAAGTGAAGTTGTGCTTAGGAAACAGTGAAGATGCCAATTTGATTGAAATGCATAGTACCACAGCAAAGAGATGTGTGGGGCCAGAATGTCAAGGTTCAATGACAAGGAAAGGTGTTTGGACATTAATAAGTGAAAAATAGGCAAGTTTCCCCTCCTCAGAAATCACTAGTTGAGCTATTTTGATTAAATTTTAAAAACTCAATAATTTTTTAAGAAGATGCCTTCTTTGATTAACCTACAATAAGAGTCCTTAAGTCCTTCAGTTTCTGCTCCCTAACAAGTCAAACCAATCTGATCTCGTTGTCTAAAACTACAATGACAAAAGGAACACTAGAATGTCCCAAAGGTTTGTGAGAGTCTGTGTTTATTTTCAAGTTGAATAGAATCTTATTTAATGTATAATGAAACATTATGGCTGCATTTTCCCAGTGTTTTCAGGGTTATTAATTCTTTTGTGATCTGTCATGGCCTGGAATCTTTACTCATCTACCATTTCTGTTGTACTAAACACCCTAGAGGTCTGAACTTAAGATTCCAGAGCCCAGTGTCTGAATCTTGCATCCAACCTTTCCCAGCTTTGGGTCTTGCTCAGGACACACAATTTCTTTGTCTGCTACGTGGAGATAAGTGACACTTGCCTTACCTTCCTCATGAAGTTGTGGGAAATATGCTTTAGAAACCTTAACGTACCACATAAATGTTGATATTAAGTCACTTAGTTGTGTCTGATTCTTTGTGACTCTATGGTATTTTCTTGGCAGGATACTGGAGTGGTCTGCCATTTCTTTTTCCAGGGTTCCCATTTTACAGTTGAGGAATCTGAAGCAAACAGAGGTTAAGTGACTTGCCCAGGGTCAGGCCCAGAAGATGCCACCTACATAAATGGGACTTGTTACTATTAGCAACCCAGTCCTAAATAGATTTTCCATAGATGATATCTCAAATTTTGGGTCTAAATTAAACCAAAATATTCCCCTTATATTTTAACTGTATCCTGTCAGGTTGATAATGCCAAACAAGGCTGCTCACCCCAGTATTTAATTTCATATAAGATTTCTTTTTATCTAGAACCTTTGAATTGGATTCTTTTGAGTCACTTGGATGTTCACCGTCATCTGCATCTTCTGTATCTTTACCGTATTTCATAGAGGGGAGCTGGATTGCTTGAAGATCGGCACTAGAATCCACCAATTTACCAACCCTAAATAAAAAAGTATAAGGTGTGTCATTTACTTACAGATAAAACAATATAAATTCAGAAAATAAGTCAGTGAAATGTGAGAATTGTAAAAAGACTGGAATTTATGGTACTCTCATAGAGGAGGGGGTAATAAGAAGGTTTCCAAAATCGTTACGATAGTAAAACTTTCTCATCACTTTCCTTCTTGCCCTAATGAAAATATAAGAGGAGGGGTCAGTAAAGGGAAGTGGATTGGCTTGGTATAATAGGTCAGGGTCTTGCCCATTGTTATACACAGTTGATGTCAGTGAAGCTCACAACATAATTTAACAGTGCCTGGGGCGCGCTATGCAGAATGACGCTGCCATTTCACGGATAGTGGTTGGATTGAAAGGCTGGATCTTATTTCCACCTGATCCTGTGTATACATCTGTCTTGGGAAGGCATTTTCCATATCTTGTTATTTGAACCTAAGCATTGATCAAAAAGTCGGTCAAGCTAATACATTCTTTAAATGGGACTCTATTCCACCAGTCACACTTTTGTTTGCATATTTAATTTCTGTTTTTACATTGTCTTTCTCCTCATTCACCTACAATAGGTCACATTTACATAGCATTGTTAAGTTTTACTATGTGCTTTAAAGAAGCACCTTCCCTTGGAAAAGAAGACAGTAAGGAACCTGAAAGAGTAGTTTACAATCATTGCTTCATCTATTATTTTATTATAATGGCTTGTAGTAGCTAAGCAGCCTGGTGGTACCAGAGTACCTGGTCTGGAGTCAGGAGAACTTGAAATCCTGCCTCAGACATTTATTAGCTGTGCGACGCTGGACAAGTTACTTAACCTCTCTCAGCCTATTTTCCTCCTCTGTAAAAAGGAGAAAACAATAACACCTACCACCCTTACTTTAATTTATGTGGTACTTTAAGGTTTACATATTTCGCACAACAACTTTTTGAGGAAGGTAGGGCAAGTATCACTTATCTCCAGGTAGGTAGGGTGGTTGTAAAGATCAAATGAGATAACATGTAAAGCACTTTGTAAACTTAAAGCTAATTAGCTAAAATCTAGCATGTAAATATCAGCTTTTATTCTCAAAGATTACCAGTGACCTGCATAATTAAATCCAAAGGCTTTTCTCAGTCCTCACGCTTTTTAATCTTTTTAACACATTGATGCTGCTGACCCACAAATACTTTCTGACACTTTCTTTCTTAATTTTTCTATAACACTGTACTCCACTGGTTCTCTTTTCACTTCTTTCCTCACTCTTTCTTTCCATTTTCTCCTTCTACCTACCAAGAGTATATTTCCAGGGTCCAGTACTTAACCTTCTTCATTTTATATGAACCTTGGATAACTTGAATAACTAACCTATTCTAATGGTTTTTGCTATCACTTCTATGCAGATGATGCAACTTATCCAAAAGCAAAATCATCACCATTCCAAAACTAGCCTCCTCCCAACTTCCTTATTCCATTAAAGGTACTATCACCTTCCCTGTCACTTGGGTTTAAAATCTCAGGATGATATATGATACCAAACTTGATACCTATTGCTCCACATTTCTCCTCTCTTTGGTGTCTAAACTCCTTGAAAAAATTCTCTACTGACAGTGCCTCCACATCTTTTCCTTTCACTCAATTCTGAAACTTTGGCAATTTGGCTTCCAGTCTCATCATCCAAATAAAACTGCTTTCTCCAAAGTCATCAGTGATCTCTTAATTGCCAAATCAAACAGCCTTTTCTCAATCCTCCTCCTTCCTCACCTTCTTGACTTTGATCTGAAATCTTTGATATTACAAATCACTCTCTTCTCCCAGATACTCATTCCTTTCTAGGTTTGGGGGCATGGCTCTCTCCTAGTTCTACCCTAATCCTGTGAGCACATCTTCCCATTCTTTCTTAGATTTTCATCCAGATTTTATTTGGATATACCACAAAGCTCTTTCCTGGCCTTTCTTCTTTTTCCCTTTCATATTTCTCACTTGGTTATCTCATCAAGTCCTATGAGTTCAATTATATATTGAATCAATTGAACCTACCTAGTTCAATTATCATCTCAATGCACATAATTCCCAGATATCTATATCCAACCTTAACTTCTCTTAAATGCATTTTAGATATCTTGAATAGATGTCATGTAGGCATCTTAAAACTTAACATATCTAAAATAGAACTCATTATCTTCACCCTCAAATACTCCTCTCTTCCAAACCTCTTACTGATGAAGGTACCACCATTCTCTCAGGCACCCTGACTCATGACTTTGTGTCATCTTCAACTCCTCTCTTGCATTCATTCCCTATGTTCAATCTGTTGCCAAGTCTTGTCACCTCAACTTCCACAACTACTTTCATAGATTTCCTCCTCTCCTTTAACCCTGCCACAGCCCAAGCATTCTCATCATCTCACACCTGTACTGTATATTACAAGAACTACTTGTTGGTATCCTTGACTCAGATTTCTCCCAATCTAACCTATCCTGCTTCCCAAAGTGATTTTTCCAAAGGCAGGTCTGACCATGTTAAGTCCTCCCAGCTCCTTTGTATTAGAGAGCAGTTATTTCTTGTTGCCTCCAAGATCAAAAATGAAGATCATCTACTTAGTTTTAAAGTCTTCCATAACCTGTCCCCTTACTGCCTTTCCAGTGTGATTACACTTCATTATTTTCCCTGTATGTTGTGATCCAGCAACAACTGTCTTTCTGCCTGTTCTCATGCTAACGCTTCTCTCTGAAATTGCATTTTCACTGGCTGTCCTCCATGTCTGGGATGCTTTGCTTTCTCACCTCAGGCTATAATCTACCTTCTTCAGGAGTACTTTCCTGACTTCCTTCATGGCTACTGTCATTCCCCTTAAATTATCTGCCATCTATTATGTATTTAACTTAGATGTATGTAATTATTTTCAAATTATCTTCCCCGTGAAAATGTGAGCTCCTTGTAGACACAGGTTTGTTTTTTTGCTGTCCTTTGTGTTCTTAGCGTTTAGCACAGTATCTGGTTCATATTAAGGGCTTCATAAATACTTGTTGACTTCTGAATTACCCTATTCATGCAATCAGCTGCAAAGTGATTAATTCTATCTTCCTACTTTCTTACATGGTGACATCTTCTCCTCTCTTCTCCTATCATCACTCTATTATTGAAAGATCTCATTACTTCTTGCCTCATTTATTATAATAGTCATTTAAGTGATCACACTGATTTCTCTCTTCCCCCTTCAATCTACATGAAACTCCACAGATTAATTTTCCCAATGAACAATTTAGTCACTGTTCTGATTTAAAAAGTTTAAATAGCTTCTCATTGTTTACCTAAATAAAGCCCAAATTCTTTAATATGGTATTCAAGGCCACCCACAATCTAACCTCAACCTACTCATCTAGGTTTATTTCATACTATTTCCCTTCATATCCTGCAAGACTCAACCAGCCTAGGTACTGATACTTCATCACTACCCTTTGCTCTTATGATTAGAGAGAGAAACATGAACCTTATTTTAAGAAGGGAGCTCAGCATAGACATATCTTCTTGGCTAAAAGTTTGAACTACTTTGGAACTTCTTTGATTTCTCCAATAGCTCCTCATCCCATCTAGAGATTTTTCTTCCTTCCTCTGAACCCCAACATCATTTTGTTTATTCGTCTCTTAAATACTTTTCACATTCTACTTTGTTTAGGGATTTCTATTTATAATATTGTAAGGGACATAATATATTATAATTTATATTTCTCCTTGCGGGCAAGGAGTACCTATTGTTTTATTTTTTGATGTACAAAACACATAGAAGGTACTTAACAAATGTTTGCTGAATTGAACATCTTATTTAACTTTGCAACTAGTCTTGAAGTCAGGAAGACGAGTTCAAGTGTTGCCTCTGATAAAATGGCTATGTGACAATTGCCCTAAGCAATTCTTTAACTACAGTTCAGATAAAACACCAACCTGCATTGGAAAAGACAGGTTACTCACCTGAGAGTTCCTTCTACCAATAAAATCGTAGGTCCAGATCTCATTCCTATTCTCTTTCTATCTCCAAAGAGTATATGTTCATTAAATGTGTCTAATTGAGTTGAATTCTCCCTATTCATTACCTTTGTACAACAGAAAGTTCATCCTCTAGAAGAATGATTCTACTGTGAATCCACTTGTGAATTCACATACTAGCCCCTCTTTACTCCTAATATTATGCTTGTTAAAAAAAAAAATAACGAAGTCCAGAGTTTTGTTACTTATCTTTACTCACTTAAGGAAGACTTCTTCCATAGTAGTGACTGAAGTACCATAGCTAGCAATGCCCAGCTCTGTCTGCCTCTCTTCCAGTTCAGTAAATAGAGATTCAAATCTGGAAACATGAGAGAAAAAGAGTGAAATGAACCCATCTCCTTTAAAAGACTTTTAAATGTTTTCTTTTTTGGAGTTAAAGGAGTCTTTTGTTTGTTTCTTCAAAGCCATAGAACTATCATTACACTGACATCCTATTCATGCTCTGATAAAATGAGGTATACTACTATAAAGTTTGGTATAGAGAAAGGCCTGAGAACTTGAGATAGCTACTAGCTCCACTGAAACCATTTCTACAGTCCTAAACTTTGATGGTACCACAATCTATATTTACTTAGAAAATAATCCTGAGTGAATAATGCTGAGTAGCATAAGCCAATACTGTTACTTTTAATAAGAAGATGAAGCATGCATGGTAACGTCAACACGGTAGCATCTCTGGAGAACCAAAAACACTAGGTAAGTGCATTTGGTTCCCACAAAGGAAGGTTCATCACCATATCACTTATCTCTGTTCTTCTCCACTTCTACTGCCCATCTTCTCTACTTCTTCAGCACTTTACACTTAGATTGTTGATAAAAGTCTTCTCACTGGATTCCCTCTGTTGATTTTTTGAGGATTTATTTTATAACCTGCAACTCTGCTGAAGCCATTAATTGTCTCTCTTAGTAACTCTGGGAATTCTATAGGATTTTCCAAGTATACTATCAGCAAGTAAGGATAATTTTATTTCCTGCATAAATATCTTTATTCCTTTAATTTCTTTCTCTTTTCTTATGGCTATTTTCTAGCATTTTCAGAACTATATAAATTAATACTGGGGGGGAAGGATATCTCTGCATCTCTCTCATATTTACTAGAAAAGGGAAAAAGATCCTACTGTATCCTCATCATATGGGATGATTTTAAAAATATTTTATTTTTTCTAAGTACATGGAAGAACAATTTTTAACATTCATTCTTTAGGATCAGATGACTTAGTGTTCAATTAATTTTTAATCTATCTATAGACCCTTATTGAATGTAATTTTTATTGCATTTATGATTTGAAAAGGATATATTTAATATTTCTGCCTTTCTGCATTTGATTGTGAGGATTTTTTGCCCTAATACATGACAAATTTTGTCACATATATCACTGAGAAAAAGATATTTTCCTTTCACTTCACATTCAATTTTCTCCTGAGATCTATCATATTTAACATTTCTAAAAGATTTTTTAATATGATTTTCTAAACTTTTATAGTTTCCTAAAATTTTATTCATCTCCTTAATTTCCTTCATGTTTATTTTCTAGTTAGATTTATCTAGTTCTGAGAGGAGCAAGTTGAGGTTACTCACTGGTATAGTTTTATTAATTCCTTCTGTAACTAATTTAACTTCTTTAAAAATTTGGATGTTACATTATTTGGTACATATGTTTAGTATTCATATTACTTCATTTTTATGGTAATTTTTAGTAAGATGCAGTTTCCTTATTTTTTTAAAATTGGATCTATTTTTGCTTTTGCTTTAGCTAGATCATGATGACTACTCCTGGTTTTTTGTTTTATTTTTCACTTAGCTGAAGCATAATAGATGCTGCTCTAGCCTCTTACTTTTACTCTGTGTGTGTCTCTCTGCTTCGAGTGTGTTTCTTATAAACAACATATTGTAGAATTCTACTTTTTAATCCATTTTGCTACTTGATTCCATTTTGGGGTGATTTCATCCCATTCGTTGTTATGATTACTGTATATTTTCCTCTATCTCATTTTTCAAGTCTATCTCTACTCAAAAGTATTTTGCTTCTGAGCACCAACTTCTCCAATCTTCTCTACCTTCTAATAGCACCCTCTTCTCTTATTCCCTCCCCTACTTCCCTGTAGGGTAAGATAGATTCCTATACCCACCTAAATGGGTATCTGATTCCTTGTTTCAGCCAGTTCTGATGACAGTAAGGTTCAAGCATTACCCAACATCCCTCTCCCATCTCTCCCTCCACTCCAAAAGCTCTTTCATACTTTTTATGTGAGATAATTTACCCCATTCTACCTCTCCTTTTCCCGTTCTCTCGGTGCACCTCTCCCATCCCTTAATTTTGTTGTTGTTACTTTTTTGGGATATTATCCCATCATAATTCACTCAGACCCATACCTTCTGCATATGTACACTCCTTTTGTTAGTACTTAGTTATTTTTGGTTTTCAACATTCACTTTGATAAGATTTTGAGTTTTAAATTTTCTCCCCCATCTCCTCCCTCCCCAAGACAGTGTACAATCTGATATATGCTTTACTTATACATTCATAGTAAACATATTTTCACATTAGCCATGATGTAAAGAATTAGAACTAGTGGGAGAAACTACAAGAAAGAAAGAAAACAAAACAACAAAAGAAAAGGAGAACAAATAGTATGCTTCCATCTGCATTCAGACTCCAAAGTTCTTTCTCTGGATGTGGATAGCATTTTCCATCATGAATCTTTGGGAGTTTTCTTAGAACCTTGCATTGCTGAGAAGAGCTAAGTTTATCAAAGTCAGTTATCACACAGTATGTCTGTTATTGTGCACAGTGTTCTCCTGGTTCTATTCATTTCACTTAGCATTGGTCCATATGTCTTTCCAGGTTTTTCTGAAGTCTGCCTACTCATCATATTTATATCACAATAGTATCCTATTACATTCATATACTACAACTTGTTCAGCCATTCCCCACTTGATGGGCTTTCCCTCAATTTCCAATTCTCTGCCACCACAAAAAGAGTTGCTATAAATATTTTTGTACATGTGGGTACTTTTCCCATTTTTAAAAATTTCTTTGGGATAAAGTACTAGAAGTGGTATTGCTGGATCAAAGGGTATATACATTTTTATAGCCCTTTGGGCATAGTTCCAAATTCCTCTCCAGGATAGTTGGATCAGTTCACAACTCCACCAACAATGAATTAATCTTCCAATTTTCCCACATCTTCTCCAATATTTATCATTTTCTCATTTTGTCACTATAGTCAATCTGACAGGCATAATGTGGTACCTCAGGCTTGTTTTGATTTTGCATTTCTCTGATCAGTAGTGATTTAGAGCATTTTTTCATATGACTACAAATAGCTTTAATATTTTCTTCTGAAAACTGCCTGTTCATATCCTTTTACCATTTATTGATTGGGGAATGACTTGTATTCTTATAAATTTGAATCAATTCTCTGTCTCTTATTTGGTCATAAATTCTTCCTTTCTCCATAGATTTGACAGGTAAACTATTCCTTGCTCTCCCAGTTTGTTTATAACATCAGTCTTTACATCTAAACCATGTACTTGACTTTATATTGGTATAGGGTCTAAGAGGTTGGTCAATGCCTAGTTTCTAAGATTTTCCAGGTTTCCCAGCAGTTTTTGTTAAATAGTGAATTCTTATCCCAGAAGCTGGAGTCTTTGGATTTATCAAATAGTAGATTACTATAGACATTGATTATTCTGTCTTGTGTACCTAGCCCATTCCACTCATCCACCATTTTATTTCTTAGCCAGTACCAAATAGTTTTGATGATTGCTACTTTATAATACAATTTAAGATCTGGTATGGCTAGACCACCTTCCCTTGCATTTCTTTTCATTAACTCCCTTGATATTCTGGATCTTGTGTTCTTCAAGATGAATTTGTTATTTTTCCTAGGTTTATAAAGCAATTTTTTGGTATTTTCAGTGGTATGGTACTGAATCAGTAATTTAATTTAGGTAGAATTGCAATTTTTATTATATTCTCAGCCTACCCATGAGCAACTGTTGTTTTTACAATTATTTCAATCTGACTTTATTTGTGTGAAAAGTGTTTTGTAATTGTGTTCATATAGTTCCTCAGTTTGTTTTGTCAGGTAGACTCCCAAATATTTTATAAAGTCTACAGTAAATTTACATGGAATTTCTCTATCTCTTGCTGTTGACCTTTGTTAGTAATGTATAGAAATGTCAATGATTTAAGTGGGTTTATTTTATATATGGCAAGTGTGTTAAATTTGTTTATTATTTCAAGTAATTTTTTACTTGATTCTCTAGTTCTCTAAGCATGCCATCATATCATCTGCAAAGAGTGATAGCTTTGTTTTGTCTTTTCCTATTCTAATTCCTTCAATTTCTTTTTCTTCTCTTATTGCTAAAGTTAACATTTCCATTACCATATTGAATAACAGTGGTGATAATGGAAATCCTTATTTCACCCCTGATCTTTAATGAAAATGCTTCTAGCTTATCTCCATGTTTGCTGATGTGTAGATAGATGCTACCTATCATTTTAAGGAAGACTCCATTTATTCCTATGCTCTCTTCTGTTTTAATAGGAATGGGTGTTGTATTTTGTCAAATACTTTTTCTGCATCTACTGAGATAATCGTATGATTTCTGTTAGTTTTGTTGTTGATATGGTCAATTATGCCAATAATTTTCCTAGTATTGAACCAGCCCTGCATCCTTGGTATAAATCCTACTTGGTCATAGTGTATTATCCTTCAGATAAATTGCTGTAATCGTTTTGCTAATATTTTATTTAAATTTTTTGCACCTATATTCATTAGGGAAATTAGTCTATAATTTTCTTTCTCTGTTTTGGTTCTTCCAAATTTAGGTATCAGCCCCGTATTTGTATCATAAAAAGAATTAAGTAGGACCCCTTCTTTACCTATTTTCCCAAATGGTTTATATAGTATTGGAATTAATTGTTCTTTAAATGTTTGATAGAATTCACTTGTAAACCCATCTGACCCTGGAGATTTTTTTCTTAGAGAGTTCACTGATGACATGTTCAGTTTCTTTTTCTGAAATAGGGTTACTTAAGTATTTTATTTCCTCTTCTGTTAACCTGGGCAATTTATAGTTTTGGAAATAGTCATCCATTTCACTAAGATTGTCAAATTTATTGGCATAAAGTTAAGCAAAATTGTTCCTAATAATTGTTTTGATTCCCTCTTTATTAGTAGTGAATTCACCCTTTTGGCTGTTAGCAATTTAGTTTTTCTCTCTTAAATCAACTTAACTAAAGGTTTATCTATTTTATTGGGTTTTTTATAGAACCAGCTGTTAGTTTTATTTATTAGTTCAATAGTTTTCTTAATTTCAATATTATGACTATCTCCTTAGGTTTACAGAATTTCTAATTATATATTTAATTGGGGATTTTAAATTGGGTCTTTTTCTAGCTTTTCTAGTTGCATGCCCATTTCATTGATCTCTTCTTTCTCTATTTTATTCATATAGGCAATCTGAGACATAAAACTTCCCCTCAGATCCACTTTCTCTGCATCCCCTAAGTTTTGCTATGTTGTCTCATTATTGTCATTCTCTTGGATGAAGTTGCTGATTGTTTATATGATTTGCGGCTTGACCCATTCATTCTTTAGGATTATTTTGTTTCCAATTAATTTTTAGTCTATCTTTCCATGACCCTTCATTACTTGTAATTTTTATTGCATCATGATCTGAAAAGGATGCATTTACTATTTCTGCCTTTCTGCAATGGATTGCTAGGTTTTTATGCCCTAATATGTGGTCAATTTTTGTGTAGGTGCCATATACCACCAAGAAAAAGATATATTACTTTCTATTTCCATTTAATTTTCTCCAGAGACCAACCATATCTAACTTTTATAAAATTCTATTCATCTCTTTAACTTCCTTATTTTGTGTTTATTTTATCAACTTCTGAGAGGTGCAGGTTGAGGTCCCTCACTAGTATAATTGTGCTATCTTTTTCTTTCTGTAATTCCCTTAACTTTTCCTCTAAGAATTTGGATGCTATACCACTTGGTGCATATATGTTTATTAATGATATAGCTTCATTGTCTGTGATACCTTTTAGCAGGATGTAGTTTCCTTCCTTATCGCTTTTAGTTAGACTTATTTTTGCTTTTGCTTTGTCTGAGATCAGTATTGCTACCCCTGCTTTTTTTTCTTCAGCTGAAGAATAACGTATTCTCCTCCAGCCTTTTACCTTTACTCTGTATGTATACTTCTATTTCAAATGTATTTCTTGTAAACAACATATTGTAGGATTGTAATTCTTAATCCACTCTGCTATCTGCTTCTGTTTTATGAAAGAATTCATCCCATTCACATTCATAATTATTATTGTGTCTTTCTCTCCATTCTACCCCCACCCAATTCACTCTTTTCTCTCTCCTTTCTCGCTTTCCTTCCTCGAGTTCTGCTTTCAATCAGTGCCTCCCTCAGTCTGCCCGCCCTTCTATCAGCCCCCTCCCTTTTCTTTCTCTTTACCCTTACTACTGCTTCCCTCCCTTCTATCCACCCCTACCTTTTCTTTCCCTTTCCTCTCCTACTTCCTATAGTATAAGTTAGATTTCTACACCTCACTGATTATGTTATTCCCTCTTTAAGTCAAATCTGATGAGAGTAAGCTTCAAACAATGCTTATCTCCCTCCCTTCTTTCATTTGACAGCAATAGGCTTTTGTGTCTTTTCATGTGATGTAATTTACCCTTGCCTATCTCCTCCTTTCCTCTTCGCCGAGTACAATCCCTTTTAAAATTCAATTTTTTATCATCACATCAGAGTCAACTTATACCCATAAACTCTTTGTATACCTCTTTTAGATGTCATAATAACAATATAATTTTCAAGTTACAAGTCTGATCTTCCCTTGCAGGGATGTAAATGGTTTGCCCTTATTAATAACATGGTTTTTTCCTGTTTGCTTTTTTATGTCTCTCTTGAGTCTTATATTTGAAGATCAAATTTTATGTTGAGTTCTAGTCTTTTCATCAGGATGGTTTGGAAGTCCTCTATTTCATGGAATAGCCATCTCCTCTGCTGAAAGGTTTTTCTGGGTAGTTGATCCTTGTTTGTTATCCAAGGTTCTTTGCCTTATGGAATATCATGTTCCATGCCCTCTGATCTTTTAATTTAGAAGCTGCAAGGTCCTGTGTAATTGTGACTGTGGTTCCACAATATTTAAATTGTTTCTTTCTGGATATTTACAGTATATTCTTTTTGACCTGGTAAGTTTGGAATTTGGCCACGATTCCTTGGCATTTTCAATTTGGGATCTTTTTCAAGAGGGAATTGGTGGATTTTTTCGATGACTATTTTACCTTCTGGTTTTAGGACCTCAGGGCAGTTTTCCTTCTTGATTTCCTGAAAGATGCTGTCCAGGCTCTTTTCTCCATCATAGTTTTCAGATAGACCAATAACTTTTAAATTCTCTCTCCTGGATCTATTTTCCAGACCAGTTGTTTTACCAGTGAGGTATTTTACACTTTCTTCTAATTTTTTCCATTCCTTTGTTTGACTGATTCTTGATATAGAGTCATTAGTTTCCACTTGCCCAATTCCACTTTTTAAGGAGTTCTTTCAGTGAGTTCTGTGCATCCTTTTCCAATTTGGTCAATTCTACTTTCTAAAGATTTGTTTTCTTCAGTATACTTTTTTCCTTCTTCTATTTGGCCAATTATTTTTATTTATTTATTTTTTGATTGGTTGATTTATTTTTAAATTTATTTATTTTTTAGTTTTCAACATTCATTTCCACAAGATTTTGAGTACCAAATTTTCTCCCCATCTCTCTGCTCCCCCAAACACTGTGCATTCTGATCGCCTCTTTCCCCAATCTGCCCTCCCTACTATCACACTCCTCCCTTCCCTTATCCCCATCTTCTCTCTTTTTTTCTTGTAGGGAAGGATATATTTCTACACCTCACTAGCTGAATTTCTTATTTCCTAGTTGCATGCAAAAATAATTCTCAACATTCATTCCTTAAACTTTGAGTTCCAACTTCTTTCCTTTCCTTCCTCCCCACCCATTCCCATTGAGAAGGCAAGTAATTCAATGTAGGCTATATATATGTAGTTTTGCTAAAGACTTCCATAATACTCATATTCTGAAAGACTAACTATATTTCCCTCATCCTATCCTACCCCTTATTTATTCTATTCTCTCTTCAGAACTTTTCCCTCCCCTAAAGTGTTTACTTCTAATTACTCTCCCCTCCCACTTGTCCTCCCTTCTATCGTCCCCCCACCCACTTCTCCCCTTCTCCCCTACTTTCCTGAAGTTTAAGACAGATTTTTCACATCAAGTTGAGTGTGCATGTTATTCCCTGATTAAGCAGGGAATGTGATGAGAGTAAGGTTCACTTTTTCCCTCTCACCATCCCCTTTTTCCTCTCCATTGAAAAAGCTTTTTCTTGCTTCTTTTATGAGAGATAATTTGCCCCATTCCATTTCTCCCTTTCTCCTCCTAATATATTCCTCTCTCACCTCTTAATTTTATTGTTTTAGATATCATCCATTCCTAGTCAAGTCACCCTGTACCCCCTGTCTATATGTGTATATGTGTATGTGTGTGTGTGTGTGTGTGTGTGTGTGTGTGTGTGTGTGTGTGTGTAATTCCTCCAATTACTCAAATACTGAAAAAAGTTTCAGGAGTTACATATATTATCTTTTCATGTAGGAATGTAAACAGTTCAACTTTAGTAAGTCCCTTATGATTTCTCTTTCCTATTTACCTTTTCATGCTTCTCTTGATTCTTGGGATTGAAAGTCAAACTTTCTATCCAGCTCTGGTCTTTTCATCAAGAATGCTTGAAAGTCCTCTATTTCACTGAGTGACCATTTCTCTCCCTTGTATATTATTCTCAGTTTTGCTGGGTAGGTGATTTTTGGTTCCATTCCTAGTTCCTTTAACTTCTGGAATATCATATTCCAAGCCATTCAGTCCCTTAACATAGAAGCTTCTAGATGTTGTGTTATCTTGATTGTACTTCCACAATACTCAAATTGCTTCTTTCTGACTACTTGCAATATTTTCTTCTTGACCCAGGAACTCTGGAATTTGGCTACAACATTTCTAAAAGTTTTTCTTTTTGGATTCCTTTTCAGGAGGTGGATTCTTTCAATATTTATTTTACCCTCTGGTTCTAGAATATCAGGGCCTTTTTCTTTGCTAATTTCGTGAAAGATGATGTTTAGGCTCTTTTTTTGATCATGACTTTCAGGTAGTCCCATAATTTTAAAATTGCCTCTCCTGGATCTATTTTCCAGGTCAGTTGTTTTTCCAATGAGATATTTCATACTGTCTTCTATTTTTTCATTCTTTTGGTTTTGTTTTGTAATTTCTTAATTTCTCATGAAGTCATTAGCTTCCATCTCTTCCACTCTAATTTTTAAAGAATTATTTTCTTCAGTGAACTTTTGAACCTCCTTTTCCATTTGGCTAATTATGATTTTTAAAGCATTCTTCTTCTCATTGGCTTTTTGGCCTATTTTGCCATTTGTGTTAGTCTATTTTAAAAGGTGTTATTTCTTCAGTACTTTTTGAGGTCTCCTTTAGCAAGCTGTTGACTCACTTTTCATGATTTTCTTGTATTGCTCTCATTTCTCTTCCCAATTTTTCCACTACCTCTCTTACTAGATTTTCAAAATCCTTTTTGAGCTCTTCCATGACATGAGACCACTGCATATTTATTTTGGAGGTTTTGGAAGCAGAAGCCTTGACTTTTATGTCTTCCTCTGATGGTATGCCTTGTTCTTCCTCATCTGAAAGCATGGAAGAAAATACCTGTTCACCCAAGAAAGTAACCTACTATAGTCTTACTTTTTTTTCCCTTTTTTGGGGCATCTTCTTAGCCAGTTACTTTGTCAAGAGGAGTATATACTCTGTGGACCTGTAAGTTCTTAGTTCCTCCAAGGTGGCACAATCAAGGGAGAAGAACCCTGAATTCTGGACTGGGAATTACTGTAAGCTTTTCTGCTCAGGATCTGTGAGTAAAATTCCCTTTCCAGAGCCTCCAGCAGCTCCACGGCCAGCACTCCTCCTCACCCTAGGGTTGTCACTCAGGGCTGAGATCCAGATCAGAAGCTCTATTCCCCCAGGTGCTTTAGGCTAAGGGCTCCAAAAATGGATGGTGTCACTACCTGGGGCTGCCTAGGACTGGGGCTAGGGCAGGAGGACCCTGCTCCCTTCTTACCCAGGTGAAAGAGCTTCCTCACTGACCTTTGAAGCTGTCGCTGGCCTTTGTGAGTTGAGGGATCTGAAAACCACAACCACTGCTGGTGGCACCCTGAAGCCTGCTACAGACCTGTCCCTGCCATGCCACCTGGCCAAGCCTGGGCTGCACTTCACTCTGAACCTGATGCTATAGATCTTTCCTGTTGGCCTTCCAAGTTGCCTTGGGCTGGAAATCTTTTTCCCTCTGTTGTTTTATGGCTTCTGCTGCTCTCATTTTTTATAGGTATTTTATGGACTGTGGGGAGAAAGCTGTTACAGGTAGTCCTTCTACTCCACCATCTTGGCTCTGCTCCCTTCTGGCCAATTACTTTTCAAGGACTTAATTTCTTAGTGTACTTTTTTCCATTTGGACAACTGTATTTTTTAAGGAATTGTGTTTTGCAGTTAATTTTTGTCCCTCTTTTTACAACTAGTATACCTCTTGTTTCTTTTCCCAATTTTTCTTCTACCTCTCTTATTTGACTTTTAAAATTCTTCTTGAACTTTTCCAGGAAGGCTTTTTTGAGTTTGAGAACAATTCATATTCCCCTTTGAGGTTTTGGATGTGGGTCTATTGACAATGTTGTCCTTTTCCGAATTTATGTCTTGATATTCCCTGTTCCCATAATAAGAATCTATGGTTATTGTCCATTTATGCTTTTTGCTCATGGTGTTTGCCTATTTTCTGGCTTTTAAAGTTGAGTTTTCCTGCCACACTGCAGGAAGCACTGACCCAAGCTTCTTGTGCTAGGAACCTGGTCATAGACTTTGCGTACTGGAGCCTCAGGTGCTGGTGTCTGGAGGCTGTAGAGGTCTGGCAGTTTTTCTGGGATGAGCTGGGATCAACAACACTAGAGCTCTGGAGCAGAGCCAAGATAATAGAGTAGAAGGATTGACCTATAGAAGCTCTCCTGCCATAGCCCATAAAATACTTGTAAAAAATGATTCTAAACAAATTCATAAGTCACAAAATGAAGGTGTGAAACAGATTTCCAGTCCAAGACAGCCTGGAAGGCCAATAGGTAAAGTCTATCACACCAGGCTCATAGCAGAGTTCAGGCTACCATGGGCCATGAAGCATAGACAGGACTGGAGCAGATTTCAGGGTGTGGAATCATGGGTAGCAGCTGCAGTTCCCAGATTTCTTGACCCACAAGTGCCAAAGACAGCTTCAAAGGTCAGTAAGAAGGTTCTTTCATCTGGGTGAGAGGGGAACATGGTGCGGCCCCAGTCCTGGCCCCAGCCCCAGTGTAGTGGCAGTTTTCACTTTTGGAGCCCTTGGCCTAAAGACCCTGGGAGAATTGAGCAGCTGATCTGGGTCTCAGTCCTGAGTGGCAGTGCTGGGGTGAGGAGGAGTGTTAGCATGGTGGAGCTGGTGGTGGTTGTGAAGAGAGAACCCCACTCATAGTTCTATGGCAGAGAAGAGTGCTTGTGGTTGCCCACAGACCAGAGTACAGGCCAGGAGAGGATTAAACT
Source organism: Potorous gilbertii (assembly GCA_028658325.1). Taxonomy (NCBI): domain Eukaryota; kingdom Metazoa; phylum Chordata; class Mammalia; order Diprotodontia; family Potoroidae; genus Potorous; species Potorous gilbertii. Next base: position 32,340,160 of record CM053769.1, on the reverse strand, counting down.
CCTATCACTTGATTGTGCTAAGTTGGAGGAACTGAAAATTTACAAGTCTCAATCTTCAAGAACAGCTGCACAAAACCTCTGAAGCCTAGGTTGCTAGGACAAAAGGACTCAAAGGTCAAATAATGGGCAGTGAAAATGCCGCAGAAAGGAAAAAAATAAGACTACAGAACGTTATTTCTTGGTGAGCAGGTATTTTCTTCCATCCTTTCAGATGAGTTAGAACAAAGCATACCATCAGAGGAAGACATCAAAGTCAAAGCTTCTACATAGAAAACCTCCAAAATAAATATGCAGTGGTCTCAGATCATGGAAGAGCTCAAAAAGAATTTTGAAAATCTAGTAAGAGAGACAGAGGAAAAATTGGGAAGAGAAATGAGAGTGATGCAAGAAAATCATGAAAAGTGAGTCAACAGCTTGCTAAAGGAGACGCAAAAAATGCTGAAGAAAATAACACCTTTAAAAATAGACTAACCCAAATGGCAAAAGAGATCCAAATAGTCAATGAAGAGAAGAATGCTTTAAAAAACATAATTAGACATATGAAAAAGGAGGTTCAAAAGCTCATTGAAGAAAATAGTTCTTTAAAAATTAGAATGGAGTAGATGGAAACGAATGACTTTATGAGAAACCAAGAAATTATAAAACAAAACCAAAAGACTGAAAAAATAGAAGACAATGTAAAATATCTCGTTGGAAAATCAGTTGATCTGGAAAATAGATCTAGGAGAGATAATTTAAAAATTATTGATCTGCCTGAAAACCATGATAAAAAAAGTCTGGACATCATCTTCCAAGAAGTTATCAAGGAAAACTCCCTTGATATTCTAGAACCAGAAGGTAAAATAGAAATGAAAAGAATTCACTGATCACCTCCTGAAAGAGATCCAAAAAAGAAAACCCCTAGGCATATTGTAGCCAAATTCCAGAGTTCCCAGGTCAAGGAGTAAATATTACAAGCATTCAGAAAGAAACAATTCAGGTATTGTGGAAATAAAATCAGGATAATACAGGATTTAGCAATAAGGGATTGAATGGCTTGGAATAAGATATTCCAGAGGTCAAAGGAGATAGCATTAAAACCAAGAATCACCTACCCAGAAAAACTGAGCATAATACTTCATGGGAAGAAATGGAATTTCAATAAAATAGAGGATTTCCAAGCATTCTTCTGGAGGGGAGGAGATGAAAGGAAATAAGTGCGCCTTACTCTCATGGAATTTGGTTTAAAGAGGGAATAACACACATTCAACTAAATATGGAAATTTATTTTACCCTGCAGGAAGGCAAGGGGGAAGGGAATAGGAGAGGGAAGATAATAGAAGGGTCAGCAAATTGGGGAAAGGGATGATCAGAAGTAATCACTATTGTGGAAGGATAGGTCAAGGGAGAGAGTAGAATAAATGAAGGGTGGATAGGACAGAGGGAAATGTGGTTAATCTTTTACAACATAACTATTATCAAAGTTCTTTGCATTGTTACACATGTATGACCGATATTGAATTGCTTGTTTTTTCAATAAGGGTGTGTGGGGAGGGAGGGCAGGAGAGAATATGGAATTGAAAGCTTTAATAATTAATGTTAAAAATTGTTTTAGCTTGCAACTGGAAATTAAACTATACAGTGAATGGAGTATAGAAATCTATTTTGCCCTACAGGAAAATAGAGGGGAAGGGGGATGGAAGAAGGGTGGTTAATAGAAGGGAAGGCAAACTGAAGAAAGGGGTAGATGGAGTAGATGCTGTCCTGGGGTGGGAGGTGGGGACAGATGGGGAGAAAATTTTGAATTCAAATTCTTGTGGAAGTGAATGCTGAGAACTGAAAATAAATAAATTTTATAAAATTTAAAAAATACTAGAAAGCAAAAAACAAAGGAAAACAACAACACTAGAGCTATCAGGATGGGGGTGGAGAGTTTGGCCCTGGTGGACACCTGCTGACCCTGGCTTCTTTAAAAACTCAAATGTTTGGCTGCTGGAGGATGTCTGTCAGTCTGGAGCGGTGTCTCCTGGAGTTGTGCTTCCTGGAGTTGTACTGAAGCATGGGGAGATTTGGCTGCTGGAAATGTTGGTGCGTGTGGTACTTTTTCCCAGCTGGTATCTGTCCATTCCACTGCCTGTGCTGAGACACTGGGGAGTCACTGGGGAACAGGCACTTGCCTGTTCCACCACTTTGGGGTCTCTGGTTTGCTGAATGGGGGTTTGCCACTGGCTTGCTGGAACCCCTTGTCCTGTACTGCTCTCCCTCCCACAGAGCAAGAGGGGCCTTTCTACTTAATTCCCCAAGCTTCCTGGGTTACAACACTGCCACATTCTGTCTTTCTGATGGCTTAGCTGTTTCAGGGTTTTTCCTGGGGTGATATTAGGGTCATGATGCCCTCAGGAGAAATCTCTTTGAGATGCCACGTCCTTGCATGATTTACGTGATGGACCACCCCTACGCAATTACCAACCTTCACAATTACCTTGAGCAAAAATAACAGTCAAGCATGTAGCATAACAGACAGTATTTACAAACCTCTTGCTTGAATGGAAGTAGAATGCCTATATATACTCTGAGCTAGGTGGGAATAAACCGAGTGCATACCATTTTTGCTCCCGCCTCATTCATTCGTGCCTGGAAGAAAGATCTCATGCAGGCATGAGATCTTTGGGAACTTAAAATTTTGGTGCCCAACATGGGGCTCCTCTAAAAAATACTTGGTTCCAGAGTAAGAGGAGCAGACAGCTCAGGGAAGTTGAGCACCTGGGTTGAGCAATGGCAGGAACGGCCAACACTTATAATTTCATTTTTCAGGATGATCAAAGGCGGCAGGAAGCACCTGGGGCGAACCGGTTTTTTGAAACAAAACTGCTGGAGTAAGTTGTGTAAACATGATTTTAACACAGCTTATCATAGGGCAACACCTAGCCACTTCACAAAAGGAAAGCCTCCCTGTGGCTAGTTGATAATCCTTCTTGTAACGCAGTGTCATGGAAGGTGGTAGAGGAACAACTTTCAAAACTTCATAGAGAAAGACCAGAGGAGGTCCTCCAGGAGCCGAAGAGGCCACTTCTTCTGCATGGTCACATTTGCTTTGAGCTCGGCGAAATTAGTTTCACTTTGGCAATAGGGTAGAGTCCAGGCATTTTAAAGAGACAAGTGAAGTAATTCATGTGGTGAAAGACATGAAGGAGCTGGAGAAAGGGACTATAAATCTTGAAAAGTGGGAAACAGTAGCAGTCAAATGAGTGTGTATTATAGAGACGTCAGACCAAGTGCTTCTCCTGTTACAATATTTTCAATTTGGAATGTACTTAAAATATGTCTTCAGAAACCTGAACAAATACTGTTAGCCACAATAACAATAAAGGTAGATGTAGCCTCTAGTACTAAAGAGATGGAAGACCTGATGGAGTGTGTCACACAAAAATTTAAAATAGAATCTCCTCCTCCCACTGCTTCTTCATTACACAAGTCTCAATCACAAGTTTGTGAAAAAATCCAGGAGCCTGAAGGGATTGTACAAAAAGTTCTTCAACAAGCCACAGAAAGAGAAAGAATACTTTTGGAAATGAGGCTAACATTGGTATTAATAGAAATCCCACATCCCTATAACCCAGGAGCAGCTATAAGAGAACATACCCCTCTGGATTTTTTATTTTCATAGATAGTCTTTACATTCAGTCTCTTCTACACAGCATTTCTCAGACAGCCCTATACCCCACTGATTGGTGCAATATAGCTAAACCACTCTTGAAGAATGAGATTACTTAATTGGAAATCTGAATTGTATGAAAGATGTTTGAAACACAGTGATAGAAAGTAAGCCAAAGTCATAATTTGTACAGAGAATTTTTGACAACTATTTTCCTTTCAGTTTTTGGATTCTTTTTTTTTTATTGTCTGCATATGTGTTCTGTCTTTACATGCTCTGTGTATATGTGATTGTGAGTTATTACGGCCGGCTCCGTTGTAGCTGGAATTTGGAATGTTATCTCTTTCCCTCCCCCTCATCCCTTCTCTCTGATGTCTGCAGATCAGGGAAGAGAATGAAATAGAGAAAGAGAGAAACTAATTTTATATTATTGAGTTTATGACTGCTAAATGCAGTTTTACATAAGAATTACAAGGAAATAATATGTGAAGTTTTCAAGGGCCTTTAATCAAAGACCACTAGAAGAACAACATGGGTATGAAGTTTTAGGAAAGCATAAAAGTTCTGGAAATTATTGGAAAGTTGTTGATAAAATTCTCTCTCTCTCTCTCTTTCTACCTTCTAACCCTGGCCAGGTTGTGAAGGTGCAGAGAAAGACAAGAAGAAATTGGGGAAATTTTTCCCCTCATATCAGAAAGCTGGATTGACTAGCATTTTAATTATCTCATGTCTCTCCTAAAAGAGAGAAGTTTTTGTATAGTGGGATACAACTTAAAGGTAGTTATTCTGGTCATATTTTAAGTGAAACATGTCACTCCCAATTGGATGTTTAAGACAGGTCAGAATTTGTTGTATTATTTGACACTAAGGCAAATTGGAAAAATGCATAAATCTGAAAATGAAAAAAAAGACACCTCAGAGATAAAGCTTTGAACTCCCAAGTAGAAAGGAGGGGATTAGGTGCCACTGGACTTTGCTCCAGAGTCTCTCTCACTTCTACTTGCAGTTTCACAACTTTTTCTTCCAGAAACGTTTTCAAGGAGTGGACACAGACATGAAATTTTCTTGAGTAAAAGTTAGAAACATTAAGATTTTTATTTTACCCTGTAATCCAGAAATGGTGTTAGAGAAAGCAATTTGTAATCTGAATTTTGTTGAAACTGAAAGATGTTGGAAAAATTGCATAAAGCCAGTTATGTTATTTTATCAGTTAAAATTTACCAGTTTAAAATTTTATCAGTCCTAATAACCTTACCTTATAATGTTTTGTAATTGCCATTTAGAAAACCAGGTATTTTCACCTTTGCCTGTTAAAGAAGTTACAGCTAAAACAATTTGGCTATCATGTATAGAAGTTGTAAGTAAGATTGTTAACTAAATTTTTGGAGTTACTGCTCAATGTTAAGACCTAACATTGTCAGTGGCTCATTATGTCTGGAAAGAAAGAAATTGAGTAAAAATATTATTTAGACTGATTCTGTCCATTCAGAACGTTCCTCCTGTATGTTTTGGGGTTGGCAGGCATGAGATCTGTGCCAATTCCTTTTATTTTGTAAAACTGCCAAGGCCCCTTTCATGTGAACAAGGTCATCAGTCCTAAGAAAGAAATTTGTTTGGAGTATATAATTCATAAAAAATGAATGGGACTTGCTTAAAAATTTTAATAGATAGAAAGGATTTTTAACAATTGGCTTTTATATCAGGACAAGTTTTAAATTTGAGAAGGAAGGATCTTTGATGTATGTGAGTCCTGTTAATCTTTATTACTTGTTGCAACTCCATGGGAATACAAATAACTGTATTTGGCTTTAAGTTATGATTAGAGAAATTTGCTGTTTAAGGTAAAAGCATTTGGGATCATAAATATTTTTGTTTAAATTTGAATTTGGGTATAGTTGCTTGCATTGAATCAGTATGTGAGAGAACTATCACAAGTTATTCAGAGGGAATGTGATTCTGCACTGTTAATAGGTGAAGTTTGTATCTGGAAAGAAAATACCGAGGGGACAGTTCTGGACTCAATCTAGGATGGGTTCCTCCTGGTCAGTTTCCCCATTGTGTCTTTTTCAAAAAGGAATGTTTCCCACCTGACTACTCTTGAGTTTGGTTATAATACAGATACTGCATGATTGGAAAATTTCACTCCTATCTGAATTCAAATAGAGTCAAAGATATTTCATCCTGTCATATTTGCTATATCACATGCCCCTACTTTTTTCTTCTATAGCAAATTTCTATGATCAGCAAAATATGTGAGCCCTTTTGTGTAATCTTTCTGGGAAAACTGTTATTTTTATTTGAAATTAGAACATGTTCATAAATTTGTGTAAACTACATAAGACTTACTTTAAGATGCCTTCATTGTTTAAAAGGATCTTAAAATCAGTTAGTGTTTTTCTGTAATCTGTCTCCTACTGTTACCAATGTGAGATTACATTGCAAATTTTTGACTAAAGCATTTTGTACTATCTAGGAATTCTGTAATAATTAAGAACTTGGTTTGTTCTAATACTTTGGGAATTCATGTTACGTAAGGACATTTTTATACCAACTCAGTTTTTATGAATTTTAATTTTAAAAAATTTATTTTTGCTTCAAAGTGAAAAGAGAACTGCCATTTTAAAAGGTTTCAACCAATTTTCTTTATAAAAGTTTAGTGACTCTCTTAACATCAGGATAAATTTTCAACTGTTTTAAAAGAAAAAGAAATATTTTTAGATGAGATGTTTTTCAAAGAAAAGGGAGTAAAAGCCTACTAAATTTTCATTTTCAGATAATGTATTGCTAAATTAATATGGTGATGCATAAAGCAGAAAAGATCTTACTGTTTTAAACTGAATTTGTGGTCATTCCATGTCCTAAGCAAAAGTTAAAATTAGTGTTTGAACTTGTTGATAACTTAATTTCTAAAAGTTTTTCTTCCAGAATGAATATTATCCAGAAAAAGATAAGCAAGCCTATGAAACATTGATGAAAATCTATTTAGTTGTGAGATTCAAGTTAGAAATCTGTTTTGTTTAAGACAATACAGCTATGCTAGTGAAAATTAATAACTTGTAAGCTATCTTTTTTATAATAGAAATATAAAGAAAAGTGAAGCAGTCTGAATAATGGGTTCAAGAGATCTGGAAAGATAAATAAAGGTTTGATTGAAAATATGGAAAGGAAATAAGAAGGTTGGGGACAGGTAGGAGTCATCAAAAAACCACAATCCCCAGCTAGTTGCTCTGGGAACTTTTGTACCAATCTCAGAATATGTATGTTGAGAAAGTGTGGGGAAGTATTTTCAGAAGACAGAAAAATGATGTAACTATCATGCTTAATCCCTTCTGGTCATTCTTTGGCCTTTGTTTGCTTAATCTCCTTGCCAGATTTGTCTCCTCCAGGTTTAGCATCTTCCACTCTAAAGATAACCGTTCTGGCTTTATATGACCCACTGTCCATGACCCATCGCCCTCTGGACCTGGCGTTACTCTAGCTATAGACCTCTCCAATGCTGGGACCCTGTGAGGCAGGGACAGCTCTACATCCACTCTCAGCAGGAAGCAATTGCAGAAAGCGAGACCTTCATCCCTTACCCCAAAAGATTTGGGTTTCATCTGTTTATAAAGGGGGGAATGATGGGGTGTTTGGCCCTAATGCTAAAAATCCCATTTAAAAATCATATTTCTCTCTAGCTTCAAAATACGGTCTCCAGCAACTTCTCCCTCAAGGACACAGCCTGCTCTAGCAACACCTGTTATCTCCCTTCCTCCTGTAGTAGTCAGCAGCACCTAAAGAACTCAACTGCCAGTTATGTACTGAACTATGTACTGGGTCATAATGACATTTACTATTCACTGATCAATTAGGTGTATCCTAGATTCAGACATATTTATACTCTCAATTTTTTGAATGTCACCTCATTACTATACCCATCTTACATGGACATCATTGGCCAAACTTCATTGACTGTGACGCTAATGAGGGACAAACATTGAATATTTCAGGTTATATATTACAATCTTGGCATAATATCACTTTGAAGGATAGGAATGATTTCAAGACGCAGGGATTTCCAACACAACACTGGACAACGATCAACGGAAAAACTATGCCGGGCGTGGAAGATCTTTGCGATCATTGGGGGATCCACGTCCTATATTGAAAAGAACAGGTTGAATGGGGTATTAGCTAAACACACTTATACAGCTCAAGTATGTTTGGGGGACAATATGCATTCATGTGGGGGCAAAAGGAAAATATTACTATTGTAAAGAGTGTTAACAGTGCCTTACTAGGGACTAAGAAGGACATTTACAATATCATCTGCTTCAGCTGCAAGGTTTCAGAGTGTATAGATTATAAAACTTCCAGTGTAGTGTTCATTGTAACACAACCAAAATATGTACTTATGCCAGTAAAGACTAAGGTATAGATCCAGAGCAGATCATATTTTTTGGGAATTAGAGAAGAAGATAGAAACTGGGGTGGGACCAAGGGTTAAAAGATGTATTAGTTATGTAATCTTAGGAATATCTTTGCTGGTATCATTGATTACATCTTCATTATCATTGGCTATATCAGTATCCACAGTACAGAATGAAAGGGTACAAGTTAACTTCATGGAAGAGTTGGCACGAAAATGTGTCTTTAGGGTTCCAGGAACAAAGAAAAATTAATTTGGACTTTTATACAGCGATAAAGGAATTAAGAGCTGCTATTGTAGCAGTTGGTGATGAGGTGGATAGGTTGGAATTTCATCAACAATTGGTATGTGATTATCGCTGGACCTTCCTATGTGTGTCTAACAACCTGTATAATGAGTCAGATTATAATTGGCAAAGGATCAAAAACCATTTGAATGGGGTTACTGATAATCAGAATTTGACCCTGGAAATTGAGGATTTATATAAGATTGCCTGAACTATGTATAAAGCAGCAGATCAAGTTTTAACTGCCAATATAACTGCACAAAATATTGTAGATTTCTTCAAACATTTATCCATTCCATCAGTTATATAGCTCATGCTGGAATTGCTTTTATTATATACCTATTAGTTCTTTTATGTATTCTATCATTTATTGTTAAGCTTGCATGCTTGGTCTTAAAAGGTGTGGTTAAGAGGCTAGATCTTAATGCACAAATTCTCTGGAAAGTTCTTCATGAAAACAAAAATGGGGAATTGTAAGGGGTCTGGAACTCTCAGATTATCAGGGTCATGATGCCCTCAGGAGAAATCTCTTTGAGATGCCACATCCTTGTATGATTTACGTGATGGACCACCCCTACGCAATAACCAACCTTCACAATTATCTTGAGCAAAAATAACAACATCCAAGCATGTAGCATAACAGACAGTATTTACAAACCTCTTGCTTGAATGGAAGTAGAATGCCTATATATACTCTGAGCTAGGTGGGAATAAACTGAGTGCATACCATCTTTGCTCCCACCTCATTCATTAGTGCCTGGAAGAAAGATCAGGCATGAGATCTTTGGGAATTTAACAGTCAATAATGGAGGGTGAGAATGATTTACTTTTTACTCTGCCATCTTGACTCCTAGAACTGCATACTCTTTCTAACTGACCTTATAATGACATAGTTCTTGGGAGTTACAAGTATCAACCTTCCATGTAGAAATGTGAACGGTTTAACCTTACTGAATCCCTAATGATTTCTTTTTCTTGTTTACCTTTTTATGTTTCTCTTGAGCCTTGCATTTGAAAATCAGATTTTCTGTCCATCTCTGGTCTTTTCATCAGGAATGCTTGAAGGCCCTCAATTTCATTACATATCCATTTTTCCCCCTGAAGGGATTATATTCCAATTTAGACAGGATGATTGAGTTAGCAACATGATGATGAAATTAGAGGTGATGTGTTTAGACTGAGAGGAGCATCATGTTCCAAAAAGTTGAAACCAAGCAGAGTAGCAGGTGCAGAGTAGAGTGGACAGGTGATTCTTGGTTGTAATCTCAGGTCCTTTCCCCTCCAGAATATTCCAAGTCCTCCTGTCTTTTGATTTAGAAACTACTAGGTCCTGTATTATTCTGACTCTGGCTCCATGATATTCTAATTGTTTATTTTTGGCTGCTTGCAATATTTTTTACTTGACCTGACAGCTCTGCAATTTGGCTACAATATTCCTGGAAGTTTTCATTTTGGGATCTCTTTCAGGAGGTGGCCGGTAGATTCTTTCAGTTTCTATTCTACCCTCTGGTTCTAGGACATCAGAGTAGTTTTTCTAGAATAATTTCTTGAAATATGGTGTGTAGAGTAGTTTTTCTAGAATAATTTCGTGAAATATGGTGTGTAGAGTCTTTTTTGATCACATATCCGTGTGATATCACATGTCTAATAATTCTTAAATTATTTCTCCTTGATCTGTTTTCCAGGTCAATTGTTTTTCAAATGAAGTATTTTACATTTTCTTCTATTTTTTTTCTTTCTTTTGATTTTATTTTATTGTGGTTTTTTTTTCTGATGTCTCATGGAGACATTAGCTTCCACTTGCCAATTCTAATTTTTAAGGAATTATTGTCTTCAGTGAGTTTTTGTACCTTCTTTTACATTTGGCCAATTCTACTTTTTAAGGACTTATTTTCTTCAATGAATTTCTGTATATATTTTTTCCATTTTTTGTGCTTCCTTTACTAAGCTGCTCACATTTATTTCATAATTTTCTTCCATCACTCTCATTTCCCATTTTTTCCTCTGCCCTACTTATTTGATTTTTTAAAACTCCTTTTTTTTTTTAACTCTTCCAGGAAATCTTTTTTTTTGGGACCTGAGCCCAATTATTTTTTTTCTTTGAGGCTTTGCCTGTAGCTGTTTTGACATTGCTCTCCTCTTCTGAGTTTGTGTTTTACTCTTCCTTGTCACCATTGTAACTTTCTATGGTCAGGTTCTTTTTGTTGTTGTTGCTGTGTTGCTTACTCATTTTCCTACCCTATTTCTTGACCTCCAACTTTCTAATAAAGTTGGACTATGCATGTGGGGTGGAGAGGATACTGTCTCAAGCTTTAGGTTTTTTTTGAGTTGTTATTTTCAGAGTTAGTTCTTGGGGCATGTAAGTTTTCAGTTGTTCAAATGTGGTATGGTCTAAGGAGAGGTGTGGTGACTGCTCTCCTCAACTGTTCTATGGTCTGTGACCTTAAGCATTCCTTTCTGCCTTGGAACTGTAACCAAGATCCTCACTTGACTATGGCTATGAGCTCAAGTGTGTTTATGCTCCTTTTAACTATGGGGCTCTGACCAAGTCCTGTATTCCAGCAATGCAACAGAATCCTGCACTCAGTGTCAGCAAAGGTTCCCTAGTTATTTCCTTCTGATTAGTTGTCTGACCCTCTTAACTCTCTGTGGGCTGAGAGTTCTGGAAGTCACTGCTGCTGATTCAGCTGCCCCAAGACCTGCTGCTGGCTTTCACTGGTCTTTACTTCACTTTCACTTCAGTGAGACAAACCTTTCCTGTGGACCTTTTAAGTTGTCTTTGCCTGGAAAACTGTTTCACCTTATCCTTTTGTTGGTTCTGTCATTCCAGAATTCATCTTGAGGAATTATTTAGAAGTTGTTTAAAGGGGAATTTGGGGTAGCCCAGGCTAGTCCCTGCCTTTACTCTGCCATCTTGGCTCCCAAATTCCATAGGATGCTTTCTTTTAGTTTTAGGCAGATGCTTTGTTATGAAATTTTACTCTAGCCTGCACCTGCTACTCTGCTTGGTTTCAACTCTTTGGAAGATGATGCTCCTCTCAGGCTAAACACATCACCTCTAGTTTCATCATCATGTTGCTAACTCAAGCCTTGACTGAAACCACCTTCCTTAGTCACCACTCCCCTCTGATTGGAGGGCTAGAGACAGGAATAGTAAACTTCTCCAAATACCTTCCTTTATAGAGGGCAAAAACTGAACTTTTCAGCCCACTCCACTAAACCTCTGTTGCCCTGCCTGGTTTAAGCTCCAGGGAACAAGATGTCTCCTTGCTTTTTTGCCTCTTTATGTGCTATTTCCCTCTCCATTCAATTGTTAGCTCCTTGAGGGCAAAGAATTTCTTTTTTTAATTGTAGTATTCCCAGCACTTAGTACAATGCCTGGGACATCATCAGTGCTTATTAGATTGAACCAGATAGTTGATGTTTAGATTAAATATTTTAAAAAGGACTTTCTGTGTCTATACTTTGTAGTTTTTAGTACAAGAATGTTGTATTTTGTCAAAGGCTTTTTCTGCATCTTTTGAGATCACGCACTTTAGAATGTTTTGGTTTTTAATACAATTAATAATGTTGTTTTCCTAATGTTGAACCAACCTTGCATCCTTGGTATAAATACCACTTGGCCATAAGAAATGGCTAAATCATTGTTGTAGGATTGATAGGATTTTGAGTCAATATTCATTAATGATACTGGCCTATAGTTTTCCTTCTGTGTTTTAACTTTCCCTGATCTGGACTCGATCTCATAAAAGGATTATGGTAGAATGCTTTCTTGCTTGATTTTTGGAAATAATTTTTTGAGACATTGATGCTGTCTTCTAAAAGTCTGACAAAATTCTTCTGTGGTCTCCATCAGGACTGGGGGCATTATTTTTCTTTGGTAAATCTTTTACCTAGGCAGTTAGGTGGTACAGGGGACAGATAGTTGGACCTGGAGTCAGGAAGACTCATCCCTGGCCTCAGGCACTTATATAGTTGTGTGACCCTGGGCAAGTCATTAACCCTGTTTGCCTCAGTTTCCTCATCTATAAAATGAGGTGAAGAAAATGGCAAACCATTCCAGTATCTTTGCCAAGAAAACCCCAAATGGCATCACAAAGAGTTGGACAGAACTGAAATGACTAAACAATAATAAATCTTTTACAACCAGATCCCTCTGAAACTGGGTTATTTAATAACTCTGTTTCATCTTCTGATAGTTTGGGTATTTTATATTTTGAAGATATTCCTCTAATGTTTCTGTGTTCTCTCTCTTTTTCAGAGCATATAAACTGCATAATGGGTTCTAATTATTTTTATTTCTTAATGGTTTTAGTGTGATTTTACCTTGTTCACTTGTTATTTTATTGATTATTCTGCTCCCTTCCTTTTAATTAGATTAGCTAAAGGTTGACCAGTTGGATAGTCTTTTCAAAGAACTAGCTTTTAGTTTGATCATTTCTAAGGAATTTTTAAATTTTCAATTTTTTTTCTAATTTTTACTATTTCCTCTTTTGTTCTTATTTTAGGTTTTATTTGTTGGATTTCTTACTTTTAAAATTATGTATTCACTTCATTTATCCTCTTTCTCTATTTTGTTACTATATATTTATAAATCTAAGATTCCCTCTCTCTCTCTCTCTCTCATCCACGGACAACTTTAGATGCATCCCAGAAATTTTATTCTGTTGTTTCATTGTTATCATTTTCTATCACATAATCTTTGCTTCTATGATTTTATTTTTAATTCACTCGTTATTTAGAAATTCATCATTTAGTCTCCATTTGGGTTTATGTCTTTTGTCTGTGGCTCCTGAACCAATGACTATTTTTCACTGTGCTATGTATGATCTGTAAAAGATGTTATAACTATTTCATCCATTTCTTTGAAAAATCTCAGTGCCCTAGTACAGTCAATTTTTGTAAAAGTTCCATGTGATGCTGAGAAATATGTATATTGTTTTGCTGTTCAATTTAGAAGACTCCAGAAGTCTTTTAATTGTAATTTCTTCAGTAATTTGTTCAAGACCATATTTTCCTTTTGTTTTTTTTTCTGTTGTACTTATCTAAAACTGAGAGAGGGACATCAGTCTCCTGTCATAATTGTGTTACTGTATATGTCTTCTTGTAGCTCAGTCACGTTGTTACTTTCAGCATAATATTGTTTCCTTGTTTGTCCCCTTTTTATTTTTTAAATGTTTATCCTTGATGTGTAGTAATTTTTCCAAATCTCTCAGTTTTATTTTGTGTATGTCTTTGTTTTTAAAATGTGTTTCTTAAAAGCATGTATGTCTAAGTATGTTTATGCCTGTTTTAAAAATGTATTTCTTATAAGCAACAGACTATGGGATGTTTTCTTACCTTATCTATCACTCTTTTTAATTTTATTTGTTTAATCTACTCACATTTAGAGAGTTGGGCTTATATCTTCCTCCATCTATCTCTAATACATACGTTTTAAAGTTATGATTCCCCACCCCCACTTCTGCCATAAATAGTATTGAGTTCCTTCAGTCACTCCAACTCATCTTATAAAAAATGGTTCTATTCTCACTAGCTTTCTTTTCCTCACTCTCAATTGCGCCCTCCCTTTTGTTACCTCTTTCCCTTTGGGCTTTGCTCCTTTTTCTTTCTTATATGCTTATTTTGATTCTTTTTCCTTTTTTCCTCCCAGTCAAGTAGATTCCTCTTCTCCTCCCCTTTGACTCTTATTCTTCATTAGCTTTTTTCAGTTTCAGTTTTTATGCCCCTTTCCAAAGAGAACTTATCTTATTCTCTTCGTTATTCATTCTCTTTTTCTGTTCTGGACACTCACACTCTAATTTATGGTTCCTTTAGTTATCTAGTCTCTCTTTATTCTCTGTATTCCTTATGGAAAGATGACAAAAGGGACATTGCTCTATTGTAGGACACCCACCACCACCTTATATCTTATTATATAGCCCATTATTAACCTGAGACTATAGTCTCCCTTTGGTTGCCTTCTTTCCATTTACCTCAAAATCTTTACTCTTTGGCCCACACCATCCCAATTTCACATGTGACAGGGGCCCTCAGGAGTTTCAATTCCCCATTCCCCTTCTGAAGTAGTACAAGTGATATTTTCAAGCACTAAATTCTCCAGATCATGTCCAGTACAGGGTCTCCATTTCCTCTCAGAGACCATCTATCATCATCAATAGGGGTATTCATCAATGGAACTTCATCCCTATCCCATCACCAAAACAAGGACTCCTTTTTCTCTCCTCTTTCCAATCCTTTCTTCTACCTCCTCATCTATTCCCTGCAGATTCTTTTTATTTTCCTGAGAGACCATAGGGATAACCTTCCTCTCATTGCTAGCTCTGAATTTGACCTCAGCATATCACGAACTCCCTTCTTAGCTGTTAGTCTCATTCTCCCCTTTCATGCACCCTCTCATTATGTAATGAGGTTCCACAAAAAACATCAATTTGTTTTATATTTCATAATGCCCCTTGCTCACCTCTTCGTTGTTACCAACACCTCACTTATGCCTTAACTCCTATCTCCTCGTGTACATTTAGAAAGATTTTTTTAAACTGGTTTGTCTGCTGTTACTCATTCACTATTGTGATCCCTGGCTGCTATATTCATTCATCTCCCTTGCATTTCTATTGTCTGGGGTGGTCAAGAAACAAATAATATCTTCAGATATGGTTTTTTTTTCCTAAGAAAGTGTCAAGTTCCTCTTTATTATTAAACATCCATTTTAAAAAATGATTAAGCTCAGATTTACCGGGTATATCACCCTGGGATGTATCTAGAGCTCCATTGCTCTTTGAAACACATTATTCCATTCCTTCCCACATTTTCTGTTGGATGTAGAATAGTCTTGCAATATTAAATTTTCTTTATTTTTGTATTCAAAATCTTTTTTCTGATCAATTGCAGAACTTGTTTCTGAACTGGATTGTTAAATTTAACCATTATGTATCTTAGGTTTTTCCTGGAAGTGGTCTGTGAATTCTTTCAAGTGGTAATTCATTTTCAGTATTCAGAATTTCAGGGCTGGTCTTTTGTATTATTTCTTACATTGTGATATTAAAGTTTTTGTTCGTTTTGTTGTTTTGAGAGACCCATGATACTTAAGCTTTTTCTAAGCATCCTGTATTTGCATTCCCAATATATTATTTTCTCTAGTGAGGCTTGCCATTTCAGATGCCAGTTTTTCTACTCTGCCCATTATTTTTGTCATGTAAAACACAAATAATGCTCTTGTAATTATCCTTTATCTTTTGAACTACTTGGGAAGAGCTTGTTGTGGTTTCATATTCTCTTTACATTCTATGGGTTTCTCTGTTTCATTAAGTATTAGATCATTTTCCTTTCAATTTCAGTATTATCCATAAATTCCTGAACTCATTTATTAGATCTGGAGGCAATATTTCCCGTCCCACTCCCTCTGTTTCTTAATTATCTGGCCTAACACTTGTAGTTCAGAAACCTCCAGTGCTGTTGCTATGGAGTCGATTTCTATAGTTCGGTCTCCAAGGCCCTGGGAGGTGGTGAAGTGGGGTTTGGGACTGAAAACCCAGACACAGTTCCTTCCTCTTTCACTCTTCCTCCACTCTACAGAGATATTTTGCAACACATCCTGGTGCTAATTCTGAGCAAATTCTGCAGCCTGAAGATGAATTTCCATGGCACTGGAAAGACTGAAGGGAAGCTGAGGTGTAGGATTAAGTTTTGTCATTAGCCCATGTGTCACTTCCTTGGGTTGGCTAGTAGTTGCTCCTAGTAGCAGTGAATGATGAGAAAGGAGTGCTGAATGAATCAGGGTAGGTGTCAGATTTTTTTTTTTTAACCTTTTGGATTCTGACCCTATACCATGAGGATAGCAAAAGTTTCTTTGTCTTTGGCTAATAATTTTTATTTTGGAGAGGTTTAAGAAGTCATGGGGAGCAGAGAAAATGTGTAGTCCCCCATCTTGTTGGGTTACATGATCAGGAAATACTTGTGATAATGGACCCTAAAGAATAATTATCTGGGAGGAGCCAAGACGGCAGAGTAGAAAGAGTCACATATGCTAGCTCCAAACCCACAGCCCATAAATTTCCTGTAAAAAGAACTCCCAACAAATTCTGGAGCAATGGAAGCTGCATAGCAATAGAGTGGAGGAGATTTCTGTTCCAGAGAGCCCTGAAAAACCTATCCCAAAGGTCCGTCGCGCACCAGATGGGAGCGGAGCCTAGCCCTGCCCTGGTGGTGCGGCACCAAGAGGAGCAGATCAGAGCAGGCTTCAGGGACGGAATCTTCGGTGGCCACAAAGGACCCTCCACCCACAGGCACTACAGGTCAGTGAGAGAGATTTCTGGGCTGGCCGAGAGAGGAGAGGGGTGTCTCCATAACTCAGGCCCCCTCAGGAGGCAGCGGCAGAGGCAGTGGGTGGCCAGAGGTTCCCAGAGCAGTCAAGAGCTCAGGTCCATTACTGAAGGTCTCCGCATAAACCCCCTGAGGGAACTGAGCCTGGGAGGTGGCCCTGCTCTCACCTGAGAACCTGAATTTAGTCTTACCCTGAATAGCAGCTGGGCCTGCCACTGAAAGCCCTGAGGCTGGGGAGCAGCATTTGAATCTCAGACCCCAAGCACTAGCTGGGCGGGGGTGGAGAGGAAACTCAGAAGTCAAGTAATTGGCTGGGTAAATGCCCAGAAAAGGGAAAAAAATAAGACCATAGAAAGTTACTTTCTTGGTGACCAGATGTTTCCTCCTTTCCTTTCTGATGAGGAAGAAGAATGCTTACCATCAGGGAAAGACATAGAAGTCAAGGCCTCTGTATCCCAAACATCTGAATGGGCTCAGGCCATGGAAGAGCTCAAAAACGATTTTGAAAATCAAGTTAGACAGGTGGAGGAAAAACTG
>CM053769.1:32284872-32322473 GCA_028658325.1 Potorous gilbertii | reverse complement strand
AACTACACAGATATGGCCTATATTGAATTGCCTGCCTTTCCAAAGGGAATGGGTGGGGAGGGAGGGATGCGGAGAAGTTGGAACTCAAAGTTTTAGGAACAACTGTTGAGTATTGTTCTTGCTACTAGGAAATAAGAAATACAGGTAATGGGGAATAGAAAGTTATTTGGCCCTACAGGACACAAGAGAAGATGGGGACAAGAGAAGGGAGGGATGATAGAAGAGAGGGCAGATTGGTGATAGGGGAAATTAGAATGCTCAGTGTACTGGGGTGGGAGGGGACAAATGGGGAGAAAATTTGGAACCCAAAATTTTGTGAAAATGAATGTAAAAAGTTAAATAAATAAATGTATATTAAACGAAATAAGAAACGGGAAAAAAAATAATTATCTTATTGAAAAGGCCTCATTTTATCTCTGTAATGGACAATGTTGATCCTTCATTTTAGATAGATGTTATTTACCATATTAATAATAATTGCTAAAACTTATATAGCACTTTAAGGTTTACAAAGCACTTGATTATTGTAGTAATTCTGTGAAGTAGATGCCATTTTTATCCCCATTTTTTAGACGAAAAATAGGATTAATTGATGCAAAGTGACCATCTGTATAACAAATGTCTGAGGCCACATTCACACTCAGGTCTTCTTGATTGTAAGCCCAATACTCTATTCACTACACCACCTAAGGAAAGATCTATTTATTCTTCATGCTGTTTAGTGTTGTTTTTTAAACAGAAATAGGTGCTATACTCTGTCAAAATCTTTTTCTGAATCTATTGATATGATCATGTTGTTTTAATTATGTTTGCTAGTATGTTCTATCATACTTATAATTTAATACTGAATTGACTTTGGATTCTTAGTATCAAGCATACTTGGTTATAATATATAAACTTTTTCATGTATATTGTAGTCTCTGATAATGTTTCATTTAAAATTTTTGTACTGGTATTCATTAGGGATGCTGGTTTATAGTTTTCTTTCTCTCATTTCTCTTTTATGTAACAACATCATAGTTATAACCAAAGAGACCTTTCCATGATCTTGTTTTTTCCTATTTTTTAAAACAGTTTATGTAATATTAGAATTAATTGTTTTTTGAATGTTTGGTATAATTCACTTATAAATCCATATGATCCTGCTTTGGGGGAGGGGAAATGGAAGTTCATGGAAGGCTTGTTTAAATTTCCTTTTTATGAGATTGGGTTACGTAGATTCTACTTCTTATTCTGTTAACCTAGGTATTTTATATTTCGTGGATATTCATCCATTTCAATTAAATAATTGATTTGAGGGAGAATATGATTGGGGTAAATTGTTTCTAATGGTATTTTTTATTCTTCATTTCTCCCTTTTCATTTAGATACTAGATATATTTAGATTTTTTTCTAAATTTCATCCCTTTTAAAAAAATTAGACTAGCTAAAATGGTTTATTTTATCATTTTTAAAAAGCTTCTCATTTTATTCATCAATTTGGTGGATATTTTTACTTCTAAATTTTTAAATCTCTTTTTTGATTTTCAGAATTTGTTTGGATATTCCGTTGGACTTCTAAATTAGTTGGTTTTTCCAGTGTTTTATTGTAATGGGGGCTTGGCATTTGCATAGAATGACTGATGGCATCCTACCAAATGGAAACATTGAGGATTTTACTGCTAGCGGTTGTGGTGATGTGGAATAGAAATACCATGGAGAAGCTGTGAAGCATGCTTGGACACTCCATAGTCAATTCTAGTCAGGTAATCACTTGGTGAAATGAAGGCTCTTTGAATAGCTACAAAGTCATTTCAAAAAGCCTATCAGTTTTAGCCTATGGCTTTTTGGCGACTCTCTGACTACATGTTTGGTAGACCTGAATGGACTTCATTACTCACTACATTGGGTGAGAGTGTTGTAAGGCCAGAGGTCTTTATTTCTGACTTCTTCCCTCAAAAGTCATGTAGCCTTGTAAAAGTCTCAGACCTTGGTTTCTGCTATTCTGTTCCAGGTAATGGGAGTGAAGTTCCCAACCTTGTGTATTTCAGATGGTCAGAGGGCTCCTCAGAATCCTAGTGTTCCAGACTCTGGGTTGTTAGCCAGCATAAGACGGATGCCCTGAGGATCAAAGGGTGACCTCTGGTAACTCAGACCAATGGAAGTGATGCTATTTTGGATGTGAATTTGTTGGGCCCAATACTATGTTGAAACTAAACTAAGTAAATGGAGTCTACTCCCTCCAGAGACCAAGGTGATGAAGGGGGAGAGTATGCTCCTGAGGTACAGGGAAAATGTATTTTATTCTATGTATAGCTTCAAACATTCTTTTTGAAAATAAATATCCCTTTGTAAGAGCTAATAATTATGTGGTTAAATGGAACTTGGGTGCCTTCACTGGAGTCTAACAATGGAGGAGTGAGGAGAAAACAGGCAGCAGGGACTCAAGCCAATGGTAGTGTGAAGGGAGAACTCCTTCCCTCCTCCCCTCCCACAAAGTACTCAGAAGA
The DNA here is from genome assembly GCA_028658325.1 of Potorous gilbertii. NCBI lineage: Eukaryota > Metazoa > Chordata > Mammalia > Diprotodontia > Potoroidae > Potorous > Potorous gilbertii. The sequence continues at coordinate 32,319,984 of CM053769.1, read as the reverse complement.
GATGCAGGATGACAAGGCATGAGACAAGAAGGTGGCAAACCCATATCTTTCAAATAACCTTTCCATCCTCAGATCCTTACTTAATAACTTGAATAAAACTAAATGACCTTGTTTGTAATATTACCATCCGAAAATTGTTAATCTTTTAGCTTTTAGGTTAAAATGATAGAATTTTCTCCAAGGTGGCTCTAAAAGATATTCAAAACACAAATTTATTTTTAAAAAGCATGAAGTATGAAGATATTCTTGGCATATGTGAGGTTATTGCCAATTGATTGCTCTTTTTACTAGTAATACACTTGGATATATCAAATACTTTTACTTTCTTCCAATGGGAAAGCAAAGCCTGAAAAAAATGCTCAAAAGAACCTAAAAAAACTAATTCAGCAGGAAAAATGTAGTAAGCCAATCATTCAGTCAGCCAATTAACACCATTACTAAGTACCTAATAACTGCCAGACACTTCTAGGTACTTGATAGTGCAGAAAAATTTTTAAATTACATTTTTGCCCACTAAATTTGGCTTAATTAAAAATTTTGTAAACATAATGACTTGAAATGGTGCAAGTTTTCTTTATCCAAAAAATAAGTGACCAAGAATCAATGAAGCTAAAATAAAAATGAGTCCTCAAATAAGGAAGATGTACACTTTAAAGCAGAGATGAATAAAGATGAAGAGGCTACATGGAAATCAGAAAATTACCAGGACATTGTCAGATACTTTCTCAAAAACTTATAAATTTATGGTTCATAAGCATGAATCATTTTTCAAGAACCATTTTTTGATTCATAAATAACATGGAACTTTGTGTTAACTAAAATCAACATAAAGAATAGAAATATCCTTTCTATCAAGAAATTTTGTAGAAAATCAAAATTGGAACAACTGGAATGCAAGTTTGGTCTGACTTCTGCTGGCTGAGGGATGTTCTATAGGTGATGTCCAAAAGGAAATCATTGGCAGCTATATTTTTAGGTGAGTTAAATAAGCACTATGTTGTTAAAAAGATTAAAAAACCCTTGCAATTTCTGTAAAAATGGAGTGATAAATAAAATATGAATCCATATCTCAAACAACAAAAATGCTATGGCTTCTTCACGTCAATGCAAGTGAGGATACAGGTGACCTCCAGGCCAAAGGTGCTTTGTGGAAGGGCCAGAGTGTTGCTGCTTGGAAGATGTGAATTGTTAAAACTCATTTGTTATAGGAACAAGTAGGCACTGAGAGCCCCTGAGGCTGAGAGCTTCGAAGGGAAGTTGAAGGTTAATACATGATTTTGCAGTATCAGGCAGGAAAAATACAAGCTGGGAGGATCTGAGACACCTCCAAAAACCTTTTATCCACTGCTGTATAATTCACAAGGTGTGGTCATTACATGAGACTAGTTTTTATTGTCTGTCTTGTGGAAGTAGAGAAGTGACCCTACTGGAATATGCTTCACTTGGCAGAAAAAATACTCTCATGGTCCCTGAATCAGTATTGTAGTTGTAGGGAGTAGAAAAGCATGTTTCCTATTGGTGTAAAAAAAATGACAGTTACTTAGAACAAAGAATTCATATCCAACTTGGTATGAAGTTAAATAAATCTTCCAGTGAGACATTTGAAATGTTAGAAGAAGCTTATGTGGATGAAGTAATGTCAAGAGCAAGAATTTTTGACTGGCACAAAAGGTTTAAGGAAGGTAGAGATGATGTCCATGATGATGCACAAAGTAGGTTCCCAATCACCCACAGAACTAATGAAACTGTTGAAAAGGTTAGAGATTTGGTTAGAGAGCCAATTAAATGTGAGAATGATGGTTTAAAAGTTATCTTTACATAGAGATAGACTTATTTTGAAAGAGCATTTGAATACCAAAAAAGTTTCTGGGAAGATTGTGCCTTGTACAGACTCAGTAGATGATGCTGGTGAGGGAGAGCTAAAGTAGAGGAGTTTAACAATCTTCCACTGGAGGTTGTGGGATTAATTTAACTTTCAGAGGTTTTTGCCTTATTCTGTTAAATTTCATTGCTATAGAAACTTCTCCTAAAATAAGCTTGACCATCCTCAAACATTTTCATTAGTATGAAATGTTTCTTGGCATGAAATGTTCTGAATAAGGTATAAATGAAAGAGCAAGGCAGTGATGATACAGTGGAGTTGGCACCTCCTAGTTTGTAACAATGGAAGAACTAGATTTTTTTTTTTTATGCATGGGATGGTTTTGCCTCATTGCTAAGGTTTAGCCCATACATCTGAAAGGTGGGTAGCTGGTAGCTCAAGGGTGAATGAGAACTCATGTAATTATCTTTAAAATGATGATGAGGAGGAGAAGAGCAGATTCACCAGGTATGTACATATCTAAAAAAATAATGCTGTTGGCAGAGAAGAAATGATGGCTCACTTTAGAATTGTGATTCAAGCAAACCAGCAAGAGAATAATATGAAAAGGCTGTTGAAAAAAAAGGTAGAAAAGGGCTTTGGCAAAAACCGCAATTGTAATTTTAATTTGAAATTTTTTAGTATACCCTTGATTATATGAATTTCAGATTTAGTGACTAAAGTTTCCATAAGTTACTTGAATCCAAAATCTTTTCTGATACCTTTCATCAGGGAAATGCAATTTATTTAGTGGGATTGGCAATTAATACTTTGAATTCCCTCAAGAATGGCATAAGGCCTAAACTTTTCAGAGCCAATAAAATGCTAAATGACAATGCTGCTGTAAATATTGATGACACCAAAGTGACTTCAAGACAGCTTTAAGAAAGTAATACATAAGCTGGTTAGTAATTAATGCCAGATACTTTGCATATAGCTAACATTTGGTAGAGTTTTCTTTTCCTTCTGGCTTTCTGTGCATCTTTATTTATTTTTAATTTTTAGTTTTCAACATTCATTTCCACAAGATTTTGATTCAGATGGAAGTACAGTCTCAGCTCTGACCTCTTTGGTGTTTGTGTTTTGGTCCTTATCCCCATAGAAGGATTCTATGGATCTTTCGGTCCTCTGCTTTTTTTTATTCATGATATTGATTGAGTGTTGTGGCTTCCGGTTCTTTCAGTCTAAAGCTAGAGAACTTTTTGCTGAGCTGATGTGTTAAAAAGATAAAAGAAGGTTTTTGTTTGGTGTTTCCCCAATCAGCCCTGGTTTTAGCTTGTTCAGTGTGGAGGAGGTCACAGTCTGGTCACAGGAGATCTCCTCGGCTGACCTGAGGCAAAGGCAAGTAATCCCAGCTGCCCTATTGTCTTTCTGATTCCCCTGGACAGCTGAGGCACGCCTAGATGCTAATGCGTGTTCTCACCCCTCCTGGGGCTCCTCTCCTGGTGCTGAGGCTTGCCTGGGTCCTGGTGCAAGTTTTCTCTGCCCTGGGTACTCTGTCCTTCCGATTTGCCTCTGCCACCATAGGAGGAATCCCCCTTAGCTATTTTCCTCGTCTCAGGTGTTGTGAGACTATTGTATTGGCCTCCTTCTGCTGTTTCTGCTGATCTGGGATTTTTCTGGGGAAATATTTTATGGTTCTTTCACGGTCATCAAGGGGGGAGGAGAGAGCATTTACTGATCACTCCGCCATCCTGGCTCCCGGAAGTTCAAGGAGGTGACTTACTGAAGTTTGATCTTTGGGTTGAAGGTCTCAGGAGCTGCTGCGCTGATTTCTGGTGCTCAGCGGCTCTCACTGACTCGGTTCGGCTTGTCTCCTGCCCTTAGTGATGCTCCTCTGGTTCCGCCCGCTGCTCAGGTTTCTCGGGTCCCTTCTGCTCCGCTGCACTGGCCACGCTGCGCTGTGTGCTGTGGGCTCACCCCTGCAGAACAGATCCTTCCCGTGGACCTTTCAGTCCAACCCGAGCTCCGAATCTGTCACCGTTTGTCTCCCACTGGATTCCACACCTCCAAAATTTTGGTCAGATTCTCCTTTCAGAGGTACCTGAAGGAGTTTGTCCGAGAGCTTAGGTGAGTTGTTGCTCTCACTCTGCCATCTTGGCTCCGCCCCCCACAAGATTTTGAGCTCCACATTTTCTCCCCTTCGCTCCCCTCCCCCTACCCCAAGACGCTGTGCATTCTGATTACCCCTTCCCCAATCCGCCTTCTATCACAACCCTCCCTTCCCTTATCCCCATCTTCTCTCTTTTCTTACAGGACAAGATAAATTTCTATACCTCATTACCAGTATTTCTTATTTCCTGGTTGCATGCAAAAAACAATTTTCAAAATTAATTCCTAAAACTTTGAGTTCTAACTTCTCTCCCTTCCTCCCTCCCTCCCCTTCCCCACTGAGAAGGCAAGCAATTCAATATAAGTTATACATGTGCAGTTATGCAAAAGACTTCCACAATAGTCGTGTTGTGAAGGACTATATTTCCCTCCATCATATCCTGCCCCCCATTTATTCTGTTCTCTCTTTTGACCTTGTCCCTCTTCAAAAGTTTTACTTCTAATTACTCCATCTTCCCATTTGCCTTCCCTTCTATCATCCCCTCCACACTCCACTTATCCCCTCCTCCCCTACTTTCCTGTACTGTAAGGTAGATTTTCATACCAAATTGAGTGTGCATGTTATTCCCTCCTTAAGCCAAATGTGATGACAGTAAGCTTCACTTTTTCCCTCTCACCTCCCCCCCTTTCATTTCATTGAAAAAGCTTTTTCTTGCCTCTTTTATGAGATAATATGCCCCATTACATTTGTCCCTTTCTCCTTCCAATATATTCCTCTCTCACCCCTTAAATTTTATTTTTTTAGATACCATCCCTTCCTATTCAACTCACCCTTTGCACTCTGTCTATATGTATATAATCCCTCCAACTACTCAAATACTGAGAAAAGTCTCAAGAGTTACAAATATTATCTTTCCATGCAGGAATGTAAACAGTTCAACTTTAGGAAGTCCCTTATGATTTCTCTTTCATCTTTTCATGCTTCTCTTGATTCCTGGGATTGAAAGTCAAATTTTCTATTTGGCTCTGGTCTTTTCATCAAGAATGCTTGAAAGTCCTTTATTTCACTGAATGACCATTTTCCCCCCTAATATATTATACTCAGTTTTGCTGGGTAGGTGATTCTTTGTTTTAATCTTATTTCCTTTGACTTCTCGAATATCATATTCCAAGCCCTTTGATCCCTTAATGTAAAAGCTCTAGATCTTTGTGTTATACTGATAAATTTTCACAATACTTAATGGTTTCTTTCTGACTGCTTGCAATATTTTCTCCTTGACCTGGGAACTCTGGAATTTGGCTACAATATTCCCAGGAGTTGTTCTTTTCAGATTCCTTTCAGGAGGTAATTGGTGGATTCTTTCAAAATTTATTTTACCCTCTGGTCCTAGAATATCAGGGCAGTTTTCCTTGCTAATTTCATAAAAAATGATGTCAGACTCTTTTTTCCATCATGACTTTCAAGTAGTCCTATAATCTTTAAATTATCTCTCCTGGATCTATTCTCCAGGTCAGTTGTTTTTCCAATGAGTTATTTCACATTGTCTTCTATTTTTTCATTCTTTTGGTTTTGTTTTGTAATTTCTTGATTTTTCACAAAGTTATTGGCTTCCATCTGCTCCAGTCTAATTTTTAAAGACTATTTTCTTCAGTGAGCTCTTGAACCTCCTTTTTCATTTGTCTGATTCTGCTTTTTAAAGCATTTTCCTTCTCATTGGTTTTTTGGGCCTCTTTTGCCATTTGGGTTAGTCTATTTTTAAAGGTATTATTTTCTTCAGCATTTTTTTTGGGGGGGGGGTCTCCTTTAGCAAGCTGTGGACTTGCTTTTCATGATTTTCTCACATTGCTCTCATTTCTCTTCCTAATTTTTCCTCCACCTCTCTTATTTGATTTTCAAAATCCTTTTTGAGCTCTTCCATGACCTAAGAACACTGCATGGTTTTTTTTGGAGGTTTTGGAGGCAGAAGCCTTGACTTTGATGTTGTCTGATGGTATGCCTTGTTCTTTCTCATCTGAAAGGATGGAAGAAAACACCTGTTCACCAAGAAAGTAACCTTCTATAGTCTTATTTTCTTCCATTTTTGGGACATTTTCCCAGCCAGGTACCTGACCTTTGAATCATTTGTCAAAAGGAGGGTATACTCTGGGGACCTGTAAATTCTCCATCCCTCCAAGGTGGCACAATTAAGTGAGAGGTGTTTACTCCTTTCCTGGCTTGTACTCTGGTCTGTGAGCAATGACTAGCTTTTCTGCCCAGGATCTGTGAGTAGAATTCCTTCTCCAGAGCCTCCACCAGCTGCAGTACGCCAGTGCTGCTCCTCACCCCAGGATTGCTACTCAGAACTGAGACCCAGATCAGTTGCTCACTTCCCTCAGGGTCTTTAGGCCAGGGCTTCAAAAATAGATGCTGTGCTGCAGCTAGGGCCAGACTCTGCTCCCTTCTCACCAAAGTGAAAGAGCTTTCTTACTGACCTCTGAAGTTGTCTTTGGCATTTGTAGGTTGATAAATCTGCTGCTAACCATGATTCCATGTCCTGAAGCCTGCTCCGGTCCTGTCCCTGCCATGTAATCCAGGCTGGGCCATGATCTGCTCTGAGCCTGGTGCGATAGACCTTTCCTGTCAGCCTTCCAGCCTGTCTTGGTCTGGAAATCTCTTTCACTCTGTCTTTTTGTGGCTTCTGCTGCTCTAGAATTTGTTTAGAGTCATTTTTTACAGGTATTTTATGGGCTATGTGGGGAGAACTACAGCAGATCTGGCTTTCTTCTCTGCCATCTTGGCTCCACTCCCAGATTTGGTAGATTTTAAGGGTCCAGGAATAACCTAATTCAATAAGTTATCTATGTCAATAAGTTGTCTCTTCCATTAATTCCTTTTCATTTAAAAATTTGTTGAATGAATTAATATATTCTTAGAATCAGTCAAGCTGAAAAACTGGTTATCATAAAATTTCTATAAAAAATATAAATTGAATAATACTTTTATTATTGTTAATGTCAAATTTATTCTTTTGGAACAACCAGAAACTTTGGAAAGGGAATGGAGCAGAGACTAATCAGTCTCTTAATGTCATGGATTAGTGTTCTAAAATGTTTCAAGTATTTTAGATAAAGAGGCTGAAGGACTTGTAATCAAACTTATGTAGTAGCTGAACATGAAACACTAGGAATTTTCATGAAATTAATATCTATTAGTTTTAATCTTCAGGTAAATGCTTATATTGAAATGGTAACGATTCATAACTTTTTCATTACAGTGGCATTAGTTAATGACTTCCCTTGAATTTCACAAACAGATCATTAGAATATCTAGAGAGCATAGTAGAATTACATTTGGTCCACAAGGGATTGAAGTTAACAACTTGCAGATTGGAAGACACAGCAAAGTAGATTAGGTTTATGAGGAGAGCATGACTTAAAAAAATTACAGTCTAGGAAGATAACAAGCAACAATAAAGCCTACAATTCAAAACAGTAGACACTAATAAAAATAATTTTTCCTTACTGTAGTTTAGCTAGAACTTGTTTTGGTTAGCAAGGTATAGCAATTGTATAAAATGTATAAAAGTAATAGCTGAATTTCCAATAAATCACAAACTACTATTTGAAGTTGTCATCAGTTAATTGCTAATATCTACACATTTATTTTAGTTTATAACACTGTTAGATCATAATCCAATCACATCTTCCCTTCTTCACTTAAGGTACAAAAATATGTTATGCTTATGTTACTGATTTTTTAAAATTTGAAAGTTAATACAGATTTTGTCCAAGAATTGAAACACTAACAATGAAGTTTTCTAGGTTATCTATTCTGACTCCACTACTGATCTTGTGGTCTCCTTAGGCTTCTGAGCTCTTTTTCCTCTCTTACTCTCTTACACCTAGTTAATTGCCTTCATTTAAACCACAAAATATCTCTACTTTAGTAGCCTTTTTGTAACCTGCATTTTTCCATTATAACTTTATATTCTTTTGGTAAATACCAGATAAAAGTAAATGTTCTTCCCTCTCAGCTGTTGCTAAGAAAACTAGCTGTTGCTTTAAATAGTGCTCTCCCTCTTATTTCTGTCAGACCCATGTCACTACCTTCTCTCCAGACTTAACTATGCATCCCAAGCAAACAATCCCCTTTTTCTTACTCAATCACAATTTATTCTTAGTATTTCATAGCCTTTGCAAACAAATCTCTATAAGTACAGTTGTATAGACTTCTAGGTATGTAAGTTCTATTAGGCCATAGAAATTCTAAGAGCTTGCAGAGATGTAACAATCCCCTATATATCTACATAATATATTGTGTATAGTGAATATTCAGTATTAACCTTTTTTAATGCTTGCACAATTTGCAGATATGACTAGTCCTAGTTATGACTTATATACATGGTGCCTTCACTTGAGGTTTGTGCTTTTTTATGTGTCAAGCCTATTAAATTCAATAATATAAAAATTTGAGCTCACATACTTAGTAATTTAAATTAAGTTGGCATGAAATGATAAGAGCAAGTGAGTGCAAAACTTGTATTAACTAGGTATCATTGTAATTTACTATATGAGTAAATGATCCAATTTTTAAAATGGTGTCCAGGGCACTGGGCCATCCTTTGTATCTTAAGGAAAACTGTATTGCCAAGTGTAAAACCATTTAAATGGAAAGATCTTTCTCATTCATTAATAGGCCTGATTAAATCACCTGGAAGCTTAAGTCACATGTGGGGAGGAGCTTGCTGAACTAGTGGAACAGGAAGGGTAGAGTAGAGCCAGAAGGAATTTAGCGGGCACAGCAAGGTTTGTGAGTGTTTGTTAGAAGGCCCTGGAAGAGGGGGAAGGCTTGAGAATGCCTTTGTCCCCAGTAGTGCTAATGTGTATTGACTTCTTGGTTTCGCAAGACAGATTTAACTTTCTGGTGCTGAGATCTGGCTTTCTGGTATCTGAATGAATATTTTTCTTCTGCTTCCTATATAGAGTCTTTTATGCTTTGCAATTGAGAACTATGCTGGCATATTCAGTCACCACCAGTGCTGTGACTATTGACTTGGTAACACATCAAGTGAAGGAAAATTATTTCAGAATAATTAGATGCTTGAAACGCTCACCAGTTAGAGTTATTGGACAACTACTATAAAACTGTACTATAAGTCTATTCTGGCCATTTGAGAGATGAGTATGGCAATCTATCCCTAAGCCTTTACTGTTTTACACAAAGAAGTGTCTATTCACTACTAAGCCCTAGCAGGATAAATGGCACTTAGCACTAGTGTCTCATAAAATAAAGCAATCTAGTAAGATTTTTATTTTCACTTCCACAGGCTTTCCTTAACTCGTTTTAGGTGCAACCATTATTCAAACAGTACTTACTTAGTACTAATACACTTGTCATATTCTAAACTAGTTAAATATCCACTTAGCTAGTGGAAACACCATTGTAAAGTTTATGTTTATGCACTAATTTACCATTAAGTTCTGTACTTTTTCACAATTATATGAACTTATTTTTCATATTTTCTTAAGTCTGACTGATACCTATTGTGAGTGATATTATTCTTTTGTAGTTAAGAAATGATTGTAGCACACTCCCAAAATTTATCTTTTGGGAAGGAGAGAACATGGAAACCCTGAAGTTCTGTTTAATTGTAATGAAAGAAAAATTAACCATGCATAAGTTCATATACTTTCATGTGTATGACAAAATTTTTTTGCTATTTTACAGTGATATATGTGTATGTACATATATGTATGTATATAACATGTATATATAATTATATGTAAGTATATACAATCACTGCTTTATAGTATATGTGCATATATTTATAACATACATTATAAACAAATAATTGTTTTTATATATTGCTGTAATCTCTTTGATAATGTTTTATTTAAATTTTTGAATCAATATTCATAAGGGAAATTGTTTTATAATTTTCTTTCTCTGTTTTGGCTCTTCCTGGTTTTTATTCAGTTGTTGTCTTTGAATTACAAATGCCTGAAAGTCTTCTATTTAATTAAATATCCATTTTCCCCCAAAAGATTATATTCATTTTTACTGGCTAGGTGATTCTTGACTGTAATCCTTACTCCTTTGCCTTCCATAGTATATCATATTTCAAGCCCCCAGGTTCTTTAATGTGGAAGCTGCCAAATGCTGTGTAACCCTGACTGTAGCTCCACAATATTTGAATTGTTTCTTTTTGGCTGCTTGCAATATTTTCTCCTTGACCTGTGAGCCTGCCTATGATGTTCCTGGCAGTTTTCATTTAGGGAACTCTTACAGCAGGGATCACTTGATTCTTTCAATTTTTATTTTGCCCTCTGGTTCTAATATATCATGGCAGTTTTCTTTGATAATTTCTTGAAAGATATTGTCCAGGCTTTTTTTTTTATCATGGTTTTCAGGTAGTCCAATAATTTTTTTATATTATCTCTTTATATCATCTTATTATATTATATTATATTATAATATATAAATATATTATCTTATATTTTTTATTATTTATTTATTATTTTTTATATTATCTATTTTCTAGGTTAGTTGTTTTTGCAATGAGAAATTTCACTACTACTACTAGTACTACTACCACTACTAGTACTACTACTACTACTTCTTTTTCTTCTTCTTCTCCTCCTTCTCCTCTTCCTTCTCCTACTTCTTTTTTTGAGTTTGTTTCACTGTATCTTTATGTCTCACAGATTCAATATCTTTTCTTATTTCTTATGATTCTCTTGCATTATTCTCATTTCTTTTCCCAGTTTTTATTCTACATCTCTAATTTGCTTTTTAGAATCTTTTTAAAGCTCTTCTAGGAGTGTTTTTGGGCCTGAGACCAAATTACATTTTCCTTTGAGCCTTCACACACAGTGATTTTGATGCTATTATCCTCTTCTAAATTTATGCCTTGATCTGCCCTGTTACCACAGCAACTTTCTATATTTAAGTTCTTTTTTGCTTTTCAGAATCACTGAAACTATTTCATCAAAACAAATGAACTAGAACCAATTAACTCAGCCAAATTAACTAAAACGAATTCTTTAAAATCAATTTCCTGAACCCCTCAAAATAAAATTTTATTTCAGTCTGAACTTTGTTGTTGTTGATGACAACACTATAGAATAGATAACTGAAAAAGTAAACAGAAAGAATGACATCCCCAGATGATTTCTGACCCATCCTCAATAAACTGAGATCTATGTTGCATGTGCTTCTTACTGGGATCACTAGTATCACAGTGATCAAGCTACAGCACTGGACCCTACTTAAGCAGAACGAGAACCAAACCAGAAAGCTTCTCTGAGTAACCCACTGCAATGCTTTATGCCATGTCAGAGCCACTGAACCAGCACCAATTAACCAGTAATCAGAACCAAGGTCTGGGCACTACCTGGGTTGAACCAGAGATAATGGCCACAACACACACAAGTCTCTTGCTTATGGGCCTGCAAAAAGAAATTAAGTTTAAAAAGGCACAAGTTATTCAGACAAACAGGGCACATGGTTTTGGGGGAAAATGCCCTGTTCTGCCTGTTAAAACCAAGAGCTTCAAAGTCTAGCCTTTGCTTTAGACATCTGAATCAAAGTGGCTTGTTCATCAGAACGTCTGAATGGTTATCAGACTAAGGGACTGTTGAGATCTTCCTCTGCCTTCTTATTGAAGCAATGTTTAAGGGTTTAAATAAACTTTATCATCTCATAGGACAGGTTTTAGTCAGGTGACATGGTTGTTGTACAATGGTCTTAGTCATGTCACACCATTTGGGGTTTTCTTGGCAAAGATACTGGAGTAGTTTACCATTTCCTTCCCCAACTCGTTTTATAGATGAGGAACCAAGGCAAGCAGCTCGCAAGTGTCTGAGGCCAGATTTGAACTCAGAAAGGTGAGTCTTTCTGACTTCAGGTCTGGTGCTCTACTCACCATGCCACATAGCTGCCCAAGGTGAGGTAAATATTAACCAAAATTTGCAGGACAAAATGGTCCTAAGTTTCAAGGAATAAAAGGAAATAAAAAATTCCTATGAGAGTTCTTTGACAGCAGGGACTGTTGGGTTTTTTGTTTTTTACCTTTCTTTGAAACTGCAGTGCTTAGCAAAGGATCTTGCATATAGTAAGCACTTGATCCATGCTCACTAACTTGATTTGTAGATTTGATTTCTCTAGAGTCCTTTCTAGACTCCTGGAAAATTCCCCTAGGAAAGAGGGCTGGCAAGTGGAAGAAAAAAGGTCTCATTTATTTATTTAGGGGGAAAAAAGGCAAATGGCTTTAAGTAATCAACCTTTTAACAAACAGTAACTATAGTCTTGTTTATATTATTGCCTTCCCCACTCCAGTAGTGACTGGACCATCTAATGGTCATCTCGCTGCTCACTTCCTTAAGGAACTGGTCTTATGAACCATTCTTCTCCATAAGAATTGGGATATTGTTTGAAAGTGGGGAAGGGGAATCCCTTGGCTTTTTCCACAAGAGTCTCATTGATTCCTTGAAGAGATTGTTCCAGGTGAGCATGGGATGGTGGCTTTGTAACAACTATTTTGTAATGTCAACCCCAAACTACATTTTAACATATCATTTTCTTGTTCAAAATTCATATAAATGTTTCCACAAATCTTCTTGGAGTAGAATCACATTAGAAGGATGGGAAAACAATGTCAGTTTGGGCATCTTTCCTTCACAGCTAGAAATATCTTAGATATTAGATTATTGTTAACTAAAAATCAAATGTAGCAGACTTGTGCCTAAAACACAGAGCACAATAGTAATATTTTTTCTTTGACAGGAAAGAGATACTTTCACAGCAGCTTTTGGAATAATAGGATAAGAGAAACGTTCTTGGCCAACAAGGGATAGAGATAATCACTGGAATTAAATGGGAAATTTTGATTATATAAAGTGGAAAAGCTTTTGCACAAAATCAGTGAAGTTAGAATTACAGAAAGAGAAATTATAAACTGGAGGACAGTCTTTACAGCAAAATTATCTGGTAAATTTCTGATATAAAAGATACATAGGAATTGATTAAAATACGTAACACCCAAAGACATTTCCCTATAAGTATTCAAAGGATATGAGCAGATAGTTTTCAAAAGAAGAAATGGAAACCACGAACATAAGAAAATATGCTCCAAATCATTAACAATGGAAAAGTTAATTAAAACAACTTTTAGGCTCTACCTCATATTCATCATTTGGCAAAGATGACAAGAAAGAAAAATAACCATTATTGGAAGGCTGTGAAATGAAAGTAATGCTATTGAACTTTTGGTGGAGCTTTGAAACAGTCCAACCATTTCAACTGGGTCCAAACAATTTGGATTCAACTGTATTCCAAAAAGTTACTAAACGGTGCACAACTTTTTACCTAGTACTGTTAGGCAAAAAGAGATCAAAGATTTAATACAAAATTTTTTTGTACAAGATTTTTTTTGTAGTAGCACATTTAATTGTGGCAAAGAATTGGAAACTAAGAGTTTGTACACAGATTAGGGACTGCTTGAAAAAAGTCTGATATCAGAATGCAATAAAATTATTGTGCTATTGATAAGAAATGAAGGGGACAGATTCAAAGAAAGGCAGGAAGAGATGAATTAACAACAGTGAAGTGGACAAAAGCAGAACAACTTACAAAACACCACAAAGGAAAACATCTTTGCAGGGCATAAGAACACAACCAGGGCAGTGATTGGGCACAATCAAACTGACAACGACACAAGCTTCCCATCTCTTGGCAAAGAGGGGAGGAGCTGTGGTGAACAACGAGACAACCACTTTCATACATGGCCAATGTGTGGACGAATTTTGCTTGATTGAATTATTTGGGTACAAGGATGGCCTTTGGGGGATGGGAGATGAAAGTCAAGGGTGGTAGATCAGGAAGCAACAGTGATCTAGAAAAAAGCAAACAGGAAACAAAGAATATCGATGAAACACAAAAAATACACAGAAGAGAGTGTAAGGAATTTTAGAAGTAGACAGAAAAACAAGGACATGGTAATACTACCACAATGGTAACACTACTGTGTTAGACTTAATATATACTAATACATTTAAAGAAAACTATGTAATAGATATATGATTTTATATGCAATCTCATTTCTCTTTTCTTTGTATATAGAAATGGTCATAGGTGTCGAGTTAATAACAGATAAAATCTTAAAAAAGAAAAAAAAACCTCATTAGCCCAACTTCCTTTGAGCTCTTACCTGTATGAGCTCTCTTTGGGCAAGATAAATGATAATTCAGCCCCAACATTACTTTCCACTGTGGCAGTTGGCACATAATAAAAAATCAGACGGGTAATTTCCTCAGGGTTACATGTAGGTCCCTTCACTATGATCATGTGGTATCCTGCGCCTGAAAGAAAACATATAAAACAGTTTCGTTTTCTACATTTCTCTTTCTAGGTCACATTTGACTTTCAGTTGCTTCAACTGCACCACTTTTATGAAAATGAGAAGACAGAAAGTCAAATGTAAGGAGATCAGGGAACATCCTTGACACTGCTTCAGAAAGTGTCTGCTAGGGAATAGTGAGAATGAGCATAAGAAAAAAGTCCCACAAAAAGGGGAAGATTCTCACAAGTATTCAACCAACTTAACTAAGAGAATATCAGCAACCAGAAAAAGTATGTCACAGTATATAATAAAGGCTGGGAGGGAAAATAATGCAACATCTTATATATTCTCTCTGTTGTTTGTGTAGATAATTTTTAAGTTTCTTATTCAGATCCAGGGATCTAACTCCAGAGCAAGTAAAGGTACTAAATTTAATGCAACGATGTTTAGGCTATGGGTGAAAGGGAACCCTCATCACAAACAGAGTCTGAGTGAAGCTAGTCGGGGGGGTTGAAAATAAACCAGCCCATTCGTTTTCCCTTGTTTCCTTTACCATATTTGCGTTTGAGGAAGAGCGAAGAGCCACAGCACTGCAGCTCCCCCTTGGCCATGATGGCGATGCGATCCCCCAGCAGGTCAGCCTCGTCCATAAAGTGAGTGGTCAGCATGATGGTTCGTTTGTTCTTCTGACGCTGAAGGAGATCCCAGGTAGACCTCCGTGAGACTGGATCCATGCCAGATGTTGGTTCATCCAACATCACTACCTACAGAAAGGAATGGTCACATAATTAATAAATAATAGTTAAATGGTACTTCGTTACTTACCAAGCCAGGGGAGAGACCTGCTTCCTCCTCTACACAAATACTACCATGTTAGTCCAGGGGAGTATGATGAGTTCCCTGGGGACCATCCTGAGTTCTTTTGGTCAGAAGAGGAATTCTACCATATTGTGCCTGTTTGACATTTACTTTTCTAGGTGAGCTGAAAGCCTAGGATAGAGTTAAACTAGAGAGTCTTTTGATCCCCATGAATTCACGGGGAGCCTATAACAATCAGATCACTGACATGCCTGCCAATTGAGCATGCTATGGAAGGTCCCTTTTAGAGAATTAAGTCAACATGGCCTTACTTGATTTTTCTAGTCAGATTGTTTCAAGGAGGTTGGTCTTGCCTTTTTACTATACCTTGGAGCCTCCTATGAGTGCAATGCCAATGGAAACCTTGCGTTTCATTCCCCCACTCAGTAACTTTGAGCGAGCATGGCTTTTATGTTCCATATTAAGAATGCTCAACATGTGATTGACTTCCTCTGGGCAATTTTCATCAGACAATCCTTTTAGCTAAGAAATCAAGAAGATGGAGACAGGTTAGAAAGAGCCTTTCTAATAAGTCAAATAAATGAAAATTTTTTGCCTGGAAAAATCTGAATCTAGAAACAAATTACCAAGTAAGAAGAAGCTGGGATTCCTTCTTGGCTCCTTTTACCCACATCCCAATTCTGCAGAAAGTGTTCTGAGAACAGGATATCAAGTATTAAAACAGAAATATAAAAAACTGATTCTCTTCCGCTCACCTGACCATAAAAAGAAAGGTGCTCAGTAACTGTCATTTCATCAAATAAGACATCATACTGTGGGCATATACCCAGACTCTTCCGAATACGAACCATATTCTGTGAAATCTCATACCCACTGATGTATGCTCGTCCACTTGTAGGAGGAAAGAGACCTAGAAGAAGATACATAGAAGCTTAACTTTAGTAACAGAAACTTCAATTCATTCTCCATTGGCATCTGGTTTAGGGTTCCTGTTCTGGTTACATCCCATTACTATAATATCATTAAAAGATTCTGTACAAAACACTGAAGTAGGACTTATATAGAAAGGGAAGGCAGATTCCTTTCTTAAGCAGTTAGTCAGTCACAAACATTTATTAAGCACTATATAGCCAGGTGCTAATTACTGAGGATATAAAGAAATGCGAAAGCAAAATGAAACAAAATAAATCAGTCTCTGGTCACAAGAAGCTCACATTCTAATGGAAGATATATCATGCAAACAAGATGTATACAGGCTAAACTGGAAGTGATCTCAGAGAGAAAAGAATTAACATTAAAGGGTACAGAGGAAGACTGGGAAATCAAGAGGCACAGATGAGGAGGCAGAGAAATTCAGATGAAGGGGACAATCAGAAAAGTCACCAAGTCAGGAGATGAAGCATTTTGTGCAAAACCACAGTCAGGAGGCCAGTGTCACTGTCTCATAAGGTGAAGGGAAAGGTAGTAAAATGTAGGATTAAAAAGGTAGGAAGGGTTCTGGTTATGGTGGACTTTAAAAGGGAGAGGATTTTATATGGGAGTAACAGGGAACTATGTTAATTGGTCAGGGAAGTGGAAGAGTGACATGATCAGACCTGTGCTTTGAGAAAACCAATTTGATAGCTGAGTGGAAGATGGACTAGAATGGGGAGAGAAGACTAGTAGGCTACTGCAATAGTTCAGGTGTAAGGTAATAAGCATCTGTATCAGAGAAGGGGCAGTGTCAAAGAAGAGAAGTGAAAGTATATGAGAGATGTTGTGAAGGTACAATGGACAAGACCTGGTAACTGACTGGATAGGAGAGATGAGAGCAATCAAGGATAATATCTTGGTTGGAAGCCTGGGTGACCAGGAGGATGGTACCCCCACACTCATAAATAAAGGAGGAAGGTTAGGGAGAAAGATAATGAGTTGAGTTTTGGACATAATGAGCTGAAAACATTTGAAACCTTAAGTTCAAAATGTAAAACAGACAGTTGGAAATGCAAGCCTGGAGATCAGAAGAGTTGAAGGCTGGATGAACAGATATGAGAATCATGAAAATAGAGATGGTTGTTAAAAACTTGGGAGTTGTGATCACCAGGTGACTTAGTACTGACAGAAAAAGAAGAGTGCCCAGGATGCTACCATGGACAGTGGATATGTCCTGCAGAAGAACCCAGAAAAACAAACTGAGAAGGGATAATCAAACAAGGAGGAGCTAAACCTCTTTGGAAGAGAGAGAACAGTGTTATAAAAAACCTAGAGAGGAAAGAGTATCCAAGCAAGAGCAAATAATCAATAGGATTAAAGGATGCAGAGATATCAAGAAGGATGAGGACTGAGAAAAGTCTGTTACAATTAGCAGTTAAGAGAACACTGATAACTTTAGAGACAGGAGTTTTGGTTGAATGATGAGGTCAGAAACTAGAGTACAGACAATTAAGAAGAGAGTAAGAGGAAAAGAAGTGATGACACCAGTTGCAGATAAGGTTCAGGTAATAAGTTTAACCATAAAGGGGAAGAGAAATATAAAACAGTAGCGAGAGAGAGAAAAATCAAGTGGTTGTTTTCGTTTTTTTTTTTTTTTATCATTTCCCTTCTTAAATTGGGTGATATAATTATGTCCATGCAGCTTTCCAGCTTCAAGTAATTAAAGTTATCTATTTTAACTTTGGTGATTGCCTCTATATCTTGGCTGGTTAAGAATACATCCCCTACCTATAGCTATGAGACATATATGTGATCTGTTTTTCTTCTAATTTTTTAATATTGTGCTCTTTAATATTAAGGCTCCATGCCCATTTAGAATGTATTGTAGAATATGGCGTAAAGTTTTAATCTAAGCCTATTTTCTGCCAGGCTGCTTTCTAGTAATGCCAGCTGGATTTTTTGTTTTGTTTTGTTTTGTTTGTTTGTTTGTTTGTTTTTTATCAAATAAGGCATTTTTCTCTAGGTAGTTTATGTTTTCTACAGTTAAGTACTGGGTTGAGTTCTCTTTGTTTTCAAATGTCCCTTATCTAGTCTAGGGATCTCTCCCTCCCTCCCTCCCTCCCTCTCTCTCTCTCTCTCTCTCTCACTCACCTCCCTTCTCCCCACCTCTCTCCTTTAACCAGTACTAGATAGTTTCAATGATTTCTGCTTGATAACAAGAGTATAAAGTCAGGAAGTCCTATTCCCTCTATATTCTTACTTCTTTTCATTATTTTCCTTGATATATTAGATCTTCTGTTTTTCCAAATGAACTTTGTTACAATTTTATGAAGTTTTCTAAATTATCTCTTTGGTGATTTGATCAGGATAGCATTAAAAGTGCAAATTAATTTTGGTAGTATTGTCATTTTTGTTATATTGGGATGGTGTAGCCATGAGTACTGAATATTCCTCTAGCTATTTAAGTTATTCTTTGTATTTTTTTTTAAGGAGCACTTTGAAAATTGACTCTATATGCATTTTGTGTGATTTGGTAAGTTTATTACTAGATTACCCATCTTATATTTGGAATGAGATTTCCCCTTCTATTTTTACACCTTGTGTTTTGATACTATTACACAGAAATGCTGTTGATTTTTGAAGATTGATTTTGCAGCCTGCAACTTTGCTGAAGTTTTAATGAACATCTTTGTGGATTCCCTAGGATTTTCCCAATAAGTTACCAAATCATCAGCAAATAGGGATAGTTTTACCCTATTGTTCTCTCTTTATTTCTTTAATTTCCTTTTTCTTGTCATTATTGCTAGCATTTCTAGAATTATAACAAATAACAGTGAAGACAGTGGGAATCTTTACATTCTTGCTTCATGCCTATATGTCTTTTCAAAGAACTAGCCTTTAGTTTTATCATTTCTATGGGATTTTTGGTTTTCAATATTTTTATTTCCCTTCTAATTTTTAATATGTCTTCTTTAGTGCTTATTTTAGATTAGTGGGGTTTCTAATTTTTTCAAATTGTGCAAAGTCTTTTAAATTTCATGTAATAAAAACAATCTGTTTTTACCACCTGCGATCTATTTTATCCATTCTAAACAAAAGTTTGGTCATAAACTCTTTTCTTATCCAAAGATTTGACAGGCAAATTTTTCTATACTCTTCACTTTTCTTATGATATCATCCTTTATGACAACATCATGAATCCATTTTGACTTATCTTGTTATATACAGTATGAAATACTGGCCTGTGCCTACTTTCTGCTAGACTGTTTTCCAGTTTTCCCAGGATTTCTTTTCCTAGTAGTAAGTTCTGACTCCCAAAGTTTGGATCTTTAACTACTAAACAGTAGATTATTGTGGCCATTTACTACTATATATTGTGTACCTAAATGTAGTTCACTGATCCACCACACTATTCCTTAGCCAGCCCCAGATAGTTTGGGTGATTATCACTTTGTAACAAGTTTGAAATCTGGTACTGCTGGGATACCTTCCTTCACTGTGGTTGCATTGGTTTCCTTTAGATTTTTGAACTTCCAGATGAACTTTGTATAATTTTTTTCTAATTCTATAAGATAATTCTTGAATGGTTTGATTGACATGGTACTAAATAAGTAAATTAAAAAGAATTTTCATTTTGATTATATTGGCTCTCCTTTGGCTTCCAGGATTTTTCTCTTTTTTTTATTGATTTAAGAAGTTAGAGACATACATTTTCCTTTAAGTGCACTTTGGCTACATTCCAAAAATTCTGGTATGTAGTCTCATTGTTGTCATTATCGTTAATGAAATTGTTGATTATTTCTATGATTTGTTCTCTGACTCACTTCATTCTTTAGAATTAATCAGTTTCCAATTATTTTTTAATCTATGCTTCCAAGGCCCTTTATTGAATGTATTTTTATTGCACTATAGTGCATCTAATATTTCTGCACTTGTTTGTCAGGTTTTTATGCCCTAATAAATGTTCATTTTTTTCATGAAGTTTCCAAGTACCACTGAGAAAATGTATACTCCTTTTCTATTCCCATACAGTTTTCTCCACAGATCTATCATATCTAACTTGCCTAAAACTCTTCATCTCCTTAACTTTGCTATTTATTTTATGGTTAGATTGATCTACTAGTTATTTTCTCCTGTAACTCCTCTAACTTTTCCTTTAAAATTCTGGATACTATGCCATTTAACGCATATATATACGTGTATATATATATATATATATATATATATATATATATATATATATATACATATATGTGTGTATATATATATATATATATATATATATATTTAGTACTGATATTACTTCATTGTCTATGGTACCTTTTAAAATGTTAAAAACTATCTCCTTTAATGAGTTTTAATTTTGTTTTTGCTTTGTCTGAGATCATGATCGCTACTTCTGTGTTTTTTTGCTTCAGTTGAAGTGTAATAGATTTTGCTCCAGCCCCTTATTTTAGTTGTGTTTATCTATTTGTTGCAAGTGTGTAATAAACATATTGTTAGACTCTGGTTTCTAGTCCACTCTGCTATCCGAGTGGGCTCATCCCATTCACAATTATGGTTACTATGTATTTCCTCTCTATCTTATTTTCTTCTCTTTATCCTTTTCTATTTTTACCCTGCTCCTTCTCAAGTCTATTTTGTTTATGACCATTGCCTCCCTCAATTCACCCTCCCTCTTATCACCCTCCCCGCTTTCTCTTATCCCTTTCCCCTCTTAATTCCCTGTTGGGTAAGATAGATTGCTATAATCAAGTGAATGTAAATGTGTGTGTATATACACACACAAACATATGCATATGAAGTCCTTCTTCTTTGAACCAGTTCAGATGAGTGAGGTTCAAGCATTGCTAAACTGTAACATTAATTTTCTTCTTCAGTGTAAATACTCTTTATTGCATATTTTTATGAGATTTTTCCCATTCTTCCTCTCCTTTCCTCCCTCCTAGTTCATCCCTCTTTCTCATCCTTCTATTTTTTTGAGATAATCCCAATATAAATGACTCATATCTATGTTGTCTATGTAGACACCTGTCTTAATGATGATAAAATTCTTTGAAGATATATATGTATATACATATATATTTATATGTGTGTGTATAAAAACTTCCCATTTAAGAATATCAACAGTTTAAACAATTTAATTTTATTAAGTTTCTTAAGATTTCTCTTTCATGTTTACCTTTTTATGCTTCTCTTTAGGCTTTTGCTTGAGTGTCAGAATGTCTATTTATCTCTGGGCTTTCATCAGGAATGCTTGATAATCATCTATTTCATTAAATGACTATTTTACCCCCAAAGGATTATATTCAGCTTCACTGATTAGATAATTCTTGATTGTAATTATAGTTCCTTTGCCATCCAGAATATCATATATCAAACCTTCCAGTCCTTTACTGTGGTTGTGGTTAAATCTTATTTTATCCTGACTGTAACTTAATGGTATTTGACTGGGTTTTTTTTCTGTTTGCTTGTAATATTTTCTCCTTGACCTGTAAATCTGGAATTTGACTTTTTTTTTTTTACCATGGGTTCAGATAGTCTAATAACTCTAAATTATCATTCCTTAATCTGATTTCCAAGTTAGTTATTTTTCTGATGGATCTTTCTTGTTTTTTTCAATCTTTTTACTTTGTAAAAATTATTTTTTAATGTCTCATGGAGTCATTAGTTTCCATTTGCCCAATTCTAACTTTTAAGACACTATTTTCTTCAGTAGAGTTTGGTAAAAAAAAAAAATTTTCATTTGGCCAATTTTGCTTTTTAAGTAGTTATTTTCATCAATGAAATTTGGTATCTCTTCCCATTTAACCAATTCTGCTTTTTTGAGTTCTTTTTTTCAGTAAGATTGTATCTTTTTTTTCAATCATTTGGCCAATTCTATTTTTAAGGTGTTTTTTTCCCAGTATTTTTTTTGTGTGTGTGTGTGTGTGTCTCCATTACCAAGTTGTTAATTTTCTTTTCATAATTTTTCCTGCATTACTCTCATATTCTCTCAATTCTTCCTTTAACACTCTACTTCATTTAAAAAGAATCATTTCTTTGTTTTTAATCTCTTTTTATCTCCTCCATGAGTTTTGTTGGGCTTGTGTCCAATGTGCATTTTACTTTGAGGTTTTGCTTGTAGATACTTTTACCAAGACTCTCTTCTAAATTTGTGCCTTGAAGTTCCTTGTCACCACAGTACATTTTTATGGTCCTTTTATGTTGTTTATTTCTTCATCTTATTTCTTGACTTTAAGCTTTATACGTGTTAGACTCTGCTCACATATCAGATAGTGGGACTGATAAAGGCTTCAAGCTTTTATGCCATGCTGTTTTCACAGTTATTTTGGGGGTAGGATTGGAGAGATCTGTAAGTTTTCAGTGCCTCCAAGGTAATATGATTTAGGCAGTAATGTGGTCACTTCTCTGCTGGTCTGTGCTCTGGTCCTTACCCAGGTAGGAGTACTGCTCTCTTGCAACCAGAAATACTAGCCCTCCTCTCTTCCCTGGAACTGCCACCTAGAACTGGTTTATATCCAATGGAGTTGCCAAATTGTGCCAGTTTTGCACCCAGTGTGAACAGAGAGGTCTCCTGTAATCTTTTTCTAACCAATCATCCAATCCTCTTACCTTCTCTGGGTGGTAGGAGTTCCGAAAACTATTGTTGCAATGCTGCTACTACTCTTGTCTCTAAGGTCAACAGTTGGCATTTCCTTCCCACTGAGCTCAAAATTAGCCTCAATCCCAATGTCAGAGACCTCTCCTTCCAACCTCTTAAGTTATCTTGGGCTGGAAAAATATCTTACCTCAACAGTCTATTGTTATGCCACTCCAGAATTCTATTTGATTTTTTATTTAATAGTAATTTAAAGGATTTCATCAATATCATATCTTGTACATATTTATTTAAAGTTGTTTTGAGGGGAGTGATGGAAGAATTTGGCTAAAATGTCCCTTCTCCTCTGCCATCTTGGTCTACCTCCTATCATTTTGAGAATTTTTGAAATATGGATACTAACTGTTCTTTAAAAGCTTGTTAGAATTCTCCTGTAAATCCATCAGGAGAAGGGATTTGTTTCTTTGGTAGCTCCTTTACACCTAGATCTATTTTTCTTTTCTGAACCTGAGCTATTTAAGATCTCTATCTGGTCTTCTGATAGTTTAGGTATTTTATATTTCTAAAGACATTTCTCCATTTCTTTTGTGTTCTCAATTTTATGAGCATATAACTGTGCATAATATGATGTGATTATTCTTTTTCTTTCTTCTGGATTTTCTATGGTTTCCCCTTGCTCGTTACCTAATTTATTGATTCATTTTTCTGCCCTCTTCTACTTAATCAGATTAGTTAAGGGTTTATCAATTTTATTAGTCTTTTCTAAGAACCAACTTTTAGTTTTATCATTTCTATGCGATTTTTTTTGTTTCTAATTTATCTATTTCCCCTCTAATTCATATTTCTTCTGCGCTTCTTAAAAATTTATTTGCTGGGTTTCTAGTTCTTTAAACAGATATTCAATTCAGTTAACTAATTCTCTCTTCTAATATTTCATTAATGTATGTTTATAAGGACATAATTTTCTCCTTTAAGGACTGTTTTAGCTTCATCCCAGAAATTTTGGAACATTGTTTCATCATTATCATATTCTTTTATGTATTATTGTTTCTAGGATTTGTTCCTTAATCCAAACATTATTAAGAAGTTCACTGTTAAATCTCCATTTGGGTCTGTATCTTTTATTTATGATCCCTGAACCAATGACTTTTTATTGCATTATGATCTATGCCATGAATGTTTGTTTTTGCTTTGTCAAAGATGGCATGATAGAACTCCTGCTTTTTTGGATTCACCTAATGCATGGTAAAAAAATTTCCCAATTCTCTCAGTCTTTGTACCCTAAATGTGTTTCTTGTTATTCTTTTTCATTTTAATGAACTATTTAATCCATTCACATATGAAGTTATGAGAGTTAGATTTATAGATTTCTCCAGCTGTCTGTAACACTGGCTTTTCTTTTCATATTGTAATTTCCTCCCTCTTCTGCTGTTGCTTCAGTTGCTTTATTTTAATCTTTCTGTATCATGGCTCTGTTCCCACTGACTCTCTGCCTTATTCCTAGTCTCCCCTTTTGTTTGTTATTCCTTTCCATTTGGATTTTACTTATTAGATCTTTCAACTCTCTTGATTTTATCTGGTTTTATAATTCTTCTCTTCTTTTTTCCCCTCTCAGTCAAGTAGATTCCTTCATCCTCTCTTACCCTTCAACTAGTTCTACACATTAGATTTTTTTAAAATTTCCTTTCTGTGTCCCTTTTGAAAAAGGATTTCTCTCACTCTTCATTGTCTATTCTCTCTGTGTACTCTAGATCATCATTCTCTGATTCATGACATCTGTAATTGTCCGGTCTCCATTGTTGCTCTGTATTCTTCATGCAATCAAACTTAAAAGTTATCATCATTCCAGCCTCTGCCCTCCAGACAAGTTTCTGCTACTGACTTGTAGAGTTTTCCCATGGATTCCCTTTATCCACTGTGCCTCACTCCAACAATGCCAATTATTGCTGGTGTCAGAGAGGATAATGCCTCATGGGAGGACTCCTTCCCCATCATGTTCCTGGTTATTCAGCTCACCACTGATGTATACCACTCCCTGGCTACCTTTCTTTACTTATTTGTGTCAAAATTTCCTCCCTAGGTCCATGTTCTCACACTGCCTCAAGAGCCAGTTGCCCTTAGGAGTTCCAAATCCTATTTTCCCTTCTATAGTAGACATTTCAAGCATCAAGTTCTCCAGACTACACACAATATAAGGTCTCCATGTCCTTTCACTGACCATTTCTCTTCACCCATAACAGCATTCATCAATTTGCTTATTGTTTTTGTTGTACATCCTTCCCATCATCAAAGTAAGAGCTTCTTTTCCTCCCCCTTTACAACCTCTCTTTCCCCTCCTCATTCAATCTCTTCTAAGTTCTTTTTCTGAGAACACAGAGGCCATATTCCCCTTATTGCTAGACCTTGATTTGACCTTGGCCCATTATACAGTCTTCCCTTTCCCCTTGCTTCTCTTTCCCCTTTTCAGGCATTCTCCCATGTCGTAACATAGTCTCACACTGATTTACCTATAGGCAGTGTCATTAGTCTCTGTCATAATGCCCATCTACTTCTTGACCGTTACCTCCACCAGATTTCTGCTTCCACAATTATCTCCTTGTGTAAATTTACAAAGACTTCTCTTATTTATTTCTCTGCTGTCACAGTTGCTGTCCTTGGTTGCTACATTTATTCACTCCTCTTGCATTTCTGTTGTTTGGACTGTTTGAGAAGTAAATGATCTCTTTAGTTCTGGTTTTCTTTTTAAAAATTTTATTACTGACCAACCATCTTTCTTTCATGTGTGGTTTAAGTGTAGGGTCACCTATGGCTTCATCCTGAGCCCTTTGGAGCACATTATTCCATTTCCTTATATTTTTGAGTGGGTAAAAATTCAAATTTCCTTTCCTTTGCATTTTAAAGTCTTTCTTCTGATCATTTGTAACTTATTTTTTCCTAACTGAATTGTTAAATTTAACCACTATGTATCTCAGAGTTTGAATCTTTGGGATTTTTTTTCTGGAGACCAACTCATGAGATCTTCCAACCGGTATTTCTTTTTCTATGTTCAAAAGTCCTAAGCAGATCTCTTCTACTATTTCCTTCATCATGGTGTTAAAGATTTTTGCCTTCTTCTCTTCTTCTAGGAGACCTACAATCCTTAGATTATCTCTGCACAGCCTTTGAGATCAGTATGCTTTGCTTTCATAGTGATCACATTTTCTTTCAATCTTGTTTTGTTTTTCTTCTAGTTTATCTCTCATTTATGTTTGTATTTGTAATATTTGTATTTCCAGCTTATTGCTTTCTCTTTTGTTTCTTAAGTGAGGCTTCCTATCACAGATTCCAGTTTTTCTATTTTGCTTATTGTTTTGTTGTACAGGACATACATTTGGCTCTTATAACTTTTGTTTCTCTTTTTAACCACTAAGGAATGGTGTGTCGGTCATTCCATGCTCTCCTCACATTCCAGAGGGTCCTGTATCTCATTAAGGCTGGAATAATTTTCCTTTGTTTTGCAGTATTTAATTATAAGTGCCCAAACTCATTTACTAGTTCCGGAGGGTATATTTTCTTCTGTTGTTACTGTTTTCTCTGTTTATGTTCCAGGCCTTTGAGCTTCTTTATCCTCAAATGTTTGGTAATTTCAGTCTTCTTCCTGCTCTCTTCACTTTCTGACTCTGTCCCCAGTTTGGTTTCTTTGAAGGCTGGATCTCAAAAAGTGTCACATCCTCTTTCCATGCTGAGCAATTTATGGTTTACCAGCCCAAGCTTCTGTCCCAACTGACTTCTGGGTAGAACTAGCCCCAGATGGATGCAGTGCTCTTTCCCTCAAACTAAAGTGCTCACAGCCCTACACGATACCCCCATTCACATGATGGTCTGTCCCAGTGGCTCTCCCTCAATTTCTTAGTTCTTTCATCTGCCAGTGGCAGTTTTGAGCTCTGCAGTGCTGGTACTATGAAACTGTGACCTCTAGAAGCCTATTGCTTTTAAAGGAATATAACCCTATATGCTGGGCCTGTCATTTGCAGGACATATTTCCATGGTCTGAAGTCATTGTCTCCATAGTCCTACAAAGATAGAGGGGCTGTAGGTATGGGTTTTGTTGTAAGTTTGTGTCATGTAGTTGGGTCTTCTAGTCAGCCTGGTGGAAGGGTGTTAAGTGAGCTAAAGGTCAATGAGCTTCAGTTCATGTTTCTTTTTAATCTTTTGGATGCTGAATGTCCTAGACCAAGGATATAGTTGAAGTTGCTTTATCTTTGGGGCATAAGTTTTGTCTTTGAGAGGTAGTGAGGAATCAGAGAAAATGTCAAGTTTTCCATCATATTGTTTACATGATCTGGAATAATAATATAGTATCAAACAGCAGAACATAGAGTAAAATGATCATATTAGGTGTTTTTTACTTCTTTCCATCCTATCCTCCATAGCCTTCACTAAGGGGAGAAATCATTGTAGAGAAACCACTCACCTTTCTTATTATTACAGGAAACCACTGCTGACCAAATGACACTAAAAGTCATAGATACAAGAGTTCTGCAAGTGGAAAGACCTATTAGACTACTGGTCCTGCTTCTGGTATAGCCCTTGCAGCTATCATCCAAGTTAACAGCTCATATGGAAAAGGGACCAACCATCTCTACCAACTTCCTCATATAGGGAAGGCAAGCTGGCCCAGCTTAAACAGCAAGAGAAGAGGAAGAGAGAGAGGAGACCATCAAGCCACTACTACTCTTCTTCTCTCAGACACTAAGAGATAGACAACCCAGGACCCTGAACTAATGGCCTGGGAAATAGTATTGTTTCTAGTTATAATGTTAATTAGAGAGTTAAAGATCTTCCCCACCCCTTAATGGGACTTCCCATTAAGGGAAGTTTGATTAGAGAAGATTTGTTTTGTAGGAAGGCCAATACCTTTTGTTAATTTCTAAGAAGCACTGGTTCTCAAGGGTCAGGATTCCTTCTGAGGTTTTGTTTTGGGACTTACTCATTGGAAGTGTTTTTTTTGGTCAGATGAAATTCTGGGTAGCTGCTAAGGAGTTCCCTGCCCCAACAACCTGGATAGTTGGATCTGTCTGTTGATCTGTGATGTATGATCAGAGAGTTAGAAGCCCTGTATGTTGGTCTTTCTGTTTGTAAATTATTCTTGTAATTTCTGTTTCTATTTTCCCTGCAGGTCAGGGTGCTGCCTTTTTCCCTGGACTAAGTGAATGATATATGTGCTTGATTAAAATAAATTGCTGACCCCTCAAAAGTTGTTTTCCTTTCAGAAAAGCAGATCTAAGAACCTCCTGTGTATGCTGGGGTCCTTGCTATTATACTAGTTCAGGCCCTTAGCCATCACAGTGGAAGCAAAATCTATGGAGAGGCAGACTAGCAAGTTCTTCTGTAGGTAAAGACCTGGAAAAGACAAAAAAGTGGTAGAGGAATGATTCAAGATGAAGGAAAAGGCTTATAGACTATTTAAGGAGGATACCTGTCAGAGTTTGTCTGGATGACAATGCCTATGCAGATGTCTCATTAATATATACCATACCTAAGCATTATAAAGAAGACCAAAATGTAAAATTCTGTCAAAATTCAATGTAATAAATTTCTATTAATGTAATAGTAAGCACACCAACATACACGGAGGGTAGGGTCTGCTATCTCCAGTTCTCAGAGATGAATTCTTAGAGATGAAAAGGAAAGCAACTTTCAAGGGGTTAACAGTCACTTTAATCAAGCACATGTATCATTCCTTTAACCAAGTAAATATATCATCCACGTAGTTCAGGGGAATCAGCACCTTGAATTTCAAAGAAAATACAGAGAAATCAAAGATCAACAGACATGACTTCCTCTGACTGAATTCAACAGACATTTGGACCCCAACTGTTTGACCGTAGTCACCAGAGAGGGAAGCACTGACATATGGGTTTTCAAAGCCAGGAGGCTCCTTAAAGTGGCTTCCCGGAGACTTCATCTGGCACTCAAACCTTCTTACAAAAACTAAACCCCAAAGTAAAACCTCATCCTCAGAGTATTTGTACACTTTTTAGAGCCAGAGGGCATAACCCTCTGACCCAGTGCCTCAGTATTCAAAAAGTACTTGAGACCCTCCTACAACACAACCCCCCTAATCAAGCTTCCCACAATGGGCAGGCCCATCAATGAGTGGGAAAGATCTTCTTTTATCACATTATTCAATCAGAGGCACTTTTAGTAAAACAAAAACAGCATAAGATCCTAATTTGATCGCCATCACACCCTACCCTTCCAGGATCCTTGGCTTTATAATCTAAATGACCATGGATCCTAGGACAAAAAGAGGCACTATACTTCTTGATTATACTAAAACAAAAACAACAAAAGATCCTCCTTTTCTTGTCCTTACAATTAAGAACCCACAAATATTCAATTTCTTCCCCATGCTAGAAGATGAAATGACAGTGTCCAAGATCACAGCACTGAAGCAGTGGATTTGAAGTTACCTGATTTTATAGTCAACATTCTTTCTACATTTGATAAATGCTGAAAAGAAACAATCCAATTGGGAAGAGGTATGGTCATGTGGTACTTAGGAACAATTTCTTTAGATCCTATAAACATGAATTCTTGTCCAAAGTCATCCAGCTTCTCAACTATTCTTGAATGCATACCTGCGAGTATGGATAGGGTAGTAGTCTTCCCTGCTCCATTATGTCCTAGAAGAACAGTGATTTGCCCTTCATACACATTCAGACTCAGGTTTTTAATAGCTTCTTTTCTCACTTTCTCCATCATATAAGTCTGTGAAAAAAGCAGAGTAACTACATATAATTCTGGTATTCCTAAAGAATTTTACAACAGAGCAAGCCACTAGCCTTCCTTAAAAGATCACATTTCATCATCAGACTTAGAAGGGAAAATTCAGATTTAACAAAAACTTTTACTTAGCAATAAAAATGTGAGGTAAAGCTGAATAAAAAACCAATTTCAAAGTTTTTTTGAAATGATATTAAGATTAATTGGCACACATACTGTGTTTTCATTATCATCATAATTTCAGGATGGGATATACAATGGAGAAGGGATAAACAACAGCAAATACTTATAAAGTTCCTACTACGTGTAAAGCATTGGGAATATAAAGATAAGTACAATACAGGATGTCCCCAAAGTCTTAGAGAAGTTTTGAGCTATGAAAATTTTCATTAAGTTTTATAGTTTAAAACTATCCTACAACTTTGAGGATGTCCCATATTAGACCCTTTTACAATCTAATGGGAGGAGGGGGAGATGAGGTATGGTTTTTTTGTGTAAATAAGATAAAAATGTGACACAAAGACAAATGTTAAAAGTGCAAGAAAGAGGTTCAAGAAAATATTATGAGAAAATTAAAGAAAAAGAAATCACTTTCAGCTCAGTAGGTGAGAAGGAAATCTTAAGGGTACCTTCATGGGAGGAAGAAAGGAAGGGAGGAACAAAGAGAGTGAAGAAATGAAGCGACTTGCCCAAGGTCACAGCTAGTAAGGGTTCATATTTGATTCACATTATACAATGAGCACCTTTTTGTTCCTGGCTTTGTGGAGAAACTCTACATGTCAACCATGACATAAGCTATAATTAAAATGTCCCTGGGGCTAAAGAGTAAAGGATTTATAAGAGTGAGTATGAAAACAGGGAGCCTAACTTCCTCTTATTAGAAGCTAGGTTCCCTAGGACTTAACCAAGTCCAAATTGTATTACTTTGGTGTAGAACAGTGAGGGAAAGCAGTACCTCCAGCCCATGTACGTATAGTTCCTCATTGGGAAAACAGGAAATCACTACACATTTTAAATAGAGGAGGGACCTAATCAGAGGGGTATGGGAGAAAAATTTCTCAGACAAGGATGAAAAGGACAGATTGCAAAGGACTTTTAATGGAGGGAAAAAAGAACATTTAAGAGACTACTACAACAGTATAGATGAAAAGAAAGAAGGTCTGAACTAGTGTGGTGACATAAGAATGGACAGTGAGTGACTGACTCAAGACAAGTGGTAGAAGTAGAATTTTTAGGACTTGGAAAAGAGAAGGAAAAGCAAAAAAATGACTGAAGTTACAAGTCTGGGTAACTGGCAAAACAGTGGTAATATCAACAGAAACTGAAAATTTCTGGAAGGGGACAAGATTCCTTTAAGGGGAAAAGATGAGTTTATTTTTGGATACCGAGTTTGAGTTTTTGACTGGAATAAAAGACAAACTAGATAAAAGTGAAATGTCTACAGAGAATATTTGGAGAGTTAAGAAGCAGAAATTAATCCAGAAAGCTAGAAATTAATACAAATATATGGTTGTGCAAAGTCAAGATTAAAAAGGTTAAGCGTTGGAAAGGAAATGAAAATAGGAAAAGAAAAAAAAGAAATGAAATTAGCAAGTGACATAAAAGAGAACAATGCTTTCTCCTGAAAAAATCCAGGCAAAAAGGATTGCATCACCTAGCATATGATTTATACATGTCTTTAATAACTAATCAACTACCTAGCGAGGCTAACAATGTGCCAAGCACAGTTCTTGGTGTTGGAGGGCAGAGTTGTCAAACATGCAACGCTTTCAAATGAAGGGAGAACCAGATTAAAATTTAATTGAAAAACATTTAAAAAATAAGTAAAAATACGACAGTATGCAGATAATGTGATTGGGTGGCTTTCTGACTAAATATGTGGTTGAAAGTTTACAATTTACTGCAAGTTTAAAGCCTCCCTTTTCTATCTAAGTTTGACACTATTGCACACAAAAGAAATATAATACATGGTCACTTTGCTCAAGAAACTTAGAGACCTTGGGGACCCAAGGCATACATTCCTAGAATATTTTGGGGATAATACTTAAAGGACCTCTGATTTTGGTGCTATAGGTTCACCCTATACCATTTCAGATCACAACCCCTCCAAAACTTAATAGATTTTCTTAAAGAGTTGCTGAGACAAAAAAGATAGTACCCCTTAGTCAATTGGGTGATAGATAATTTAGGTAGGTTGGTTCTTGAACAAGAGGTATAGTGTTTCATCGTGCCCACCCAAAAAACTAGCTTGGTAGAAATTATAAGAGGCTGTTCCCCCAGTATAGATTTCAATATGTAGGTTATTTCTGCACCACAATTAGTAAACCATAAAAAGAAGATTTTAAATGATTCTGCCAAGAATGAAAGAAATCAATGAAAATAAGAGAAATATAATAACATTTCCTCAAAGACAGGGGTAAGAGAGAGAGGGAAAATAAGGATGGAGTAGCATTCTAGGAAAGTAAAATAACATAAGCAAAGGAGTGTTGGGAAAGCATGAAGTGTTAGGGAAGAAAGACTTGATTGTAATTTATGACCATTATACTCCGGTGCATTGAGGAAAATGGGATGATGTTATGGAAGGTCTTTCAAAACTAGTTGGAAAAAGACAGGGGAAATGGTGTAATAGAGTAAACAGAGAACCAAAAGTTCTTTTCAAAGATCCCTCAACAAAAGTAACACAAATGCTTAAATATCAAAATAGGCATTTTCCAGACTATTTTTCTTGCCTGGAATGCTCTCCTTTCTCATCCTCATTCTGACTTCCTTGGCTTTCCTTCAAGTCCCACTAAGCTCTCATGTTTTTCCAGTCATATAATTTTCCCCAATTTATCTTGTATATCTTCTTTGTACATAGTTGTTTGTATGTTGTTGATGCCATTAGAAAGTGAACTTCTTGAGAGCAGGGATTATATTTTGTTTTTATTTTGAACTTTCTTTGTATCCCCAGTGCTTAGCATATAATATGCTGGGCACATAGCATATAATAAATGCTAGGTGACTTGGAGAGGAGTCTGTCTTGGCAAGAAGAAGGGCTACCTCAATGTGAGATAAAAGAAAAGAAGGAGATAATGGAGGAAGACTTCTAAGTGATAAGGAAAAGGGAGAAGAGGGAGCTCTTGGTGAATTGCCTGGTTTTTTTTTTTCAGTGAAATGAGGCAAGGTAAGGCTGAGAGGATGTGGATGGGGAGTGTCGCAGAATGCTGGCTATTTGGAATAACTGCGGTGGTGAGTAGGAGAGCAAATCAATGAGCGAAGTATAAAAGGATTCCAATGATGCAGTATGAAGGGGCCCAGTTAGATTATGTAGTATGAATTATAATGCTTCCCATCAGCACAATTCCTAAGCACTTAAAGAAAAAGCTAACAGAACAAGAGAAAGAAGTAGAATGTAAAACAATAACTGCTGGGGATTTCAACAAGTACTTTTTAGACATAAAAAAATTTCATGGTAACAAGTTATTTATCCAAACAGAGTATTATAAAAAAAATAGTTATGACATAACGTTAATTGGTTACCATTTATTTTAAAATGGTAATCTTAAGGAGTACAAATATCCTCCAGCTTTGTATGGCATCTTTGCAATCATGTGTTAGGAAATGTATCAGGGCATAAAGAGCTCAGACAAATGCCAAAAGGCAGAATATTGAAAGCATTTCTAGACCTTTATAGATCATAACATGATAAAATCTGTGATAAAAACGAAAGCTAAAGAAAGCATTCATACTAAACAAAGACTAATCTAATCCAAAGGAAACAATAAATAGTTGTATCAAAGAAAATTATAACAATGAAATAACATATCAAAACTAAGGGATATAGTCAAAGTAGCCCTTGGTAGAAATGTACACCTCTCAGTAGTAGTCATCTCCTGAAACATCAAAAGGAAGAAATAAGAAGTCAATGAACTAAAAGAAACCTAGAAAAACAAAAAGCAACTCAAAAAAACCACAAAATAGAAATTATGAAAATCAAATAAGTGATAATTTTTTAAATATTAGAGTTTGAAAAGACAAAATATTCAAATCATTGCTAATCTGATTTTAAAAACAAAAGGAAAGTCAAATAAAAATGAAAAGGTGTATATATATATATATATATATATATATATATATATATATATATATATATACAACAAATGAAGAGAAAAAATTCTAAAAATACAATATACCTTATATATAATATGCCAAGGTAACTGGAAACTTAAAATAAAATATATGCATATTTTTCAATTGATTTTTATGTTTTCTAATTAGTAAAACCTGCCTTCTCTCCTTTCTACTCAATCCCCTAAGTGAAAAAGAAGAAAAATACAAAACTCCTGTTACAAACATGTAGTCAAGTAAAATGAATTACCAATTGGTCATGTCCAAAAAAGTATGTCTCTACTCTGCACTCTGTCTTTTACCTCTCTATAAAGAGTTGGGTAGCATGTTTCATTATTAATCCACTGAAATCTTAGTTGATCATTTTACTGCTCAGAGTTCCTAAGTGTTTCAAAGTTGTCTTAACAACCATTATTGTCATTGTTTACATTGTTCACCTGGTTCTGCTTTTTTCACCAAAAATCAGTTCCTAGAAGTATTCCTAGATTTACCAGAAACTATTCCTTTCATTATTTCTTATAGCACAGTAATATTCCATCACATTTATAAACTGATGATTACCTTCTTACTTTCCAATTCTATGCTACTTAAAAGAGCTATGAATGATGTTTCTATATATCCTTAGTTAAGCATTTGTTTTATTTATGACCAATTTCTTCTTTAATATTACTTCCTTCTAATTCCTCCTTCTCCATTTTCCTTATTTCCCTTTGAAATATATTTCTGTAGCCAACTCCATATGTGCGTTTCTGTGTGTAAATGCACTCTTCCTTCCTTTGAACAGTTCAAATAGATTCACGTATTCCCTCCTTCCTTCTTGTTTGTATAAACTTCTGCACCCCAAATATGTGCTATAATTGCCCCTAATCTTCCTCATCCTTGACCCCAGTGTATTCCTCTTCCCCTTCTTTTCTTTTGATTACATATGTTTGTAAAAGAAGCATGCTTTTCTTTCTTTTTCAGTTGGGGGTGGTGGAGATTAGAGGTAGATAAGGTAGAATTTTGTTGAAAACATTTTTTAAAAACAAGTGTTGTCAAGATAGATAAATAAAGCCTTTGTGAAGTATTTTTTATGTTCTAGGTATCGTACTAAGCTCTGATGATAAAAGTACAAGCTAAGAAGATAGTCCTTGTCCTCCAGAAACTTATAGTCTAATAGACAAAAACACATAATGGGGACCTGGGTGAGCGTGATGGCTGAGAATGGTGTGGAGGCTTGGTTCTGTACAAGGTTCGGCTAAGGTTCATCCATCGGAGTCAGCTACCCAGGAGCAGAGTCCAAGGTTTCAATAGTAGGAAGAATGATATTGTTAAGACTGCAAGTGCCTGACTCAGTTGGTGTCTAGTTTCTGCCATACTGTTTTCCAGTTTTCCCAGCAGTTTTTGTTAAATAGTAAACACCATATCTGTGTCATAAAAGGAATTTTGTAGGACGACTTCACCTATTTTGCTAAATAGTTTATATAGTATTAATTTTTCTTTAAATATTTGGTAGAATTCACTTGTAAATACATTTGGGTCTAGAGATTTTTTCTTAGGGACTTCATTGTGATAGCTTACTCAATTTCTTTTTCTAAAGTGAGGTTTAATCTGGGCAAATTATATTTTTGTAAATATTCATCTCTTTCACTTAGATTGTCAGATTTATTGGCATAAAAATGGGCAAAATAGCT
>CM053769.1:32264764-32284372 GCA_028658325.1 Potorous gilbertii | reverse complement strand
AAAATGGGCAAAATAGCTCCCAATTATTGCTTTAATTTCCTCTTTATTAGTGGTGAAGCCACCCTTTTCATTTGATACTAATGATTTAGTTTTCTTCTTTCTTTTTTGTAATCAAATTAATCAAACAGTTACATATTTTATTGTTTTTTTCCACATAAAAGCAGCTCTTATTTTTATTTATTAGTTCAAAAGTTTTCTTACTTTCAATGATATTACTTTCTCCTTCAATTTTCAGGATCTTTAATTTGGTATTTAGTTGGAGATTTTTAATTTGTTATTTTTCTAGCTTTTTGAGTTGCATGTTCACTT
Source organism: Potorous gilbertii (assembly GCA_028658325.1). NCBI lineage: Eukaryota > Metazoa > Chordata > Mammalia > Diprotodontia > Potoroidae > Potorous > Potorous gilbertii. The sequence continues at coordinate 32,284,063 of CM053769.1, read as the reverse complement.
TACTGATCTATTCTTTTTCTATTTTATTAATGTAAGCATTTAGAGATATAAAGTTTTTCTCACGTACTGCTTTGGCTATACTCCGTACATTTTGGTATATTGTCTCACTGTCATTGTCTTTAATAAAATTATTGTTTCTATGATCTTTTGTTTGACTCACTCATTTTTTGGATTAGATGATTTAGTTTCCAATCAACTTTCCATGACCTTTTATTAAATGGAATTTTTATTGCAGCATGATTTGGTACTTCTACCTTTATGCATTTGATTGTGAGGTTTTTATGCCTGTCATTTCTGTGTAGGTTCTACATACCACTGGGAAAAAGTTATAGCCTTTATATCTCCAATCAATTTTCTCTAAAGGTCTATCACATCTAACTTTTCTAAAATTCTATTCACCTTCTTAATTTCTTTCTTGTTTATTTTGTGGTAAGATGTATCTAGTTCTGAGAGGGGAAGGTTGAGGTCTACCACTAATATAGTTTTACTGTTTTCCACTATAATTCCTTTGACTTTGCCTTTAGAAATGTGGATGTTATATACCAATTGGTGCATATATGTTTTAGTATTTATATTACTTCATTGTAAATGAATTGGGTTATAAACCAAGCTTCTTCGTCTTTGGGAAATATCATATTCCAAGGTGAATCCTGGGCAATCCTGACTCTGGCTTCGATTCTTGAATTGTTTTTTTCTGACTGTTTGCAGTATATTCTCTTGACCTCGAAGATATGGAATTTGACTATGATATTCCTGGGAGTTTTCATTTTGTGATCAGGAGGTCATCAGTGGATTCTTCCAATTACTCTTTTACCCTCTGATTCTAGGATATCAGGGCAGTTTTCCTTGATGATTTTTTTTTGAAGATGCTGCCCAGGGTTTTTTTTTATTTGATCATGGGCGGCCATGATCAAATAAAAAAAAACCCTGGGCATGAGTGAGATATTTTACCTATTCTTCTATGTTTCTTCTATTCTTTTGATTTTGTTTGATTCTTTTTTGTTGCATTTAAAAATATTTAATATTTCATTTCCCCCAGTTACATGTAAAAACATTTATTTTTAAAACTGTGAATTCCAAATTCTCTCCCCTCCTCCCTACCTCCTTCCTCCCTTCTCCATTGAGAAAGCAGATAATTCAATATAGGCTATACATGTGTAGTCATGCAAAACACATTGTGAAAGAAAACATGGACCAAAAAACCTCAAGAAAAATAAAGTTTGAAAAAAGTGTTCTTCAATCTGTATTCAGACATCACCAGTTCTTTCTTTGGGGATGGGTAGCATTTTTCATGATAAGTCCTTCAGAATTGTCTTGGATCACTGTATTATTGAGAAGTTAAGTCAATCACAGCTGATCATCTTACAACATCTTACAATATTTTGAACACAGAACATTTCACTTTGCATCAGCTCATGGAAGTTTTTCCAGGTTTTTCTGACAGCATCCTGTTCATCATTTCTTATAGCACAGTAGTATTCCATCATAATCACATATCACAATTTGGTCAACCATTCCCCAACCGATGGGCTTCCCCTCAATTTCTAATTCTTTACCCACAGAAAAGAGCTGCTATAAATATTTTCGTACATATAGGTCCCTTTCTTTTCTTTCTTTTGGTTTTGTTTTCTTGGGATACAGACGCGGCAGTGGCAGCACTAGGTCAAAGGGCATGCATGGTTTTATAGCCCTTTGGGCATAGCTCCAAATTGCTCTACATAATAACTGAATCAGTTCACAACTCTGCCAACAGTACATTAATGTCTCATTTTTCCCACATTCCCTTCAACATTCATCATTTACCTTTTCTGTCCTATTAGCCAATCTAATAGGTATGACAGTATCTCAAAATTGTTTCAATTTGCACTTCTTCAATCAATAGTGAATTAGAAAATTTTTATATGACTATAGATAGCTTTGATTACCTCATCATCCAAAAACTGATTGTATCTTTTGATCATTTATCAATTGAGGAATGGCTCTTATTCTTTTTATAAATTTGACTCAGTTCTCTATATATTTGAGAAATGAGGCCTTTATCAGAACTGGTTCAAAAATATTTTTCAGTTACTATTGCTAACTGCATTTCCCTCCATCCTATTCCTCACCTTCATTTAGTCTATTCTCTCTCTCCTTTCACCCTGTTGCTCCTCAAAAGTGTTTTGCTTTTGACCACCTCCTCCCCTAATCTTCCCCCGCTTCTATCACACTTCCTCCCTTCTCTTATCCCCTTCCCTTACTACTTTCCTGAAGGGTAAGATAAATTTCTATACCCAATTGAGTGTTTATGTTATTCCCTCTTTGAACAAAATCTGATGAGTAAAGAAGCTTTTTCTTAACTCTTTTATGTGAGATCATTTATCCCATTCTACTTTTCTCTTTCTCTTTCTCCTAATACATTCCTCTCTCACCCTTAATTTTACTTTTTAGATATCCTCCTATATTTTATATTTATATTCAACTTACACCTGTATCCTCTGTCTATATATACTCCTAATTACACTAATAATGAGAAAGGTCTTATGAGTTACAAACATCATCTTCCCATGATGATTGATTCTTGATACCTCATAGAGTCATTTGCTTCCACTTGCCCAGTTATATTTTTTTTAGTAAATTATTTTATTCAGTGTGCTTTTTTTAAACTTCCTTTTCCATTTTCCATTTGGCCAATTTTACTTTTTAAGAAATTGTTTTCTTCAGTGAGTTTTTATACCTCCTTTTCCATTTGGCCAATTTTATTTTTTTAAGGATTTGTTTTCTTTTGCCAAGCTGCTGACTTTTTTTTTCATGGTTTTTTTTGCATCACTCTCAGAAATCTATTTTCTGTCGCTCCCATTCCCATCTCATTGAAAAGAGGAGAGAATAACAAATTTCTTGTAACCAATATGCATAGTGAAGTAAAACAACTGTCTCACTGACTGTAAATCATCGACTGTACAAAACAGACTATCTCAATGACAGTAAATAATCAGTCACACACAGAGATAGTCATAACCTTGATGTTAACAAGGATACCACCTCTGTGCTCCACAACTCTGAAATTCCCTTCTCCGATAAAAATCAATTGACTTTTCACTTCTCCCTCTGCCTTCCATTATATGACCCTACTCTTCATCCATACCATGACCTCCAATCCTTTGACCTCTCAATCCTCTTCTAGGCCATCTTCTTTGCACTAGTCACTATTTCCTTTTCTTATTCAACTCTACACACTGTCCTCCTTTCTTGAAACCTTATTCCCTTCATCCTATTGCTGATTATGCCCAACCAAGCCTCAGCCTTGGATCACTCCCACCATTCATCACCTTAGCTCCTACACACATACTACTGAATGAAGATGGAGAAAATCACAAGTGGGGTCCAATCTTATTCCATCTGTGTCCTTTAACAGACTCCCCCCTGTTATCCCTACTCTTAAAATTATTTTTTATCTCTCCTTCTATACTGGCTCATTTCCTACTGCCTACAAATATACTCATGTTTCCTCATCTTTAAAGAAAATCTCCTTACTTGATCCTCCCAACCCCACTGACTATTATCCTAAATCTCTTCTGCTCTCTGTAGCTAAACTCCACAAAAATGTCATCTGCAATAGGTGCTTTCCTCTTTCTCTCCTCTACTTACAATCTAGCATCTGACCTTTGAAATTGCTCTCTCCAAGGTTATTAGTGATTTTTTAGTTTCCATGTTCAATAGCCTTTTCTTCATCCTCATTCTCCTTGATTTCGCTCTGCCCTTTAAAATGGCTAACTACTCTCTCTTCTCTCCAGGTTTTTGGGACACCACTCTTTCTTATTTTTCTTCCTACCTATCTTCATCCCTCTTATCTCCTGCTGGATTTTCCTCCAGATCACAGTCTCTAAGCTTAGGTGTCCCTCAAGGTTCTGTCTTGGGCTCCTCTTCTTCTCTCCCTCCAAACTACTTCACTTGGTGATCTCATCAGCTATCATGGTTTTAATTACAATCTCTATGAATGGTTCTCAAATCTACCTACTTGTAAAAGCAAGCACCCTAAAGTACACAGGAGGGCCTGCTATCACAGGTTCTTAAATCTGCATTTCTAAAAGGAAAGCAACCCTTGAAGAGTCAACAATCACTTTAATCAAGCACATATATATCATTCACCTACTTCAGGGAAAAAAGTCAGCATCCTGAACTTCAGAGAAAATACAGAGAAATAAAGACCAAGAGACCATGCTTCCAGCTGCCTGTCTACAAGGAATACATACATCACAGAACAACAGACAGATCCAACATGACCATACATACATAGTTACCACAGAGAGAAGCACCAGCATCTGGGTTTTCAAAGCCAGAGGGCTACCTAGTGACTTGCAAGAGTCTCATCTGGCACACAAAGCTTCTTTCAAAAACTAAGCCCCAAAGGAAAACCTCACGTCTGAGTATTTATACATTTTTCAGAGTCAGAGGGCATCAGAACCCTTGAGGACAAGTGCATTAGAAATTAACAAAAGGTGTGGGCCTCCCCTAATCAAGCTTCCCTTAATGGGCAGGCCCATTAATGGGTGGGGAAGATCTTTAATCTCATTAGCATTACACTCTTCTGCTCCAAACTCTCTGCTGACCTCCAATCTCACATCCCTAGCTGCCTTTCAGACATCTTAAACTGGATGTCCAGTAGACATCTTAAAGTCAATATATCCAAAATGGATTATCTTTCCCTCTAAATCCTTCTCTTCTATTTTGTCTATAACTACAGAGGGCAATACTATCCTCTTAGTTCCTCAGGCTTGCAACTTAGGAGTTATCCTGGATTCCTCATTATTTCTTGCCCTTCCACATCACTAAGGCCTCTTGATTTCACCTTTTCAACATCTCTTGAATATGTCTCCTTTTCTCCTCTGACACTGCCAGCATTCTAGTGCACGCCCTCATCACTATACATGGATTATTGTAATAGCCTGCTAGTGGGTCTACCTGCCCCAAGTCTTTCCCCACTCCAAAGACATCTTCCATTTGGTCACTACAGCAATTTTCCTAAAGCTCAGGTCCAGTCATGTCACCTTTCTACTCAATAAATTCAGTGGTTCCTTATTGTCTCCAGGAACAAATACCAAATGCTCTGTTGGGCATTTAAAGCCCTTCATAGTTTAGTCCCTCCAACTTTTCCAGTATTCTTATACCTTACTCCCTGATGTGAATTCTTCAATCCAGTGGCACTGGCCTCCTGGCCATTCCTTGAATAAGACACTCCATTTTTCAGTTCTGGGCATTTTTTTATGGCTGTCCTCATATCTGGAATGCTCTTCCTCCTCCACTTCAACAAGACAATTGATTTCTATGGTTTCCTTTAAGTCCCTCAAGTCTCACCTACAAGAAACCTGCCCCAACTCCTCTTAATTCCAGTGCCTTCCCTCTGTTATTTCCTATTTATCCTATATATATAGCTTGCTTTGTATATATTTGTTTGTATGTTGTCTCCCCAAAGAGGCTGTAAGCTCCTTAAGGGTAAGGACTATCTTTTACCTTTTTGCCTCCCTAGTGCTTGTCATAGTGCCTGGCACACAGTAAGTGCTTAATAATTGTGTAGCGAATGAATCAGTGACAAATTGTTCTTTTTCTTTGTGTAATAGAGGACTGTATATGCAGATAACATTAGTTTTGCTAGGTGTTATCCACATGGAAGATGCTAAAAACTTACTTCCAGAAGAAGTCAGTGAGGACTGACATACACATAGACACTATGTTTTGACTTACCACATGGTAGGGAATAGTCATTTTCTATGAGGTTTGTAGCCAGAACTGTGTCTTTAAAATGGCCTAACTCATTACTGGCTGCCTTTTTGTTGCATTCACCTCTGAGGGTGAAGATAAATTCTTCAACATGCACAGTGGGATAAGGGGTGTGAGGGGAGAACCCTAGCACCTCCTTCCTCATGTGAGGGACAAAACATCTCCATGTACTAAAAATAACTATAAATAACAGGAACCTAAAAATACTAAAGGATAATTCAGTTGGCGCAGCGGACTGAATGCCAGGCCTGAAGTTAAGGAGACTATCTTCCTGAGTTCAAATCAGGCCTCAGGCACTTACTAGCTATGTGACCCTCAGCACGTCACTTAACTCTATTTGCCTCAATTTTCTTATCTGTAAAATGAGTTAGAAAAGGAAACAATAACCCACTCCAGTATCTTTACCATGAAAACCCTAAATGACATCACAAAGAGCCAGATATGACTAAAACATGACTGAATGACAACAAAAAATACTAAATTCATATCTACCAAAGAAATAAACACCATACTTCATTAATGAAATGTTTATACAAGTAAAATAAATAATAAAAAATCAAATAATAGTAGATCTCAAAATACCAGTAAGTCAAGAAAAATACAAATAATAAAAAAGTCAGAGACTTGTATAATGAACAATGAACCAATATATCTGGAAACATATCTTGAATCAATATATCTGGAAACCAGTGGAACTCAACTTCTTCCCAAAATTGATCCCCCTTTCTAATTTCCCTAGTTCTATTGAGAATATCACTACTTTTTCAAGTCAAGGCACTGGAGTCATTTTCAATTCTTCATTATCCCTCACATCCTTTATTTAGTCAAGTCCCAGGTTTTCTTACTTCTACTTTTACCATACCTCTCATTTCCTTCCCTTTCTCCCCACTCCCAGACTCAGTCGATTACAAAAGCCTTCACATTTGCTTCCTACTTCTAACTTCGGGATCCAGATGCCAGGTGGACATTTCTTAAACTATATCATGGCTCAAGAAGCTCCAATGGCCCATATTTTATAATTAAAAAAAAAATTTGTTTTAAGTTTTATTCAACATCATCTACAAACTTTTCCAGATCCAAGAGGGTCTAACCTTCCTCCTTTTTGCCCTGGTTGATCTGAAGTACTGTAGCTCGCAACTCTCCTCACTACTGGCCACCACCACGTCAGTCAGGGAGACTGTGCTTCCTGAAGTATTTCTCTGTCAGGTACTTCAAATACCTTTTAGAAAACGGCACCTCTGACGTCACCAGGATAGTGCTCTTGCTCTGCCCCTTTCCGTTCACTTTGATTCCTTCTTGTAAAAACTGCTCGAAAGTAGCGGCACCCATAATCCCATCTTTCACAGGATGGGTACAAGCCGGCACCCATAATCCCATCTTTCACAGGATGGGTACAAGCCGGGGTAAATTTAAGGACTTGCTTCTTTTTTTTGTCGCCCTTCATTACAGACCTCTTCAGGGGCATCATGGCTATCAAGGAGACAGAAAGGGACCTCCGAGCACCATGCAGGCGCAAAACCCTCTGCTTCATACTTATTAAAAAAATATAACAAAATAAGAGCTCCTCTGTTAATTAAAACCCCTCACAATCTGAGTCTGGCTTGCCTTTCCAAACTTAAAACTACTTTAGAGCTTCTCATGCATGTTATGTTCCAGCCAAACCGGCTTACTCGGTTTTCCTCATCCACAGCATCCCCTTTCCTATCTCCATGTCTTTGCTCAGGCTATTCTCATGCCTGGAATGTGTTCCCTCCCCACATCTGCCTCTTCGAATCCTTGGCTTCCTTCAAAGCTCAGGTGAAGTGATACCTTCAGAAGCAATGAACTCCTCCCCTATCTTGCTAGTGCCTCCTAAACCCCTAGATTATATAAGGTTTACTTTGTATATGTTTTGTTTTATTATATACGCACATGTTCTTTCCTTGAATAGAGCTAAACTCCTTGAGAGAAGAGACTATCTCATTTTTGTCTTTGTATCTCCAGGATTTAGAACAACTCCTGACACACTCAGGTGATTAATAAAATGTCTGCTTCCTTGGTTGGTTGATGAAAAAAAGTGTATTTTTTCTCAACATATAAATGGTACTCTCATAAAAGTAACCCAGGTAATCAGAGGAAAGTAAGCTGAGGTTAATATTTTAAAGGCACAGAGTCAATATACCATATTCTCAGATCACAACATAAAGGATCATAAAATAATTCAAATGCAGGCATATACATGAACCACATGGGTCAAAGGAACCATAAGAAAAGCAAAGACTTCATGCTTAAAACACCTTAAATTAAAATCTCCACAGGCTGCAAAAAAGCAATTGTCCAAGGCAAATTTGATTAATATTTGGAGAAAGGGTAGCTAAATAAATTTAAACTTGCAAATAAAAATAGTAAAACAAAGTAATAAACCGGTAATATGGACAGAACTGTCAAAGAACTGCCCCAGACTTTACGAGTGAATTGTTCCAAACATTTAAAGAATTAATAAACCACACCCCTTACAGAATTTCTAAAATTAGAGAATAATGGATGATAAGCTATTCACTTCTGTAAGATCAATAAGCATTGATTTTGAAAACTAATAAAAAGAAATACCATAAAGGAAAAAGTATGAGATCTCACCAATAAATATTAGATATAGCACTTTAAAAATATGAAATAGAATACTAGTAATAACATTTACATGGAACATTGAAACTTTATAAAGCATTTGCCTCATGAAAGTGAATGCTTCTTGAATGAACAAATATGGGAGTACACGACACAAAATTTAGGCACACTTAAATGCCTCAAAAAATTGCTATTTGGCATTTCATTTTAAAAATTAACACTTGAAGTTTGGAACTCAAAATTTTATAAAAGTGAATGTTGAAAACTTTTTTTACATGTAATTGGAAAATATAAAATACTACTTTTAAAAAACCTAATGCTTGCAAAGTTATTAATTTTTTTTAAAAAAGTTTTAGGTTCTTTAGTTTGAGGAATAAAAAATCCCTTATGTTTGAATATTCAATAAATAATCACCTTAAAACAATAAGTGTGTACACTCTAACAAAATTTGCTGTTCATGCCTATGCCTGTGAATTAATTAGTGGAAGTATCTCAGTTTTACCTATAAAGTAATTGAGAGTCTGATTGACTTCTCATGATTATGCAGCTCTTAAGTGTCTGAGGTAAGATTTGAACATGGTCTCTTTATTTGCCATTATAGTAATTCAGTGTGTATCAAATAAAGCAATCTATTTTTCTCAAGTACTCTACATGGATTGCTTGAATAGAGGCAGGCAGTCTATCTTTCATATACCTTCAAAACAGTGTCACACCAAATGACAATCAAGAAATCCAAAGAGAAACTAAATGACTTTTTCCACCAGAACTGCATAGTAAGTCATTAAAAGCCCATAGGCAATAGGAAAGGAGGACTGCCAGAAAAGCCAGTGAGCAAAACAGAAGCCAGCAGAGAACTCCAGTAGCCAATAAGGTTCTGTAACTGCGGGCATCAAAATTGAAAGATTCCAAGAGAAAACCCCAGAATAGGTGGAAACCATTGCCAGGAACTTGGAGACAAACAAGAGCTACAGCCACAAGTTGGGGCAATCAGATGAGAACTCATCTGGCTCATGGGCCCTAAGATCCCCAGCAATCAATCAAATTTAAAGTTTCAAGGGGAGTAAAACCTACCAGCATTCTTAGAGTATTCACACTGGGAGAGGTGGGAATACAAGTGATTACAGATGAAACTAAGCAATAGTTTTCTTTTACCATGGCTCATGAGCCCTCTCTCACTGGTATGCTCCCTCTGTTGAGTATCAGTGGATTATTAGTAATCCAGACTTAACTAGTTCATAGAAAGGAGTATTTACTAAGGTAGTATAATTGCAACAATTGATCCAAAGTCTGTGACACATTTTCCCACCACAATGTACATAATACAGGGAAAAGTAGGCTTAAGTTTAGAGATTACATGTAACTAAGGGGTAATTCACAGGTCCTGGTTGCTTAAAGTCCGTTTCTTCACCACATGGGACATTCATGAAGTCCTCCTTAAGTACAGTACCATTTTCCTGCTGTACTGTTTCATGGAGTTGTGTAGTTACTTTTTTTTTTTTATTGATTTCTGTTTGTCCTTGACTCCTGATACATCATTCACTCTCGTCATGGGGACACTGCAATGACCCATAAATCCAAATCTTCCAAACATCCATAGTTAACAAGACTCTCCCCTGGTTAAGGGGGACAAAGAGACCAAGATGAAACTGACACCAGGGCTCCTATGCAACAGGGTTGTTCAATCAGTGAACAAAGACTACTTCCTCAGCAAAATCATTCCATTTCATTCAAAGAACTTTTTGTACCTAGTCTAAAGTCACTGATTAATTTATTGATGATGGTTAATTGATTGAGATGCCTAGGTCTTATTTGTACCTAGTTCATAAGTTTGATTACTTGCATGAATCAGTGGAGGCATTCTCTGTTAAAGAAATCAATGCCTAGCATTTGTTCTATTGCTTTAAGTGGGGACTTGTTTGTCTCAAAGTCAAAGATCTTGAACAATATATTTTAATAAGAAGAAATGAGTTTCATTTTAAAGAAGGAAGAATTTTGGTTGGACATAAGAATACTTCTTTATCAGGTGTGAAACACTGAAATGGATAAAGCACTTTATTCCCAGAAGAGTCATGCGAAAAGACCAGTTTCCAAAAAGACTACCATATGTGACGAATTGATAAAAAAAATTGAGTAAATGTTTACCTTGTGTCGGGCTGTATATTAGATGCTGGAGTTACAAAGGCAAAACCAAAACAGTATTTACCCTCATAGATTTTGCACTCTATTAGGGGAAACAATCTGTATACAAATAAAGTAATTTGTAAACACAAAATGGATACAAAAATGGATACAAAACAACAAGTTAATTTCAGGGGGAAGGGAGGATCAGGAAAGGCCTCATATAAGAAGTGGCATGTGAGCTCAGCTTTGAAGGAAGGCCAGGATTCTAAGAGGTACAAGTCAAAAGAGACCGCATTCCAGGCAGGAGTGATTTCTATGAAAGCTATGAAGTCAAGAGACAATATGTCATGAATAGAGAACAGCAAGCAGGCCAGTTTGCCAAATTCAAAGTTCATAAAGTTAAGTCCTACAAAAGCCTAGAAATAAAGACTGGAATCATGTTGTAAAAGGTTTTAAATACCACCCTCCCCAAACAGGGATGTATATTGAATCTAGAAGCCATAGGGAGCCACTGGAGATTTATGAATTAAAGAGTGCTATGGTCAATCCTGCACTTTAGCAATATCATTTTGGCAGCTGTGTGACAGACTGGAAAGAAAAGGAAACAGAGGTTAGGGTAACTAATTAGGAGGTCAGAGCAGTAGTCTATGGTAAAGGTGAGGACTTGAAAGAAAATAGTATCCATGTAGATGGAGAGAAGGATAACAATTTGAGAGATGCCATGGAAGTGGAACCAAGACTTGGTGAACTATTGGATACGGGAGTGAGAAAGTAAAAATTCAATAATGACTCTGAGACTGAACCTGTATGACCAGAAGTATGATGGCACCTTCAACAGGAAGAAGGGCGAGTTGGTATGAGGGGAAATGATGAGTTCTGTCTTAGGCATATTAAGTTCTTAGGAATCTAAGGGATATCTAGTTGGAGATGTCTGGTAGGTAGCTAGTGTTGTGGGATTAACTTAAAAGAGATGCTATGGCTAGATCCATAGAGCTGGGAGTCATGTGAATTGAGATGGCATTTGGAAGCTGATGAGATCACTAAGAAAGAAGGAATAGAAAGAGGAGAAAAAAGGGTCCAGGACAGAGCCTTGGGGATACATCCATATTTTGTAAGCTAGGATGCTGAGAAGAATCCAGCAAAAGGGACTAGACAGGTAAGAACAGAACAGTGCCAATGTAGCCAGCATTGCAGAGGTGTCAAGCAGGATGACATCTGAGTAAAACTCCATGGATCTGTTCATCAATAATTTATTCATAACTTTGGAGACAGCAGTTTTAATTGAATAATGGTACTGAATCTGGATTACAAAGGGTTAAAAATTAAGAGAAGAGAAAGTAAAGATAATGAGGGTAGGAATGTGACCAAATGTGAAGATATATACAGGATAATAGATTTAAGGGATGGACTGATCAAGCAAAGTTTTTTGTTTTGTTTTGCTTTGGGTTTTTTTTTAGGATGCAGCAAAATAAACATGTATTAGGCAAGAGGAAAAGAACCAGTAGACAGGAACTAAATTTATTTGTCTTAGGGCAAGATCTTGGAGCAGGTAATGATTTAAGCTCTATCTCTGTCATGTGATTTCATTATTTTGCAAAGAACTTCATGGCTTGGGTGAGAGAAAACTCTTATACTGTCTCTCTGAAATACCACATCCAAACCTCTGTATATCTCTGACTCAGGTCAACTAAATTATCCTCCAAAGCCTATTATTGCTGTATGTTTGCCCCCAAAATATCACAGTTTGGCAGCAAAAAGCACCAACTTCTCCTCTTTTCTATTCTCTATTTCCAAGTCCTTGTATCAGAAGGAACAAGTGAAAGAAGGATGCAAAAATTATTGAGGAAGGAAGAAATCACTTCTGCATATATTCTAAATGTCACAGAGGCAGCTTCTTAAGCTAGACCTAATTTCTGAGAGTAAAAGTATACACATATGACATCTTAATAATCCAAAGAAAATTTGCTCCTTTCCTGGATAAAAGAGCTAAGATATATTGAAGTTTTGTACAGAAGCTGAATGGGACATATTATTAAGACATGATGTTTAATTATTTACTACATGAAAGTCCCTTAAAATATATGAGGAAAAATACAAAACTCTAAACAAAATCTTAGTCTTTACTAGAAAGGAGACAAGTGTGACAGTACCTTAGAGAGATTTTTTATCTTCATTCCTGCTAGCAGACCTACAGGTTCAGACTCAAAGAATTCATGCTGTAGAGATTTCTCAAGGTCTTCTTCCTCTTTTTCTTCTAAACTCATTCTTGGTTTCCCAAACCAGTAGGAAGGCTATGGTATAAATCAAAACTAAATTACCAAAATGGGCACTAAGTGTCAATGCCACAGTACTTTTGAGAGCACCACAGGTATGCACACTTTTTTTTTTGGCTATTTAGGATTAATGAAGTTATATTAAACTGAGAAACTAAAATTCTGCAGTCAAGTGGCCTAAAGATTTCAATCTCTGAGATATTTAACAGATATTCTATTATTCAAGAAGCCATGATCAAAATGAGTTAACTCCAGAATAAAGTCCAAAATGAAAGAGAAGTGGATAAATTTTTACACTTCTATAAACTAAAGCAAATTTCTTTGCTTGAAGAAAACAATCTTGTGAGTTAGTCTAATTTTTTTTGAGGCAATTGGGGTTAAGTGACTTGCTCAGGGTCACACAGCTTTACAAGTGTCTAAGGTCACATCTGAACTTAGGTCCTCCTGACTCCAGGGTGGGTTCCTGTATCCAGCACACCACCTAGCTGCTCCTAGTCTAATTCTTTCTCCCCATTTTAACACGGAAGAACTTGAGGCTTAGAAAGCTTAACTGGCTGAGGTGGTTTGCCTGAGGTCACTAAACATTGGAGGCAGGATTTGAACCCAAATCTCCTGACTTAAAGCTCAACACTTTTATGTAATATCAGGCTTGGTTTCTTTTCAGTCAAATGGAAATCAGGTGGATGGCTCGTTTCTTATGTCACAATGTTTTGTGGTCTATAAAGGCTTGAGGACTGTGGAGCTGACTGTAGTCTAACAAAGCTGGGAATGGAAGGGAACAAAAGAGGGAAAGGGCTTTGCCCTTAATGACCCAGCAAGTGGCAGGATGGGAACAGTACAGAGGTTACCTTGGTTCCTATTATGATAATCTCTGATTGTGAAGAAGGTCAAAGGCTCCAAAATATATTTTTCCAACTTAATAATATCACAAATGCTGATGTTCATGATAAATTATTAATCTGTATATTTCTGTTTTTAAGAGGAATCCATTTCTATGTCTGTAAGGCCCTGAACATGGAACATTCTTCATTAGGATGTCAATAACAATCTGTATCCCCGGTCCTCCTTACTCAAAATTTCTGATAGGAGAAAATGATAGGAAGAGGGAGTTTTTGTTTTGTTTTGTTTTTTACAACTGGTGAGATATGGGCCTGAAGATCTACCACTTACAGATTCCAGCTATGGTGCCATTTACAGACCAACATGGTGCCATTACTTGATTGACTAAAACTAAAAAAAAACTAAAATTGAGGTAATCATAGATTATAATCCTACAATTGCTTCTCAAGGCTTTGGTATCAGGATACCATGGGAAGACAGAAATTGTGAAGTTTCTTCTTCCATAAAATAGCAATAACTATGGTCAATCTGAAGAAAAACAGCATGAGAACTCACCAGCAAGAAGAAATACCATGGCTGGGGAATACCATATTGCTCAGGAAATACAGCTTCCATATACCAGGTCACCAGACCATAGAAAACAGAGTCATACAGTAGCATTAACACCACATGTCCTAAGGTGAGGTCATCATCTATGTTAATAGGTGACATTAAGTTTTCCCACTGCATGCCTATCCCTGCAAGACACAAAAAGACAAAATTACTCTATATACTAAACTACAGCAAGACCTATATAGTCTTTGAACTTTTTCTGTTCACAGAACATTGTGGTAGGGAAAAGGACATACATAGCAACTGATTCTACAAGGCCTGCAGAAAAGTGATCCCTGTTTCAAGTACTCTTTGGGTCTGCTTCCACTCAAAATCATGGTTTAAAGCTCCAAATGTGTTTACTTTTAACTGTCAGTTCAAAGGAAAGGTGTTTAATGAAATGGTGAAGCAGTATAAATAAACTATCTCTACAATAAAGCCTGTGCACACTCTTCCACAAACATACAAACCCACAGTGGGAAAAATGGACATGTAAAAGGGTCTCCAATTGGTTGGTTGACTGTTGTCCTTCATCTCTGAAGAGGACCAAAATGACATCACCATGATAAAATGAAATTTCAGTGTGTCCAACTGTGGCTGATCAGACCAATAAGAGCTCAGAATGCTCTGCCACAGGGCACAGATAGTCTGTGTGAATAATTGGGGTGGATATCCCAAATTTGCACATCCTGCATTTACTCTGTGTTATCTCAATTGTTTTGCTCAAAGAGCACAGCACCCTTTCTGACGTGGGCACGCCATGTTGAGCAGTCCTGTGCCAGTGTCTCCCATGTTGCACAGTCAAATCCAAAGTTCTTGAGAGAGACTTTGAGAGTGTCCTTGTATTGTTTCTTCTGGTCACCATGTGATCGCCTGCCCCATGCAAGTTCTCCATAAAATAGTCTTTTTGGAAAGCCTATATTTTGCATTCAAACAATGTAACCAACCCTCTGGAGCTGTGCTCTCTGAAGCATAGTTTGAATGCTTGGCAGTTCAGCTCAAGCAAGGACTTCAGTGTCTGGTACCTTATCCTGCCAGGTGATTCTCAGAATCTTCCTAAGACAGTTCAAAGGGAAGTGATTCAGTTTCCTGGCATGATACTGGTAGACTGTCCATGTTCCATAAGTATATAACAATGAGGTCAGCACAACGGCTCTGTAGACCTTCAGTTTGGTAGTCAGTCTAATACCTCTTCTCTCCTAAACCTTTCTTTGAAGCCTCCCAAACACTGGGCTAGCTCTGGCAATGCATGCATCAACCTCATTGCCAATGTGTACATCCCTGGAAAGTACACTACCAAGGTAAGTGAACTTATCCACTGCATTCAAAACTTCTCCATTTGTTGTAACGGATGGTTAAATGTATGGATGGTGTGGTGGTGACTGATAGAGCATCTGTGTTTTCTTGGTGTTCGTTATTAGCCCAAAATTAGCACAGGCAGCAAAGAATTGATCCATACTTTGTTGCATCTCAGCTTCAGAGGCTGCATGGAGTTCATAATCATCTGCTAACAGAAAACCATGCACCAATACGCCCTCCACTTCGATCTTGGCTTGTAACCTTTTCAAATTGAAGAACTTGCCATCAGTACGGTAGTTGACCTTAATGCCATGTTCATCCTCATTGAAAGCATTTGTCAACATGACTGAAAACATCATGCTAAAAAGCAAGCATACAGCCCTGTTTCACTCCACTGCTGACTGGGAAGGCATGAGAGCATTGTCCATTATCCAGAACTTGGGCAAACATGACATCATGAAATTGACATACGATATTGATGAGCTTCTCCAGGCAAATCAAATTTTGACATAATTTTCCATAAGCCCTCATGACTAACAGTGTCAAAATCCTTGGTCAGATCTACAAATGTTGTGTACAGACCTCTGTTCTGCTCCTGGCATTTCTCCTGGAGTTGTTGGGCAGCAAACCCCATATCAACTGTTTCTTAGCCCTTTCTGAAGCCATACTGGCTCTCAGGTATATGACCATTTTCCAGATGAAGGATCAGCCTATTAAGGAGGACTCTAGCAAGAATTTTGCCAGCAATGACTAAGAGAGAAATACCCCCATGACTGTTGCAGGACAATCTATTTCCTTTACCTTTATAGAGATGGACAATGGAGGCATCCTTGAACTCTTGGGGGATAACCTCTGCAAAATTTCAGTCAGCTTTTGTACGAGCAATGGTCCCCCTACTTTGTAAATCTCAGTTGGAATAGAATCAGCACCAGGTGCTTTGCCACACGAAAGGAGCCTAATGGTCCTCAAAACCTCTTCTTCAGCTGGAAGTTAAGCTAAGAAGGGATTGACTTCAACCTGAAGTAAATGATGAATGGCCTTAGCACTGATTAATGATGATCTGTTGAGAACACTATGGAAGTGTTCAGCCCATCTCTCTAGGATCACGTCTTTATCACTAATCAATGTGGCTCCATCAACGCCGAGTAGTTGTGATATACCATAGGCTTTTCATCCATAAATAGCTTTCAGGGAATTATAAAAGCGCTTTGGACTGTTACTATCAGCATGAAACTGAATTTCATCTGCCTTCTTACTGAGCCAGGAATCCTGCGTCTCTCTCAGCTTTGCTTGTACTTTCCTTTTGAAGCAATTAAATGCTGCCTTCTTAGAGGTGAATGAACTATTCTGCTGGTAAATCCTGTGGAGGTCTCATTTTTCATTTAGCAACTTCTGAATTTCCGCATCATTTTCATCAAGCCAGTCTTGGTATTTGCGAGAGTTCTGACTCAGATGAGCAAATGCGGTGCTGTACACCAAATCTCTGAGAGCTGCCTGCTCCTTTTCTGCTCCACTGTTGCCAACTGTGTGTTGGCTCAACTTTCCCTCCAAGTTAGCATCAAACTGTTCATGCTCAGAGAAGAGCTCTAATTTGTTGACATTAATTCTTCTGGCAGTCATTTTGCCTTGGGGGTGGTGCTTTTGATGAACGCAAATATTTAGCTTGGGAAAGATAAGTCTATAATCAGTCCAGCACACTGCACCACATACTGCCTTTGTCACTCTCACATCTTATCTGTCTCTTCTTACAATCACATAGTCTATTACAGCCAATATTTGCTGCAAGGGTGCATCCACGAAGTTTTATTGCATTTAGGTAAATGGAAGACAGTGTTGGTGATGAGGTCATATGATGCACAAGTCTTCCGCAGTAAATGACCACTGCTGTTACTGTTTCCTACTCCATTCCTCCCTAGGCCTCCCTGCCAAGTCTGGTAGTCTGAACCTATTCTAGCATTAAAGTCACACAGAATTATAAGCTTGTCCTCTTTTGGCACATTGACGATAAGGGTCTCTAGGTCTTCATAAAATTTTTCTTTCACTACATCAGGGTTTCTCATGGTGGGATCATAGGCACTAATGATGTTATGCATGGTGTTTTCCTGTGAGTGGGAATCACATTGTCATGAGCCTTTCATTCACTCCTTTTGGCAGGCCTACCAGATTGCTGATTAGATTAGTTTTGATTGCAAAATCCACATCAGCTTCATGATGCTCCCCTTCACTGCACCCATTCCAGAAAAAGGTGTATCCAGTTCCACCTTCAGTAAGCTGGCCTTCATTTACCAACTTTGTTTCACTCAGGGCTGCTATTTGGATGTGATACTGTTGAGTTCTCTCGCAACAAGAGCAGCTTGTCTTTCAGGTCTACTGAATTTTGTGCTGTCTATTAGTGTAGGCATGTTCCATGTGCCAACGGTGAGTGGAATCATCTTTGCAGATGTTTTTGTACATTTTGTACATTTTTTTGTGTTTCAACCACATAGTGGGATTCCATACCTGCATGGTAATCAGACCAGGGTTGGGTAAGCAAACAATGTTTAGGGCACCTTTTCTAGCCCCCTTCCTCACACCAGGAAGTGAGCAGTGCGATCCTTAAAAGGTTGTCCAAACATCCAGGGGGTTGCCAAGTCTCATTGCTGCTTCCAGTGAGAAATGACCCTATAGTCTGGACTGCCTGTGTGCAGCATTGTGACTCCCTATGTATCCGCACCTGCTGCTTCATCACTTGCCTGTCGCCATAGGGCTTTGAGGCATAATAGTGAAATGGCACGGGTGATGTCTTTTGATTCATGCATAATTGGATTTAAGTGTGGCAGAGTTGCATGGAGTTGTCAGCCTCACTCCCTCCTCCAGAGTCATCATAGTCCAGTGGCAGGACAGAGTCAAGACAGCTGGCTATGGCTCTGGATGCAGTGGATGACCTTGGCGTCTTTGGTGTCTAACCAAGCTCCAAGCCCTCCACGTCTCCTGCTTCATCTGCCTTCATGGCCGCTGGAACAAATTATTCTCATCTGCCCATTCCACCAGAGGAAGTCTTCACATGCTTGGGGTAGACACCCCCCTAACTCATCAATGGATTTGAGAACCCTTGGTCACCCTCAGCCTGGTTGGGCCCATCTGCTGAAATAGTTTACCAGGGTGTGACTACTGCGTATGCTGCAGGTTTTTGGAGTCACGGGTGAGAGTTAGGTGGAACAGGTGGAGACCAAATGTGGAAAGAGCCCTGAATAGGGCTTGGCAGTCATCACAACAAAGGTACTGGCCCTGCCTGAACACACCCTATACCCCAAGGGGTCTCCAATATAGGGAACATGTGTGATTGAGGTTCACATGTAAGGAACATATATGGCCAATGTATATTAGTGGAGGGGCCATATCCCTGTAACATTATACTACTATGATTTGTAAGGAATACATGCAATTGAGGCACAAGAATAAAGGGAAGATATACTTCTGATACCATAGGGCTATTACTGTCTTCTGATAATGTAATAGTGTTGCTTTCTCTGGGTCCACTACCTGTTGCATGCTACTCTCTAGAGAGAGGACATTTATAAGACAATAACCTAGAAACTGTTTAGAAGAGGGAACTCAAAGCTGATTTTTTCATTTCCCAATTGATAAATGGTCAAAGGATATGAACAGGCAATTTTCAGGGGAAGAAATTAAAGATATCTATAATCATATGAAAAAGTGCTCTAAATCACTACTGATTAGAGAGATGCAAATCAAAACAACTCTGAGGTACCACATCACACCTATAAGATTGGCAAACGTGTCAGAACAAGAAAATGATAAATGCTGGAGAGGA
>CM053769.1:32170423-32264264 GCA_028658325.1 Potorous gilbertii | reverse complement strand
GGCTTATCTGCTGGTTCTCAGGTGGGGGCAGGGCCGCCTCTCAGGCTCAGTTCCCTCAGGAGGTTTATGCCGAGAACTTTTGTAATGGAGCAGCGGTGGAGCTCCAGCCTGCTCTGTCCGTAGCTGCCTCTGCCGCGGCCACAGCCTCCCAGGGGGTCCGAGTCCCGGAGATACCCCGCTCCCCTCTCAGCCCGTCTCTCTCACTGACCTGTGCGTCTGTGGGTGGAGGGACCTTCGCAGCTGTCGGAGATTCAGGTCCCTGCCACCTGCTGGGCTCTGCTCGCTCCTCTCAGTGCCGCGTGGCCGGTGCAGGGGAGGGGAGCGCTCGGCAGGGCAGGACTCCGCTCCCCTCCGGGGCACCCCTGCGGTCGCTTTTTCAGGGCTCTCTGGAGCAGAAATCTCCTTCACTGTGTTGCTGCGCGGCTTCCACTGTTCCAGAATTTGTCAGGAGTTCTTTTTACAGGAAATCTATGGGTTGTGGGTTCAGACCTAGCATAGGTGAGTCTTTCTACTCCGCCATCTTGACTCTGCCCCAACAACTACATTTTTTTTTCGTCTTTAAGATTCAATTATGAATAATCAGGACCAAGGAATTAAAGGTTTGGTGTTTAATTAGAATATATAAATAGCTGCTACAAAGATAGCCACCTTACCGGACCTGTCAAACACAATGCTGTATTTTACTTGCAAGTACACTTAACTGTGATTAAATAGCATTTGGTATCCACATGTATATTGTGTTTTATGAAACAGGATAACAAATAAAAGCCAGAGTGGCACTTTGTCACCTTATTACAGAAAGTTCTTTTTAAATATTAGAACAGCAAAAAAGGCAGGAGTTTCCATGACTTGGTTCGTGACCTCATTTTCTAAGGGCTGATATGTTGCTTGGACTTTAAGAACGCAGACTTGGCAGTTAGGGTAGGTCCTAATTAAAATAGCCTACTGTTCTAGGCTCCAGGATACAGAAAAGTAGGATTTACTATTTTTCCTTGAGTTCCTACTACCATCGTCCTGGAGTCAAGGTTGGGAATTAGCTGTTACACTGTTAAATGATTTGCTCCTCACAGAGGTGACCAAATAAATAGCACTACCTGCTGACACAAGCTGTGCTTATGTAGACAAGCCAGGATTTGAACTGAGGTCATGTGACTCTAAATTAAGCACTCTTCCTACTATATCAAGAATATTTATGATACCTGGAATCAGAAGACCTAAGTTCAAATCTTGCCTTTTTTTTTGTTTGTTTTTTAACTTATTCAATATGTCTAGAGCTCTATAAAATAATGGGGTCTGACTAGGTTCCTTCCCACTTCAAATTGATGGTCCTATGGAAAAAGTCACAAAAATGCAATAACAGCTCTACTGATTTGCTGAGCTCCAAACTAGATCCAGAGTTCAGTTTCTTAGTGTTTAAATGCCAGTCTAATCTGACTCAGGAAAATACAACAGCAGTATTAAAGTTTAACTTTTTTATCATCTAGTTTGAAATTTTGTTCTGCTGTTTAGAACTCATTCCATTATTTAGAAAAGTGAGAGTACCTTCTAGAAGAAACAACTGAGATAGAAGAAGGAATAATTAAGGGAACTGCAACTGCCAAATTCTGCCTTGAAAAGGATTAGGTTGAAGGCATCAGATCAAATGGTGGCCAACACTCAGAATGTTCTATAATAAAATATAGATCACTGAAACTAGACTCAAATTTAGACTCAAAGCTAAAATATATGGCATATAACAGAAGGTCACTATGCTCAAGTTTTGGCTAATTGCAAATATAATCTTAGTTTAAAAAGATTCCAAATAATCACAGGAAATACAGAATGATAAGTTAATTATATTTATAATAAAAGGACAAGGTGACCCCCAAAGATAAAAATAGCCTTATCAAGGTGGAAAGCAACAGAGTTTTTTTTTTATAAGCGGCTATGGTACCTAATTAGTTTTAGAAAGGTAGTAGTTAGATGGCCACAGTTAAGTGGAGTCACTTGAATTTTAAAAAGACCCCATATAAGGCACCATTAAGGGTGTGATATGGTATGGAAAGAGCATTGAACTTAAAATCAGAAGGTTTTACTTTGAGCTACTTACCACCTTTTTTGGGGGAGGGGGAGAACAGGTGGGGTGGGGGATGGCTGGCTGGCCACTGAAGACATTTCTAGCTCTAATGTGCTATGATTCTGTTAGTAAGTTGTAACTGAACACTAGTTTGACAAAAATTTTTAATGAAATATTGTCACTCACATTTCTATCATGCTTTACAATTTAAAATGCCAATTGCTCATAACTCTGTTGCGATTGAGATTTTAATAAAAGAGTAAACTGAGGCAGATCTCTAAGCAAGATAACATTTCTTAACAGGGATATGCTGTCAATAAATGGATCTAAGACTTGCCTCTGTTATGGCCAAATACCCCATTACACAGGATTTTAGGCAGCACAGAACAAAGAAGAGAGCAGGGCAATGGCATTAAGGGAGTAAGGGCAACATGACTGGGTACAGAGCTGAGGTGCAGGGAACAACATGACTGGCAGGAAGTTTGGTCATGGGGATTAGTAACGATCCTCACTACCCCCTTCTTTCATGAGACTAAGAAGTGTTCTTTGTTTGAGTCCAGGTGTGAGGTGGCAGCCCAGAATTTTGGACAGCAAACCAGATATCCTTAAAAGACAGCTTGGGGACATAAAGGTATTAGGCCCAAACTCCCTTTATGTTCACACACATTCTCCAAGGTCAGTTAAATTCCTTGAGGCAAGAAAGTTGGATTTTAACACTTCACTTATTATAGGCTAGCTAAACTCTGCACTAAGTTCAGAGACAAAGAACCATGACTTACAAAAGCAGTTACAGGGCAAAATCAATTATTTATAATAAGAAAATGATACAGGATCTCCTCAGTTCTTTGAGTGCTAGTATTATTACAGATGAGAAAACTGAAGCTAGTAGAGATAAAGTGACTTTCCCAAGGTCACGTAGGTAGTAAGTACTAGAGTTAAGATTTAAACTTAAGTCTCCTAAATTCCAGCCTTTTTTCACTGTGATACTGTGGACAGATAAGAAAAACGAAATTCAACTTTTCAGATGTTAGGTATATTAGTTCAGATATTACATTATGTAACTATATTATACTAAAATTCAGATATTAACTATATTCCAATGCCTTTGCACTAGAACTAGAGATGAAAAAGAAGGAACAGAGAGAGTGATACTTAGACAAATATGTACATGGTAATGACAAAGGAGAAATCCAGAGAGTACTCTGTAAGAAAATTTGAAATTATTTTCAAATGAGGACAATTAGGAAAAGAATTACGAACTGAATTAGGAAATAAATTATGAAAGAGATTAAGGAGTAGTCAAACAAATAAGTGAACCATGAGAGACCGCTGTCATGGAAAATAAAGGTGGGAGGAAAAAGTATAAAGGAAGGGATGTTTAACAAAATTGAAGGCCAAAAACTGAAAAAAGGGCTCTCTCTCAAACTACATTATATTACTTACATATATACTTCTTGTCTAACTTGTTAAAACATAAATTCCTTGTGAGTAGGGATTATTATATTTGTATCCCCAGAGCATGGAATGAAGTTTGCCACACAGTGGGGCACTTAACACTTACTGATTTGGCAATTAAGATCATTGATTACCCTAGAGAGAATAGTTTCAGTAAAGTGGTGGGGTCAGAAGCCAAATCATAGGACACTGAGAAGTCAACAGATAATGGGGGAAGGTGAAGCATCAAGGGCAGAGCAATCATTTTTAATACAATATTTAGACAAGGTCACTCCCTTTCCTCAACCCAAAGTATAAATTTTACCCAGCTATTAGTTCTTGAAAGAAACAAAAATATTTTTCTTACTTTTGAGCCAAGGGTGTAAGAATCTGTTTCATTTCATCCATAATAGCCTCTTGCTTATCAGGCTGTACCTCTAACACTTTTTCCAGAGTTGGGTGAACTGCAGACTGAAAAGAAAGCAGTACAAAGTTTAAAAAAGGTTATAGAAGTCCAAAGTAATGAAAAATATTTGCACATAGTAAAATTTTGTGTATATTCATACTGATTCGTAGTTATTTATCTTTTTTCCTCTCTGTATTAAGTATATATAGTGTGCCAAGCAAATCAAACTAATCACAAAATTACCATCAAATGCAACAGAGTATATAAAAAAGCAGCTGTTAAGTTTGTAAAAGGTTGTTAAGATTCATTTTGTGCATCAGATACCATAGCCAGATACCAAGTAAAAGGACCAAAACTAAAACTACATCGCCTCTAATAAAATTACTCTTAATATGTATTCCTTGGAGGTATTACTGGCTCTTCTCTCACTTTCCCTACCCACTTCTCTCAACTTTCTCAGGTCCAATACCTACAATGACCCCATAGCCTGAGTTACGGGATGGGGAATCTGCAGCCTTGAGACCATATGTGACCCTCAAGGTTGTCAAGTGTGGCCCTATGACTGAATCTAAACTTGATAGAACAAATCCTTTTATCAGGGGATTTGTTCTGTAAAATGTGGATTCAAAGGGCAGCACTTGAGGACCTAGAGGATGACATGTGACCTCAAGGACACGAGTTCTCCATTCCTGGCCTAAATTTTCATATCCTTGCTAAAACATGGACAAATGTCCTCCGTACAAGCACATTCCTCTGTGACAATAAAGTCCCAAATGCATATCACTTAAAAGCAGTTTTTGGTACAAGATAAACCATTGCAATTTTGAGAGTTTTAATCTTTGACCAATGGTACAAATAAGAATTGAAGTATTACATACTAGATTCCAGGGTCAGTAATTAAAAAGTACATTGGAGGAAAGACAAAACAACTTTTAGAAAAGTGGTTACAATAAAGTCTATTAAATGACCAAACAAGAAAGCAAAGCATTCTTAAAAGAGGCAAGGGAGAAAAAGTCTAAAACTCGTAAGAAACTATACCTTGTAAAGCAGGAATGTATTCCCATAGAGCTCTTCTACTAGCATATTGCGTTGCTCCAAAATTGCTTTGTCATTGTAAGCATATTCCACTACTACTGATGCTTCTGCATGGCGCAACATCTTCCGTACTTGGCCTTTAAAACTTTTTATTATTTCTGCAACTTGTGATTTATTTCTGTACCACATAATAAAAGAAATGGAAAAAGGGTAAGATAAATTCAAGATACAAATTTACAACCTCAGTTTTGCCTAACTTTTCAGTTTATATATCAGGAGAACTGAAAAAGTGAAATGGGAAATGACAACAGAGATGAATCATCTCTTCTAAATCAACAGGATTAAAAAGCAAACATTAAAATGAATCTTTTGAATTAATTTTGGCATAAGACTTTAATTTTAGCGGGGAGGATGCTATCAATTACACAATACTTTCTTCTTGCCTCTCCTTACTGGCTGCTTTCAAGACAACTCAATGCCCATGTTCCATGGAAGAAATCTGTTCTTAAGACTTTCCCAGCCACTCATCCTCCCTTCTAACTCCCCTGAGCCCCCAACTGCCAGAACCTTCCCTGATATTACCTTCCACCTATTCTCTTATGTACATAATTCTTTGCATGATCTTGCATCCATTAGGATGTGAGCTCCAGGAAGGTAGGAACTGTTTTTGCCTTTGTATCCCTACCCCAGTACTTAGCAAAGTTCCTAGTACACAGTAAGCACTTAATTGACCTCATTCAATTCAGTTGGTTCAACTGCCTCCTGAAAATTCCTTAAACAATTTTAAGTATTTGAGTTCTGAAGGAAAACATGAAGAACGGTTAAACAGCAGCAACAAAATTCCAAGTTAATCATTCCACTCTGCCCCTTCAGGACATATGATACACTTTCCAGAACTGCTGAAGGAGCAACACATTTTATGTTCATTTTAGCATGCTTTCATCTTTTAGAAAACCAAACTAAAAAACCCCCCTCTAAATTACTTACCCATACATGAGAAACTTCTTAACAACATTTCTGGAATATTTAGCCTTACTCAATTCAACCCAATTCTCTGAAAAACAAAGTAGATTATAATTCTTTGGCATTTTCATTTGAATCCTTGTTAGACAAAGAAAGTGGCGTATATATTTTAGATCACAATCCTGGGGACTCATATATAAATTATTACCCAATGTCAAGACATTAGGAAACACCCCATTTTCCAGGGCTAAGGTCCAGCAAGCAAGCTGTACCCTGAGTTTGGCATAACAACAATTCTTTGCACTCACACTTTGAATGATCTCAGCTACAACAAAATCCCAGAACTATTTCTGTTCAGGAAGCTCTGCTATGAATTAAACTTGTCACGTTGTTGCTGTTATCCTTCCCTGTCAGGGATGCAGCTCAGTGTGTAACCATAGGTGTAAGTACTCTTCCCACACTGCCTCAAGACATCCCCCAGAGGTGGGGCTCTGGCACAAGTGTCTTTGCTTCCAAGCCATTTCCCTCACTTTGAAATTCAGCTTGTTTGATTCCTGACTCTCCTCTGTCTCTAGCCCACTCTGTTCAGTTCTAGCCACCCACAAGTTAGAAGCTGATTGCAGTTCCGTTGACACCACTTTATCTCTTCTATCCAAAGAAAGTTGGAAATATGGTACGAAGACAGAGGGCACAGGATCTTTTCTGAGGGTGTGGACCTGTAATTTCATTGGTATTCTTTTGGTGAAGAAACTCCCTCTACTATCAACACAGAGCCGTGACTGGAGACTGTAAGAACAATATATACTTTTAGTTCTACACTGAGAGGTTAAGGGACTTGTCCAAGGATGCACAGCCACATGTCAGAGTGACCTTTTTCTCCTATGCATCAGTGCTGCTTTTCATACCACCACTAACCAATCTTTAATATTGCATTATTACAAGAGGAAGAAATTTAGTTAGATATTTTCAACTTGAATATGTAACATTAAAAAATACCTTTTAATTCTTCAAATGCCTCCTTCCTCTGTTCCTCATTACCATACTGAATGTAACACTGGATAATACGGGTTGAATCATGTGCAAATGCAATCTGCAGGGAAAACATTTATTTTAAACAGCCATAACAGTAACAGACCCTGCCTAGTAGCCAGTGGAATAGGAGAGAATGACTTAGGTCATCTACTCCTGGCCCTTGATAAACAACAGTATCTTACCAACACCTAGAGCATTATTTTTCATCTACCAACCACTCCTACATTTATATCAACAATTTCCTCTATGGTTATTTCTCCATCCTTGGATATATAGGAACAAATCACCTCCAACCTTCAACTTCCATTCTCTCATCCCTACCCGACTTTCCTTTATACCCTCTTTTAACTCTGGACTTCTTCCTCAAACTCCTATCTAATTGAGGAATTGTTTCCTTTCAATGCCATGCTCTCTGGCACTAGTCCTAACATCCCTTGCACCCCACGACACACTGATCCTGGAGGGGGAGTCAGGGTATCTAGGATCCCTCCTGTGAGATCTTCCACTGTGGAATGCTTTATCTCATTTGTACAGTTCTTTCCTGTACCTTTGCCCAGGTCTATCCTGGAGCATCAGATACAGGGTAGCCTAAGGGAGAAAAAGCTTACTGGTGAGAGAAAGGGCATCTGAAATGATTCCTGAGTTTCAATTGCTTCCAGATTGCTTTTCTGAGTTCTCAGTAACTGCAGAGAGGAGGAATACATGATCCTTCTAAAGTACTGTTTTCGTTTTTAATTAGTGAAGTAGTTTTTGCTTTATGGTCCAGAAGTGTATATTGCATTTTAAAGCTCGAACCTACTACTTGACTCGAACCTACACACAATGTTTTCCAGATCATCATCCCTACAAATATTTCACTTTCCTTCCCTTCTAATCTTGACCTTGGAGTTAGTCAATTCACCTTCATACAGAATTCTATTTTTTAAAACCATTAACCTCTATTGA
The DNA here is from genome assembly GCA_028658325.1 of Potorous gilbertii. Classification (NCBI taxonomy): domain Eukaryota; kingdom Metazoa; phylum Chordata; class Mammalia; order Diprotodontia; family Potoroidae; genus Potorous; species Potorous gilbertii. The sequence continues at coordinate 32,256,393 of CM053769.1, read as the reverse complement.
AGGTTGGAATTGATTCCCTTTTCTATCTAACACAAATTAGTAAAACAGACATAATTCTTAAAGCACTTGGTGAATCTTTTAATGTCAACTGCTAAATATTCCTTCCTCCAGACATCTGGTGGCACCCACTGTAGATAGTAAAGTAGAAACAAGACTCCTTTCTATCTCAATTGATTCTTTTTTGAAATTTTCCTGCTTCAAAGGGTACAACGACCTGGCAAAGGCTGCCCCTATGAAGCCTCCACAATTGCTAGACTATATTATAGTCTACTGGCATGACTGCTTTACCCTAGTGTTTTTCAATCATAGAAATATAATATTTTAAGTCATTTTGTATTAACATAAATAAGTCCCAATACCACAGTCATAATATTAAGCTCTACTACTATTACTACTACAAGTCTTTATAGAGAATCACAAATTTAGAGTTGGAAGGAACTTAAGAGGTTATACATTCCAACCCTTCCACTTCAGTGATAAGGAAATTATGGCCTAGAGAGGGAAACTGACTTGTCCAAAGGTCCCATGAGTAAGCAGAGCACCGACACAAATTCTGTTTCCTCAACTCCAAATCCAGTACGTTCTATGTATGATAGTAAAGGTGGTGAAGAGGTTAAAAATGAAAGAAACAATTGTAAAACTATACTGTATTAGAGATTTTTTTTTTAAATGCCAATGATTCTCAGTGTTAAACTAACCTACATGGAATTCTAAGATATTTTAAAAGAATGTTACTCTATGAGCCACCTGAATATATATAAGAACTCAATTTATTTAAAAGAAGTTACTCAAATGAGGAGCAGTTTGTTCTAGTGCATAAATGTCAGTCTTTGTGGAAATGAGAAAATCTAGGTCAAGTGGCACCCATGAAACACATTGGCTGTGACCCTGCAAATGCAATTTAACCACTCAGTATCCCAGGCAACTTACTAATACTAAGTTGCAGAACGGTTATAGATCTGCATTAATACAGTGACTTTGGACTTTCTTGAATTTGAAACACCAAAGAAATCACAGGATTGAATTTTAAAAAGTCAAATGATAGCCCCAATTTAATAGTTTATTTAGTAAAGCAGTGAGGGGGAGAACTGGAGGGAATACTTGGTATAGTCAAAATCCATCAGTACACCTCCCTTACTCTGAGATTCGACTAATGAATTATGCCGGAAACGTTAAGCTAATATTAATTAATGTAATATCTCGTGGAGATATTTGTGAGTTTAGTTTTTAAAATTACTTTGGTGACTTTATTTTACTTACATTTTTAATCTTGCCCTGAATCAACTTCTGTAATTCACTCAACAGCTTTGTCCTATTTTCTTTGTCACATTTTTTTCTGTAAATGAAAAGATAAGACATGACAACCTAAATAAGGAAGTATTTTTCTTAAAAACAAACTGGAAATTGCAGTAGGGTGTTTGTCCAGGTCAGCACACTGATTCTATTAAGTCACTAAATCTCTAAATAAAGACACATAAAACTGCCAATCAAAAGAAAGTTATTTTTTCAGAGGCATCAGATAAAATTTTAAATGATACGTCAGGAATAATGTTAGAACTAGTTAGAAAAAATAAACCTAGCCTGTAACATATGAAACAGTCAATCAAATTTAAACTCACAAGTAGTAGTATTTTTCTGAGATGTCTCAGGAAGAATGATAGATCCCTGTAACACTCATGCATTTTAATGAACATTTTTTTCTGATAATAGTTCAATCATTCCTAAATTTCTTTTTTTTTTTTCATTCCTAAATTTCTACACTGACTCTCTAATTGGGATTGTGACTCCTCTTCAAATGACAGACTTCTATGTTCTTGATTTTTAAAAATCATTTCAATATTTACAGTGTATGCTGAGCAGATCTCTACCATTACAAAAGGCTGATACAACAATGGCTTGAACTAACATTACCTCCTTAGGCATTCCCAAATTTGCTTTGCCTTGAAAACGGTGTCATAGTTGCTTTTATCATTGAGTTGTCGGCTCTGCCTTAGTTCTTTCTTTTTCTTTTTCAAGTCATCCCACTTGGGTTTCTTAGCTGCTGTCTCTGATAATTATAAAGCAAATTTAATCTATTAGATCTAATGTACTGATTGCCTTCCACCATTCCCATTAATAAAATAACTGATATAATAACTGCAAATTGTTTTCTTTTGGTTTTCTCCATCTCAAAAATAGTATCACCATTTACTCATTTTCCTGTGTATAAAACAGTGTCTTAGCATCAACAACAGAAACTGGTAATCATTAGAAACAGTAACAAAGAGAGCAGACACCATCTCTGCAGTACCTCCCATCTTTCTCCACCTTTTCTTCCTTCCTCACTGCACTGGCATTCTCTCTGCCCGAGCTATTATAACCCATACATCTCTTCCAATCTACTTCATACCACCACAGATCTGCTGATGTGATATTTTTGTTTAAACTGATCAAAACTTCCTGTCTATAGAACAAAATGAAAGCTCCTTTGGAGAACTTTCAAAGACCCTGGCACTAGTCTACTTGGCTCCCACTCTCTCTCAAGACCTCGTTTAAGCCATGAACACTACTCTGAATGTTAAAACAGACAGTGAAATCTCTCACCTCCAGGTCTTTTGCTTAGATTGTGCTCCACCTCCAGTGTTCTCTATGCTGTTGTCCCTTGGGAAATGCTTGGCCTCTCCTTAAAGCCTAATCCAAGTATATTCTCTTTGAGAAATCTTTCCATGATTTTCCTATTTGTCTAGTTCCTCTAATTTATTTATCATGGCCCAGTTACCTGAGTATAATCAGGCTGGTAGATTCCTGAAGAGAAGGTCTAGCACCTTACTGGAACTTTCTATCTGTAGATATCTAGCATAGTGTTCTGCACATAGTAGGCAATTAATGTATGTTGGATTAAAAATCTATGTAATTTCCTATTTCCTTTGTTATTTGCACATGTGCTGGTATATATTTAATTTTAACACTTTACCATAAATCCATTTACGACCAGGTCATTCAGTTCAGCACACCCTTCTATGCAGAACTACTCTCTACGACACCTTGAAACAAAGATTTGTTTGAACTCTTCAACCAACAGAGACATCTCACTACTTTGTGAGGAAGTCGATTTCATTTTTAGACAAATATAAACTTAAGAAAATTGATTCTCATTTACTGAGTTGAAATCTGCCTCTTCTGTCTTTAATTAATGGTGCTTATCTGCCCTTTGGAGACACTTGAATTCTCCACTGTTGCACAGAAATAACAAGGGTGTAAAGAACAGGTTTAGAGCCAGGAGACAGGTTCAAAACTGGGCTCTCCTATTTATTAGGGGGGGATCCTGGACAAGTCACAACTTATCTTTGTGAAGCCTCAGTTTCCTAATCTGTAAAATGAAGATAATATTGCACTATCTAAGGCAGGGCTGTTGTAAAGGTTAAATCATATAATGTCCATAAAGTGTTTCATACTCTGTATGTTGATTAATTGGAACAAGAAGCCACATAGTGTGGTGTAACTAGCATGAGATGACTGGAGTTCAAATTCTGGCTCTACCACTGTGTAATCTTGGACAAGATCCTTACTCTCTGAGCTGGACCTCAGGTTTGTTAATTATAAAATGAAGACGCTTGATTACATAATCTTTAAGTCCTTTTATGCTCAAAATCTCTGATCCCATGGTATAATCCTATGTATTTCGGAAAGCAACAAACATGGCTATTGGTTCACCATAGTAGAACTAGATTGAAAGTGAGGAAGACCTGTCAAATCCTACCTGACACAATCAGTGTGACCAGGAGCAAGTCACCCAAGCTCTCCAGTCTTAAGTCCCTCATCTTAAAAATAAGACCTACAGAACCTATCCCACAAGGTTGCTGTGAGTTTTAAATGAAATAAAGTCGATAAAAAGATTAGACCCTTTAAAAGGACTAAATGTCATTTATTTTTACCTAATACAATGGACTATTTATGAAATGCTAACTATATGAAAGTACTAGGGAAATAAAAGAAAAAAGAAACCATCTTAGCCCTCAAGGAATACACATTCAGACTATTGTTGTATTGGACATCTAGAAGACCCAGAGGGCGATTACAAATGTTACAAGGGCCCCATTCCCCTGCCGACTCCCCATCACTTCCATTACTAGCTACACTCAGTCTATTTTACCTTTCTTTGTATTCCCAGGGCTTAAAACAGTGTCTGGCACAGTTGGCAATAAATAAATGCTTGTTGATTAAGTATCCATAGTAGCTATACTAAAGCTTGACAATAATAGCTGCTAACACAAAGGCCAGCACTCACAGACTTTAAAGTTTGCCAGGTACTTTACAAATTAACACTGCCTCAATCTATCCTCACAGAAGCCCTGGGAGGTGATATTATTTCCATTTTTTAGATGAGAAATGGAGCTGACTGATTAAGTGACCTGCCCAGCTAGTTAAGTGTCTGGGGCTGTATCTGAACTCAGATCTTGCTGTCTCCAGGCCCAGCATTCTCCACTGTACCACCTAGCAGCCTGGAAGGGCGAGCTTTCCCTCATAGCATTTACCTTCACCTCTGCCCTCCGGTTGGAACTTTCTTTTTGTCTGCAACTTATTTCCTTCCTGTTTATTCTTGAACTGTTTTGCGCCATTTTTCTTGGGCAACAGGTTTCCCTCCTGTTTATTCTTGATTTGTTTTGTACCAGTTTTCTTGGGTAACGCGTCCCTCTCTTGTTTGTTCTTCAAGTGCTTTGTGCCAGTTTTCTTGGGCAACGTGTTCCCCTCCTGTTTATTCTTGAATCGTTTCAGGCCAGTCTTCTTGGGCAACACATCCCCTTGCTGTTTATTCTTGAATTGTTTCAGGCCCTTTTTCCCAGGCTTTGTGTTACTTTTCTCAAACTTCTTGGAGCTGAATTTAGGTCCTCCTCCTTCATCATCTTTACTCGGAAACTTCTTTGGAGATTTAGAATCTATATTTATCAATACATAATAGTTAGAATGGAAGCATAGAATGGAAGGACTATGCCCTTTCCTCACATGACTACAAAGAATATTTCTTCATGAGAAACAAATGCTTTCTCATTTAGAAAGTCAATAATGAAGATGAGAAATATCATATTATGTGTCATCTACACTTTAATTCTCTCCTGTTACAGAGAAGAACTTAAAATTCAATATTTACTCACAGCTGGTAGAACAACAATGATATGGAAAATTAAATAACATATTACAGTATCTCCAAGATCACTACCAATTCAAATTCTGTGAGGTTAACTGTTAACATTAACTTAGTATAGTTTTTGAGGTAGTTCATGTTTTTAACTGTTCATATGATAGACACTTAAACCTGCAAATTATAAATACACTAAAAAAGAAAATGAAAATTATAGATTTGATCTCAGGATCCTGGAAGAAATATGGCTTATGTAGAAAACCTAGTGAGTCAATTACAGTTATTGAGATTTTTCTATTTTTTTTAACACTGAATTTGAGGAATTATGAGCAATGAACAATAGAGATATGTGGGAATGAGTCAAAAGCTAAAAGCTATCTTTCCTGATAATGAGTGTTAACAAATGAAAATAGTTTTGGTTAATTACTTTTATAAAAAGGTAACAATAAACCCTCCCCAAATACAGAACTTATGATTCCAACTAGAAGTCTTTCTTCAAGAGATGACAGCTGGTACCATATACACTACACTATTAATTTTTTAGTAATTTACAAATTCCTAGGCTTGAATGTGAATACACCTGACTACATCAAATGACATTCCAGTATTAAAAATAAATGGACAACCTGATTTTTACCAAATGATGCAGAGCTTAGTATTTACTACTTATATTATACTCCTTCCCTCCAAAGTATTCTAATAACTAAAGGAACTTTAAGGAGCACATTTTCCCACAATTGTCTTACCACTGTCCTTTTTAAATCTTTTTTTTCCTTGTGATATCTTTCCACTCTTTCCTGTGAAATTTTTTTTACCTTTCACTTCCATAGTAGCAATTCTGTAAAATAAACCAAAGGATTAGTGTAATCAGGTTATTACCATCAAATTAGGCACTCAAGAAGAAAAGCACCCACCTATGTGAACCTGACACATTAAATAGTTCCCCTCAAAGGATTTAAAAAGTAAAATTAATAAAACACACAATATTATACACTATGATAATATGAACATTCTGGTAACTACCACACCATGGAAACACCATTTCAATCATCGTAATATAGACTGAAATTAAAACAATTACTTGCGTTTTATGAGAACTGAGATATCACCATTTTTTCTCTATCCTAAAATTCTAACAATAGTAAGACTACCTTTCCAATTATATGAAAAGGAGACCTACTAAAAAGGACATCCCCAACTAACACAGGTCTTATCTCAGAGTTGTGAGATCCAACAGTGGAGGGATTATCTGCATCAATAAAACAATGGATACAAAGTATCCAAGAAGTGCACATAACCAACTAAACAGTTTTCAGTAACTTTCAAAATGAAATTATTTTGGTTAACAATTTCTTTCAACAAGTTATCTGCAGAGTAAAAGACACTAAGCACTATAAAAGAAATAAGTAAAACAGTCTGAAACTTAAAGCCTAGAAAAAATTTGACAGGCAGAAAACCATCATTAATACAAGTTTTAATGTGAACTGGTCATAAGTGAGGCACAAGACACTGTGTCAGATCAAAGGCAAGAAATTTCATGATGTAGACACATAAACAAAAAACTATTACAGTCATCTAGGAGGCACTGTGTGCTATGTGCTAGGTGTTTAAAAAGACCGAATTCTTTCCTCAGCAACTATATATTAGATTGGATAAGATACATACACAGCTAAGTATAATAGAAGACAAATGTCATGGAAGCAAAGGAGAGAGCTAGGCCCTGTTCTTTAATAGAATCTAAAGATTTTACCTTGTAGAATCAGAAAGAGCTCCATTGAAGAGATGGCACTTAATGTAAGAAAGAGAGAGAAGGATCCTCAAAGGTAGAAATGAATGGGTGCTTTTCTAGGAATAGAGGATGATCTGCATCAATGTAAGGTGGGAGGCAGCAGGTCAAGTTTGGAGAACAGTGAGTATGCAACTTTGGCTGGAATATAGAGTGAATAAAGTATAGTAATATGAAATGAAGCTGGACAGGTAGCAAGAAGATATTATGAAGACTAAGAAGTTGTGTTTTATGCTATAGGCAATAGGGAATCATTAAATTTTTGAACAAGGGAATGCCACTAAAATTTACTTATCAGAAAGACTTTTGGTAGCTGTATTAAGGACTGGAGTGGGAAATACTTGGGACAGAGAGACCCATACAACAGTCCAGTTCAAAAATTATGTGGGCATAAACTATTCTAGTTTTAGTTTAAGTGAAAAAGGAACTAGGTCATAGATTTAAAGCTCAGATAGAGGTCACTGTCTAATTCCTTCATTTGACAGATGAAGAAACCACTGCCACAGAGAAATGAAGTCACTTGCTTAAGGTTACTCTAGTAGCAAATACCAGAGCTGGATTTGAACATGGGTCATCCTTTGACTCAAAAATCCAGGATTCTCTGTACTGTACCATACTGAAGGCAGGATTAAGAAGACTTAGCTATTGAGATGGGGGTGGGGAGAGGGGGTAATGAAGAGATATGATGCTGAGTTTTCCAGTCTGCAGGACTAGAAAGATGGAGATGCTATTAAAAGAAATTGAGAATTTGGGAGGAAGGTCAGATTTAGGAAGGAAAAAAAGTATACAGACATAAGTTGACCAGCTGGGATGGACAGGCTGAGTGAGATATCTAACAGGGAGAGGCTATGAGACTGTAGCCACAGATTTTGGAGTCAGTGGGGCAGAGGTGATAACTGAATGCATGGGAGCAGATAAATTTAGCAAGAGAGAACAGATCAATAGGAAAGCCAAGGAAAGGACCTTGGGAAACAGAGAAGATGAACTGGTAAGAAATATCACAAAGCAGTCTAATAGATTATTGCAGAAGGAGAGTGTTCCAGAAAATGGTAGCAAGTGATATCAGCAACAGAAGCAACAGAAGAACTAAAACTAAGTTACTAAATTTAGCAACTGAAAAACTGCTTTGAGACATCAGTTTCAATAGTGGTAGGTTAGAAGGCAACTTAGTACAAGTTACGAAATGAATGGATGGTGAGGAAGTGTGAATTAGCAGGTTTAAACTCTAGAAAGAGGAGCTATTATAAGAAGAGAAGTTATAGGGCAACGAGAGGCTTTTTTTCTTCTTTCATATAACTGGATTTATATAAATTATCAAGGTAATCTTAATATTATTGTGAAAATGGTTTTGGTCTTGGGGGGACCTCCTGCGGTCCTCAGACCATACCTTATAGAATACAGTTATACAAAAGTAACAAAGACCTACGATCGTAGGCTATTAAGAAAGGGAAGTGTCTTTGGAAGTCACCTAATGCAGCCCCTTCAGTTTAAGGACGAAGAAACTGAAAGGAGTAACTTTCTGGCGACCACACAAGATTCAGGGGGCAAGCCTCGGACCCCAGTTTCCACCCTCGCGTGACACCCGTTCCTTTGCCCAAAGCTCTCGTGGAAATTGCCCCCCTCCCCAGGCAAGGGGCGGGAGGGTTTGAGAAAGCAAGCAGAAGAATTACGGAGAGACGCGAGGCTTCACCAAACGCCGTTTCTTCTCCTCCGGGCCATGGCTGGAAGCAAAGACAAAACAAACGAAAGCAGCCGTCCTCGGGGGCGGACCGTCGGCGGAGGGCCGCGGAGCAGGCCCCAGGCCCGCTCTCCCCTGGAGCACCAGGAAGGTTCCCCCGCCCCTAGCGGAGCCCCCGGAGACGAAGCCTCACAACCGCCGAGCACGCGCGCACCAAGCTTCCGGCCGGCGCCCCCCGAGGCCCGCTGGAACCCCGCACTCACCGCGCACGTGCCGCCAGCACCAAACTGCCGCCAGGCCAGCTTCCGCTTCTACTCTCTCGGGCCCGCCCTCTCCCTCTTCTCCGCCTCCGGTCATTGGACGCTGGTTTCCGACTTCCGTTTTCCGGTTGAAGCGGAAAGCCTGAGTGGGCGGGCGGAGAGAAGGAACGAGGGTTCCTATTGGTCCTCTTCTGCGGAAACGCCGCTTGGAGGCGTTGAGGAAGAAGTTTGGCCTTAAGGGAATCCGTAGTTTAAGAAGGAGCGACGGCTCCTGGTGACGTTCGTGTCCTGCGCCCTTTAAAAACCGTCCCTTCTACCCTGCTGGGGTTTGGCCCCTTTACTCCGCCTTCTTTCGGGTTTGTATGTTTTGTATCCGCAGCGCTGAGGAGCGCTTACCGCAGAGCGGGGCTCCTCGGTTGTGTTTCCTGAGGGCGCGGAGCCCCCGGTGGGCCGCTGGCCGTGGGGGAGCGGGAGGGAAGGGCTAGCTTGTGACCTGGGCGGGCCGGGGACCGGGGACCGGGGACCGGGGACCGGGAGGTGGAAGGGCCCTTAGGGTCCCTTCTCCTCCTCTTCACCGAGGGTGGAACCGCCCCGGCCTCAGAGAGGGCCGCGACCGGCCCGAAGCCGCGCAGGTGGCCGGCGGGAGAGCGCTGACCTGACGCAGCGTCCCTCGGGCTTGGCCCGGCCCGACCCTCCGCTTCTTGGAGCTGCGTCTTTTCAGGACGAACTGAGGGCCGCCTCTTTTTTCTGACTATTTATTTTTATTTTTCTGAACTTGGCGGAGAGCGAGAGCGGCCAGCACGAACATTTGCAAATAAAAAGAACGTAAAAGAGGATTGATTGAATTCGTTATTGCGAATGTGACGTACGACGTGCTTTTCTTTTTTAAGTTTCTTTCCTGACATATCCTCAGTTTCCAGAGAAAGAACCGATATTATTTTTCACTCTTTCATTTTTTTTCTACAAAATGACTAAAATGTAAATGTTTTACATGATTCCACATGTATAACGTTATCTGGTTGCGTGCTGTGTCCGGGAGGAATAAGATGTGAAACTCAAAACTTTAAAATTGTTTTAACATGTAATGGTGGGCATTGTACCTCCCTCTCTCTCTCTCTCTCTCTTCCTCTCCCCGCCTCCCCCTCTCTCCCTCTTCTCCCCTCCCCCTCTCCTGCCCTCCCTACCTCCCTCTCTCTTCGTTTATCTCCATCTTGAAAGAGAGATCTTCCTTGGAAATTCAGCATGTGAATTTCAAAGTTACCCTGTTGTTTTTTTTAATTGTTTCTGTATTTCACTACTTTTCTGTATATTTAAAAAAAAAAACTCCAATGAACATCTTTTTGGGAGCAACCCCCTTTGCCCATCTTCCAAATGGGGAGAAGAAAGAAAAAAACAACCCAAACTCATAACAAATACGCATAATCTAGCAAAGTTAATTCCCACTTTGACTTGTGTCTGTCTGAAAAGGTATGTTTTATTCTGTCTTCAGTCTTTTCCACCTCTGTGAGGAGGTGGGTAGCATGATTCATTTATCAGTTCCTGGGAATCCTGGTTGTTCATGACATTGATCAGAGCTCTTAGCCTTTCAAAGTTCATTTTTTAAATTATTGTATGAAGTATTATTCTGATGGTTTACAGCACCTTCCCAGATTTCTCTGAAACAGTACCTTTCCTTATTTCTTTTAGCCCAATATATATTCACATGCCACAACTGTTTAGGTATTCCTCAATGGATGGGCAATCCCTGAATTGGTAATTCTTTGCTGTTAGAAAAAAGAAGTGCTGTAGATATGTTTTCATACATAGGTCCTTTTCCTTTTTTTTTTTTTAATTATTCTGTACTATAGGTCTACTAATGACATAACTGGATCAAAAAATTTAAAAAAAAAGTCACAGTGCAGTTCTGAGCTGCTCTTCAGATTGTCCACAGTCAAAGCAATATCACTTAATTTTAGTAGATTTTTTTTAGGAGTCTCTCCATGGATAATCGGATGATGTGCAAAAGGAAAAAAAAAGCCATAGTTTTTGTTTCCTCTTTAATTATGCTTATTCCCTTGATTTTTTTGTTTTATTGCTATAGTTAGCATTTCTATTACAATGTTAAATAGCTAATATAACATATATATACATACATACATATATATAAAACATATACTGTTCCAACAATACTAAGTTAAATACATGGATATCCCTTCTTTATTCCTAATCTTATTGGAAATACCTCTTTCTTCTAACCTTTATACATAATGTTGGCACTTGGTTTTTTATACTTACTACTTGCTATATTAAAGGCTGTTTACTCCTGTGCTTTCTCCTTTTTAAAAAATAGATTACAGGGCAACTAGGTGGCGCAGTGGACAGAGCACTGTCCCAGGAGGACCTGATTTAAATTTGGCCTCAGACCCTTGACACAAGCTGTGTGACCCTGGGCAAATCACTTAAGCTCCACTGCCTCCAAAAAAATAGATTTGACTGTTAGCTTTTTGCCAAAAGCTTTTTCAGTTTTTCAGTATTTGTTGATAGAATTGTGTTTTTAAATTATTTTTGTTTTTAATTTGGCCTATTTATAATTTTCCCTATATTGAACAAACTCTTTGTTCCTGGCATAAATGGAATGTGATCATAGTGTCAGTCTTTTTTAATGTCATTGTAGCCTTTTTGCTAATAGTTAATATTTTTGTGTCAGTTGGTCTATAATTTTCTTTACTAGGTTTGCATATCAAAAGCATATTTCTCATAGAATTGGGAAGGATTCCTTGTACTTTTTCAAAATATTTTTTATAATGTTCAATTAATTGTATTTTAAATAGTTGACAAAATCTACTTGTAAATCCAGCAATCTCTTTGAGAGCATTAATGACTTGTTCAATCTTTTTTTTGATAATAGGGTATTTAAATAATCTGTTGTTTTCATTTATCAGGATACTTTATATTTTTGTAAATATCCATTTCAACTACATGCAATTGGGCAAAATAGTTTCTGATACTTTGTTTTATTACCTTCAATTGTTATACATTTTCCTTTTTCACATTTTAATAAAACATTTACTTTTTAAAATCAAAGTTGTCAACTTTATTTTGCTAAAAGCTGATTATCTTTTAAAAACTATTTGTTCAATTTAGTGGGCTTTTTTGTTTTTTGCTTTCAGTTTTATTTATCCTCAAAGAAATCAAATATATGTAAAGGATATTCATATCAAATATTTTCGTTATAGGCCAAATTTGGAAACTCAAGTTGTATCCTTATATTGTGGAATGGCAAAGCAATTTATAGTTCTATATATCAATGAAGTGATGAAATGGACAGCTTCAGAGTAAATGGGAAGACTTCTGATCTGATCCAGAGTGAAGCTATTAGAAATACAACAATTTGTATAATGTTGAAAAACAACTTTGAAAGACTTTAAAACTCTGATATCACCTCATAATGGAGAGATGATGAACTTCGGATGTATTTTTGGCCATGGCCCTGTGGGAATTTATTTTGCTGGATTATGTAGCTATATATTGAATTATTTTTTTTAAAAAAATTTGCTCAGTGTGGGATAGGGGAGGGGATAGGGAAAGGGGCAGATTAATTTTTTAATAACAAAAGAAAAATATGATGTAAACATGTTTCAATAGAATTTATTGCTGTCCAGTGTTGTTGCTTCAAATTAAAACTCAGACATTGAATGACAGTGCTAAAGATGAATTTTGAAAATATATTGCTTCAGCTTGCTGCTAAATAATACTTCTTTGCACCGCCTTCATTGGGCAGGATTGCTATTGATACTACTGTTATTTGAGATGAATGAATATTTATTGAAAAAAAGTGTTAAGTGCACAGGATTTAAAGGAGACACCATTTGTATTTTCAGATCATTGCATTGTGAAGACATATAACAAAATAACTTTCTATTAATCTTTCCTTTGGTTTTCAGAAGTTTTGCTTTGGCCTTTAGTTGGGGTTTATTGATTTTTTTTTTTTTTGCTTTTCCAACTTTTTTTAGTTGTGTACCTAATTCATTGATATGTTCTTTTTCAATTTTGTTAATCAGTGACTTTAGAGATATAAAATATTTCCCTAAGGAAATTTTCCTAAGAAAATACTAAAAGTTTTGGTATCTTATTCATTTTTGTAATTTTCTTTGATCAGATTTTCTGTTGTTTCTGTGATACATTCTTTGACCCATCAGTTCCTTGGAATTTAATTATTCAGTGCCCATTTAATTTTAAATCTTATTTTCAAAGATCCTTTATTGAATATAATTTTTTTATTGTATTGGGGTTGGGGAGGTCTTTATGCCCAAATACATAATCAGTTTTTATAAAGGTGCCATGCACAGTTAAGAAATAGATAAATTCCTTTTTCTTTCTGTTTAGTAGTTGCCAAAATCTATTGTCTCTAACTTTTCTAAAATACTATTCAGGGCCTTAACTTCTTTTTTATTTGTCTTTTTGCTATATGGTCTTGGTCTGAAGGAGTATCTTGAGATCTCTAACTATTATAGTTTTACTCTATTTCTCCTGACATTCAATTAATTTTTCTTTTAGGCATTTATATGGTATACCATTCAGGAAAAATGTATATGTATGTATGTAGATATATATGTAGGTACATATGTATATATGTAGACATATAGGTACATATTTTATACATACATAATACAAGTATTGATGTTGATTTGTTATCTAAGATGCCTTTAAACATAATATTGTTTCCCTGCTTAAATGTCTTTTTTTTTTTTTTTGGTGTTGCCTTATTTGAAATCATGTTTGCTACCCTTGCTTTTTTTAGTTTACTCGAAGATAATAGATTTTGCTCCAGCCCTCTTTTTAACTCTCTATGAATCTTTATGTTTCAAGTATGTTTCTTGAAGGGCTGCCTCTTGCCATAATGCATTTCCTTTAGGACTCTATCACCTTTCCCAAGGACTATTGTAGTAGCCTCCTAATTGACTTCCCTGCAGCTAGTCTCTTTCCTCTTCAATATATCTTTCACTGAGTTGACAAATTATATTTTTTAAGTAGGTATCTGACCATGTCACCACATTCTTGAAGAAACTTAAGTGGCTCTCAGTTGCCTCTAGGATAAAATATTAACATTTCCAGCATTTAAAACCTTTCACAATCTGTCTGTAGCATTTCTTTCAGAACTGTTGCCATGTTCTTTCCCCTTACACACTATTTGTATCCTAGTCAAATTGACCTTGCTGTTTCTGTAACATGAAATTCCATCAGCTAGCTCCTCAGTATATTTTTTAAGCAGTTGTTCTTGTATACCGGAAATGCTGTCCCTCCTGACCCACACTCTTGGAATAACTGGCTTTCATTAAAGTTTGGATTTAGTAACACTTCATCCCCCCTCCCCTGAAAAATAGCCTTTCCTGATTCTCCCATTGTTAGTACTTCAGTATTTTTTTTAAAAACTCCATATTTCATAGCATTGTTCCAGGGACTTTGCCAAACCTTGGCGATACAAATACAAAAGTGAGTTTCCTCAAAGACTTTGCTTTCTATTGGAGAAGTATAACATATTCACAGATCAGTAAATAGATGATGTATAGAAAATAAATACACAGTGATGGGGGGGGTAGCAACTGTCAAATTGGAGGGAGGAGTATCAGGAAAAGTCCTGACATAACAGATTTAGAAAGGACTTAGAATAATATTTTCTTTGCTTCATTTGACTTAGAGAATCAGGAGTTGCAATCATGAATTGAACAAAGCTTAATTCACAAAGTTCAAAAAACTGAAAAGGAATATAGAAACAATTTCATGCTTAAAAGTATGCCGTAGTCAAACATTCTCAATGTTAAATTACCCACCAAAAAGTATAGCAACTAGATACTTAAAGGAAAAATTAATGGAAATGCAAAAAGACAATAGATTTCAAATATCACAATTGGAAAGACAACAAAATTCAGAGAATGCAGAAAAAATGGGTTTCAAATATATAACTATTAAGACATATTAAGGAAATTACTTTTTATTCAGATCTGCATAGTGCTTTCAGGAAAACTGATCATGCCCTACAATATAAAGAAAGGCGGAAACCTTAAAGTCCTTATAATAAAGTAAAAGTCCTTACAAACTGGGAATCCTTATTCCAGTTCCTACTTTCCCTGAGTGATGCTGGCTGCGTTGTCAAGATTTTTTTTTCTTTTCTAGATTTTTAGGAATATCCTTAAAGGATTTTCTCTAATGGTACCAACATGGGTGCTTACTGTGGTGTATGTTACTGATAATCATTCACTTGGTATAGTATCTCCCTTATGTCATGGATCCCCTACAATGATTTGTATTCCAGTTTCATCAATTATTTTTTAAAAGTGATTCTTACTAGGAAGATGGATGGTATTCCCTAAACACTCTAGGGACACACGGCCCCTATACTATCTGGGTCTCTGAGAAGAGTGGGCTTACCCTTAAAACATTTGCTAAAAAATTCCATCAAGTTCACTTCCAAATGTAGTAATAACCAATGGACTGAGTCCATCCTGGTAGAACTGTACCTCTTTGATGAGGGATCAATCTACTACTAGGCTGGGTTGTGATCATTCTTTCAGGCTGTGGACTAGGACACAAACTCTATCATGAACTCTAGCTCCCAGACATGGCTCTCCTGACCTTTTTTTAAAAAAATTAAATTTATTTTTTTCTGAACTTAAGAAAAAGCAAATGTTTCCATAACATAGTAGAATAGAAAAAAAAAAGGTGATTATACATGAAACTGCAAATCTATTGTGTACAATTTGCTAATCCTTTTAAATATATAATAAAATATAACTTTCCTTTTTTACCTCCATAGGGATGACTACCATTAGATGCAACACATATGTGTGTGTATGTGTAGTCATTCTATACGTACTCCTTGTGTGAAATAATGAAAAGTGAAATGAGCAAAACCAAGAGAATGTTATCTATAATAACAACATTACTTTAAAAACAACTTTGAGTGACCAGGTCATTTTAACTATTTTAAATACCCAATTAACTACAAAAGATATATAAAGACACAGATAGAACTGATTGATATATAGTGTGTTTATACACACATATAATACACATGTGTATTATATACATATGTATTTAAACATACATATTTGTGTCTAATGGTAGTCATTCCTGATCTTTTGGAGCTCACAAGGTTACAGCTTAGTTTTATCTCTAATCGACATTCACATGAGAAATAATAGACACAACATGAATGTAATTAATAGAAAGGCCATGTGCTCATAGCTTCATGTTAATTCAGGTTGAGGGAGTAGGACGCTGGTAAAAAGAGGACCTCTATCAGGAACCATAGAGCCATGAGTTCATGGCTTCATGTCCAAGATCCCTTTCTCACATGGAAACCAACAGCATCTAGCTCTCCATGCTGGAGACCTGGAAAGGGAAAAAAAGGACCAAGTTGCCCCTGCAACTATCTTTGTATGCACTTATTGGTCTGACTTAGCAGTCATCTGAATTTCACCACTTGGCTACAGGATCAAAAACAGTCATACTAAAGTATTGTCTGAAGTAAAGAGCATCATCACATCACACTTCCAGTAACAGGCTCACTAAACCTCTCTGTGGTTTGGCAGCAGGCAGAGCTGCACATGGTCTGAGGACTTGTCATTTCCCTGTTAGGCTTTACAGAATTTAGGGTGGGGGTGGGGGTCTGGATTTGTGATTTTGTTAGTATATAGAAATTTTGATAAGGGAACTCTTCACAGATGCAAACCAGCAACTTATCTATAACCTATTTTAATAAGTCACTCATAGTGCTTCAAGGGTAGTGATTTGCCAAAGGCCACGCAGTTTGTTTATATCAGAGAGAAGATTTGACTTTCTGATCCAAGATCAACTGTCTATTCACTAAATCATACTGCTTCCTAATTCCTTTATATCTCATAACAACAATATAATAATTGACAAAGGAAATTTGATTAAAAATATAGATCGAAATGGAGCCAAAAACAGTTTGCTAATGCCTGGGTCAAAGAGTATATTATAAAAACAATTAAAATTATATTTAAAATAATCACAATGGTAATATTTCTTTCCTAATTGAACAAATCTGTGATCTTATTGCTATAGGTATTCCTTTCATTCGTACAGACCACAACTCATCCGTCCATTTTCTTTTTCTTACCCATGTTCTTCCATGAAAGCTTTAGAGAGAATCCACTTCAGTCTTTTCACATTTTGTGGGGATTACTATAACATGTAGGTTGTCCGTCTATTATCTGTTACTCTTACCACAACTGGTCCAACTCTTTTTTTGCATCACATATTTCCACAATTATGTCCCTCCTCTCACTTTTACTGAAAATATACTGTAATTTACTTGTGCCCACCATGCCTCTCAATTTCTTTTTTGGTCACTGAAAATTCATTGTTTTCCAATTAATTCCAATGAATACTATTTTATTAAAAACAAATGAAGGGAAATGCCACCATCTTCATCATAATTGAGTTAGAGAAATAAAATCATAGTTCAGATGTTTAAAGCTCAGGAACTATTATTAATAAATGGAACACCAGCAATGCCTGTAGTTTTATAAAACAAACAGAAACAAATCCTGCTCTCCTCCCTACCCCAGAACTTTTCAGTTGGAGATAGAGGTTTCAATTAGACCAATATGAAGAATGATTACCTTATTTATGAGATTCATGAGTTCTCCTCCTGCTGACACTTCAGTTTCAGTGGTTGGATTTTCATTTAAAATTCATGTTAGGCTTTCTATTCCAAAGAGAATTCTCTCTACAATGAGAAGTATAAAACAAAAATCGTTAACAGGAATGTATGCAAAACAAATTTGACTATGTTACTTCCCTGTCTTAAAAACCTTCAGTGATACCCTTTTATTGAGAGGTTAAGATCAGCCTCATTAACCTGGTTCCATCCTATCTTTCAGTCTTATTTCACTCCCCTTCACACACTTGGTATTGTAGGAAACTGAATTCCCTGAATTCAAAATATCTTCCTCCTTCATTCATCCATATAACTCATCCTCTTCTCCCTCCCCTCCCTGCTTCACTGAATGCTCTTTCTCTCTGCCACCACCTGTCAGATTCTTCCTTTTCAACATTCAGTTCAAGTGCCATAATTTTCCTTGAAACCTTTCCTGGTTCTTCTAATTGAAAGTGTTATTTCTCCCTAACAGCCTGGTAGAGAATTGTATCTGGATTTTTTTCTTCTTGTCTTCTTCTGTCTTTTATTGTACTTACCTGTTCACATATTGTAGCATCCAGTAAACTATAAGCTCACTGCAGGCAAAGACTCAATTGCATCCCTAGGGCTTAGTGTAAAGACCTGTATTCATTAAGCACTAGTAAATGCTTGTTGAATTTAATTAAATTGAGGTAGCTGCTCCCAATAGTTCATGTTACCAGGACCAGACAACCTACATCCCAGGTTACTGAAAACTTGTAGATGAGATTCTAGAGACATTGTTAGTGACCTACAAAAATTCATACAGGAGGAGGGTCACAGTATTAGAGATAGGCAGTTGTGGTTTCCATTTTCAAAAAGGGGAAGAAGCTGGCTTCTTCAAATTATAGGATAATAAGCTTAACCTTGGCTCCTGATTTTAACTCTGGAACACATTTTTAAAAGGATGTTCTGTGAACATGTGTTTAGGCCTGTTAAATAGTGGTCCCACAATCAGCGTCTGAAGAGATTGAGTCAATGTGACAGGTAATAAGAAAACTTTTACTGAATACAAACACTCAGGAAGGACATTTATACATACATATATTTATGCATATATACACACATGTATATGGATATATATAACATGCATAGATATATAAAGATACACATGCATGTATAAATATATATGTACATACATAAATATATACATATAAATATATACATACATACATGTACCCAGGTAAATAGACAAATAGATATAGCTCTTCAGGTTTTTCCACACAAGAATTCACAAGTCAATTACAATATTAACTCAAATTGGCATAAAAGTTTTTCAGTTCCAAAGAGCTAGGTCTTCTTCTCAGTACTGGTTTATGTGGCATTCACCCAAAAATGAGCCTTAATGCATTTAATCTATCTCTGTTCCAGGTCTCCCTGATTAAGTGATATGGATCCTTTTTAAATCACTAAAGACATGAAGCCTAGTTAATCCCTTGGGACTCAAGGCTTGGGCCTTTGTGGAGGCCCAAGAATGAATAATGCCTAAGATATTAGAATTTCAGTCCTTGTTTATGTTTACTGGCAAATAACCCAGACCTCCATCCAAGAAATAAAACACTCAAAGGGAACAGTATATAAGGCAAAATCTAAACAAAAGAAAAAAACAGTTATAGCCTAAACCACAACAACAACCTTTCTCCTGCCACCTAAAATTCAACAGCTGTGGCATTTCCAAGATCATAAACTGGTGAGAAGTTAGATGCTAGAAACTAGAAACTGAAGGGAATGTCAAATGGACAGCAACTAGGAATAGAAAGCTGGTTACTATAACCAGGAGGCCTCAAAGGACATATCTGCTCCAAAACATGTGCAAGTCAAGACATCACCCTTATAAGGCCATTGGCCCTCTCTGAGAAGGCCTGAGATATCTTACCTTCATCCCACCACCTATTCCATACTTCTTTGCCTACCAGCTATCCTTTATGGGGATATCCATCTGTAGGTCGGTGAAACTATACTTTGTGCCCAGAGTGTAATGATGCCTGTGTTTTCCAGGGACCCTACTGCTCACCCCTGAATTTAGTCATAGACTAGGTAGGAGGAATGTTTTGCCTTTTTTGGGGCAGGGAAAAGTAACTATCTAGTGCTTTTACTATCAAGTTTCTGACTGTCAAGAAAGTCTGACTAGAGACAAAATCATTTTCACCTTCACTATTCACGGTTCACCAATTATCCTTTTAAGGGACATTAAGAATGCAGTGAACTAGAAAACCATCCTCTTTATAAACTTGGCTATGTCCGAAGACTCATATTACTTATGTAAGAGGATCAGGTGGGTAAACAAAACTGTTTATTCAGGTGCTCAGTGAAGTCCTCAATGACCTAAGGGTGACTGGCTAAAAGGACTAAATGACAATATGGGATGCATAATGCAAGAGGTGAAATGAGTTACTGGTAAAGTTTTGGCACTAATTCTGCCCCAAAAGGGCACTCACTTGTGGGTCCAACCATTGAGCTTGCAGGACCCAGACCACTCACTAAGGTCCAGAATAATAGCCCAAGAAAAGAAAAAATGATGACTTACTCCTTTCCATACATAGGGCAGCATCACAGGGCCTTTCAGGCAGCAGAAAATTCTGCTTGCTAGAACTATGCAAAACTACCCCTTTAAGGGTAGACACCTTAGCAATTCTTTCCGGAAGAGGGCACTGCTTGATGTTAATAATGAAGGATAATTTGGTCAAAATGAGATGCTTCCAATGAGATTTTCCCCTGTATAATGGACATGGCTGTTCCAACAATAGCAGCCACAACTACCCTCCACAAATCCAACAAATTCATCTACACTATACATTCAGGCTGATTTATAATGATAGGGACATGCCTTGCCAGTCATCTTCCTACCTTCCTGTGGATGGTGGCTTGTCCCCCATGTAATGGCTTCTCTAAAATTTTCCACCTCCATGGAATTTCCATAGTAACCTACTTTTCTGTGTTCCAGCAAACTCTTCCAGATTGGAACCTTGATTTCTTCCTAAAAATCTGTTGCCTGGGGTTGGGGCGGGGGGTGGGGGGGTGGAGAGCCAAGATGGCAGAGTAGAAGAACAGACCTGTGGAAGCTCCCCTCCATAGCCCACAAAATACACTGTTAAAAATGACTACCCCAATTGATAAATGGTCAAAGGATATGAATAGGCAGTTTTCGGAGGAAGAAATTAAAACTTCTACAGTCATATGAAAAAATTCTCTAAATCACTATTGATTAAAGAGATGCAAATCAAAACAACTATGAGATACCACTCACACCTATCAGATTGACTAATGTGACAAAACAGGAAGATGATAAATGTTGGAGAAGATGTGGGAGAGTTGGAACACTAATTCACTGTTGGTGGAGCTGTGAGCTGATCCAACCATTCTGGAGAGCAATCTGGAACTATGCCCAAAGGGCTACAAAAATGTTCATACCCTTTGTCCCAGAATCCCACTTCTAGGACTGTATCCTCAAGAAATCATAAAGGGATGATATCTAAAAAAATAAAATTAAGGGCTGAGAGAGGAATATATTGGGAGGATAAAGGGAGAAATGAAATGGTGCAGATTATCTCTTATGAAAGAGGCAAGAAAAAGCTTTTTAGATGGAGGGAAAAGGGGGGAGGTGAGAGGCAAAAAGTGAAGCTTACTCTCATCACATTTGGATTAAGGAGGGAATAAGATGCACAGCCAATTTGGTATGAAGATTTATCTTACACTACAGGAAAGTAGGGGAGAAGGGGATATGTGGAGTGGGGAGGATGATAGAAGGGAGGGAAAATGAGAGGAGGGAGTAATTAGAAGTAATTTTTGCAGAGGGACAAAGTTAAAAGAGAGAATAGAATAAATGGGGGTAGGATAGGATGGAGGGAAATATAGTTAGTCCTTCACAACTTGACTATTATGGAAGTCTTTAGCAAGACTACACATATACGGCCTATATTGAATTGCTTGCCTTAGTGGGGATGGGTGGGGAGGGAGCAAGGGAGAGAAGTTGGAAGTCAAAGTTTTAGGAACAAAGGTTGAGAATAGTTTTTGCATGCAACCTGGAAATAAGAAATACAGGCAATGAGGTATAGAAATTTATCTTGCCCTACAAGAAAAGAGAGAAGATGGGGATAAGGGAAGGGAAGGGTGTGATAGAAGGGAGGGCAGATTGGGGGAACAGGTAATCAGAATGCATGACGTTTTGGAGTGGGGGAGGAGAGAAATGGGTAGAAAATTTGGAACTCATAATTTTGTGGAAATGAATGTTGAAAACTAAAAACAAATAAATTATTATTTATTTATAAATAAAATGAGTAATAATTTATTATTATTAAAATAATTCTTTTCTATGAATAAAAATTTAATTTCTCCATAAAAAAAAAATCTTACTTAGGCATGGAGACTCCATTTTCATTTTTGGTCCAATAGTAAAAACTGAACAGGTTTGTGGAGCTTGGTCCTAACTTTGACATTGTTTTAAATTCTATAAAACCAGAATGCAAGGGAATGAGTGGAGATTGGTGGTGGGAGCAAGATCCTAACCTCTCTTGCCCCTTGCAAAGTAGGTTATTTTTCTTTAAAAGGTATTAGATCTAACCTTAAGACCTGATTGTCTTGGGGTACTAAAGGGTTAGGCTTTTAGAATAATTTTCTGATCACTTGAATAAAAAATAGCTATGAGGAGTCTCAGGTACTCCCTAATACTGGGCTGGTGGAAAATAATGTGCAACCAAGCTTTGCTCAGTGTCACCAAGACAATATTCACAGCACCTATGGCATCTATGAACATGCCAGCATAAATCTGAATCACAAAATATAACAGACTCAAAATTAAAAATTAAAAAAAAAATTACAGACTCTCCACATAGAAGACAACCAAAACACTTATTTAAACTCAAGAAACCTGAATCTCAACACCAGAAAGCCAAATCCATCATAGCAGCAAAGAAATCTATCTACAATAACAATGCCGGGGACACCACAAACCCCAAGTCTTCCCCCTGCTAGGGTCTTCCCCAAAACGAACACTCACAGCTTGCTGCCTGCTTCCTCTCTTTCCCTCAACTCTAACTGCTGGGTCCAACTTCCTCTCAGTTTTCCCCCACCTTTCCTGCTCCACCCATTTGCCCAGCTCCTTCCACCACAGACTCATGTGACTCAGGCTTCCATGTGACTCAAGTAGGTCACATGAGCCTATTAATGGATGGGAAAGAGCTTCCTATTATGCAAAAATACATTAACAGTACACTCAGCTGAATCAAATTCAGGTGTATCTAATGGTATACTGGTTGAGTAGCTTCTGTTGAATATAATAGCTGAATTCTCCTGCTATATAGTCAAGTAACTGTTCTTTGGTCAACTATTAAATGACCTGTGAATGCCTCATTATATTTCAATAACAAATATAGACAGGGATGAGTCAGCCCAAAATAAAGTCCTATTTCATCTTTTTTTCCTCTTTTCCTCACATTTCCTAAGTAAGGTGTTAAATATCTGGTCATCAATCTTCTTTTTATGCAGATCATGTTTTAATAACCAGAAACAGAGCTGCCATCTAGACAAAGCCTCCTGTTCTCTCTTTTAGGGCAGGCCAGTTGGGAGGGCAGCCCCATTCTGGATCTGCCTAATATCAAGGAAGCCCTAAATGAATATACCCTTTAGGTCTCAATCTCAGGGGAAGGCAGGAGCTAGAACCAAGAAGAGTGGAATTCAGTACAGGAGAAATCATTTTCACTTCAGTCTTTGTCCTCTTTCTGAGCTTCCCATCCTGCAACTCTAATTTCCTGGGATGACAAAAAATCAAAATAGGGTTGGGAGCTCATGTATCCAATATTGTCTCTGTCTGTGCCTACTTTGGACCATTGCAAAGGTAATCAATGAGCTTTCCACCCTCTGCCTGAATATAGTACTACATATCTCATTCAGTCTTATTGTAACCAATTCATCTTTAATCTTACCAGATCCTGCTGGCTACACCAAATGTTTAAGTCAGTACATGCTGGTTCCAACTTCAGGGTTGTCAAAGGTTTGGTTCAAAAAAAATCAAACAGAATCAGTTTCCCCTTTAACCAATGATTTGCCTTAAGAACAAACAGAATGGGATTCTTACCAAAGATCTGAGCAAGGAACAAACAGAATCAGACTGTACGTGTACTATAAGGTGCATATTTATTCTCATTAAGTCAGAGAATCGTGCATTGCATGGGAGTCAGAAAATAATTCTTAAATCAGAGATAAATAAGCTGAAGGAGATCTTTTATACACATTGAGTAATCTCAACTCAGGATGCCTGTGTCAACCAAAATTATAATCTCCATATGTGTTAACCATAATATGAGAAAGAAATTTCTTAATAGGATAGATTGTAAAATAAAATAAAATAAAAGAAGTCGCAAAGTGTCAATTGAAATTATAGATACAGGATGTCTGTTTCTTCTACCATTAACACGACATACTATAACATAAGAAAAGTCCCATTATTAAAAATAGTGTTTGGTTCAAGCTCCTTGTCCTTGGCTGTCATAAACAGAAGAATGCTCCTGGTTAGCTTCACCCAGCCTTGTATTTACTGACACAGGAAGGGGCATTTGGGTTCAATCAGAGAGCAAAGCAAAGCATGTCTGTTATGCCAGAGCACACAAGGCATTATGGTAGGTGGGCTAAAAATGTCTTTCTTCTGATTGGTTAATACAGGTTTTAGGCCTTTCTCAGGCTATGGGAGGCTCAAAATGGTTCACAGGGTCAATATTTGGAAAGATAGCATCAATGAGGTAGATTAATAAAACAAAATGAAACAAACTTTTTACTGAATACAAATAATCAATAAAAATGTAAATTGACAGGTGCAGTTCTTCAGGCCCCTGCCCATGGAAATTCACCCAAGTCAAGCAATCACAACGTCCCTAATAGGAATAGAAAGTCCATTGGATCCAAATAGCCAGCCTTCTTCTCAGTACTGGTTTATATAAGATTCATCAAAAAAAGTGGATCTTAATACATTTTGCCTATCCTTTTTCCAGGTCTCCGTGAATAAGGACTACACATACACTTGGCATCAAATAACTGTAATGTGGGTCTGAAAGACAAACTATGTAGGAAATTAACACAAACATATGAGATCAAGAACCATCTTTGACCAGATAAATTGTAACGGATATGAACAAATGGTTTTCAAAACAATAATCAACGAACCATTAACAGCCACGTGAAAGCCTGTTCCAAATCACTAACAATAGAAATGAAGCTAAAAACAAGCCTGAGTTTTCCCTTCATACCCAATAAATTGACAAAGCTAATAAAAGACAGACAGAGTAAATTCTTAGATGTTTCCTAAATTATCAACACTTTGTGAAGGTTCATATGTCTCATAGCTAAATGGACCTGAGTTTTATACCCTGACACATTGTTCAAACTTTCTTTAGGCTTATGCCTGTCTTGGTGTTTGCAAGATTCTGACCTTACATGGTTCATCTCTTCATACAAATAAATTAGAAAAAAAGTAAAAATAAACAAGCCCACAAAATTACTAAAGACATCTAGGGCTTCAATATTTTCATGAACTTACATTTCATAGATATTCTGGACAAGTTCCTAAGATGTACTTGTGTGGTTCAGTTTTGAAGGAATCTCTTTCTTTTCTGACTGGTGCCTTACTAGCTCATAGTCTAGCTCCAAGGAAAAATCAATAGTCCTCAGTCAGTCAGCCTAACTCACATAGTTCTAGGCAAGTCGTCTACCTTATTCCAACCCTAAACCAAAAGAATCCCATAACCATCCTGACTTTCAAGCAGGCTGGATCAAATAATTTCAGATAAGCTGACTAGACTCATACCTTACTAGGGTGAAGAGTTTAACTGAAAGAAGATCCAAATAACCTAGACTTGTCTCAAGTCCCAGGGTCTTTGGAACTTTGACAGCATGTCCTTTTGAAAGGCACATGCATTTCCAATCAATCCACGCTGAATCAAATGGACACAGCTACAACCTTTAACAAGACAGGTAGTCACTTCCTCCTCCTTGTAAAACTCACCTCCTTGTTAACTCATCAAGTTGATTTGGGCACAGCCCAGATCAGTCTCCTCCCTGTGGCTACTAAATACCCCCTTTAACAATTTTCTGTGAGTAGATTCACCATTTCAAAACAAACTGAATTGCATCGTTCAGTAAAATCCATGGCCACCAGATGGTACCATTTCATTTTAAATGCTATCATATCTAACCCGCACAGTGATGGAAATCTTCAAATTCACACGCTGATTTGTGGATTGTCCAGTGTCTAAGACCTCTTGCTCTGTGTGGATTGGGATGATCTGTGTGCTTTTGTATCTATCCTAATGCGAACTCCAAAGGAAATTCTCTTGATTTCTTTAACATTGTCAAGCAATTTTATAAAATTCAAAGTGCTATATATAAAAGGGAGCTATTTTAGCTATTATTCAGATTATTACTGTAGTGCAGCCTGATGACCTGTCACTGTCCCTTGAGTCTTTTCTTCTTTCTCTACAATTCTCTTTGATACTAATCCTTCCATTGCTTCAACAAGGATTGCTGAGCACTAGATCCATATTTCCAATGACCTGTGAGATACATTCACCTGGATGTGCTGCCAGCATCTTAAGCTCATCCTGGCCAAAACGAATTTGCCAGCTTCCCCCTTAAATCTTGCCTATCCTAAGAACACCCCTATTTCCCTTCTAGGACAGCTAAGTGGTGTAGTGGAGGGTCTGAAGTCAGGAAGACTCATCTTTGTGAGTTCAAACCTAGCCTCAGACACTTACTAGCTGTGTCACCTGGGGCAAGTCCCTTAACCCTGTTTGCCTCAGTTTTCGAATCTATAAAATCAGTTGGAGAAGAAAATGGCAAACTATTCTAGCATCTTCACCAAGAAAACTCCAGATAGGGTCATGAAGAGTTGGTCGTGACTGACATGAATGAACAGCAACATTTCTATGGTTGGTGACACCATTTTCTCATTCACCTATATTAAAGGCTTTAGTGCCATTTTGATCCTTTATTCTTTACCCCTTTTCCCAATTTAATGTCACCAAGTCCTGCTCTGTCTCCTCCTTTCTACTCTCATTGTTGCCATCAGCATTAAGGTCCTCATAGGCAGCATGGTACGGCTGAAAAAATAATGGATCCAGAGTCAGAATAGGTGAGTTCAAGTTCTGGTTGTATTAGCTGTTTGACCCTAGTCAAGTCATTTCCCATCTCTGAGCCTCTATCTCTTCATCTATAAAATGAGGATAGTAATCTTTATAGTACCTAGATCACAGGGTTGTTGTGAAAATATTTGATAAACTTTAACCCACTATGAAAATGTTATTCTCTCTTGCCCCAAACCTCTTTGCCTCCAATCTACCTGAATCAGTGCTGTCTCTCTAGAGCACAACTGATCATCTTATACCCCTGATCCTAAACTATCCATAGCTCCTAACTACCTAGCAAATGAAATCTAAATTCCTTGGTTGGCCATTCAAGATCCTCTACAATATGACCCCCAGCCAACCTGTTCATTCATTATATTTGTCAAGGTCTTAGGAATTCTGACACTTACATACCCTAAGGAGGAGAAAATGGTGTAAATTGACCTGGTGACACTGATTTATAAGCACCAAGACTCTTTCAGGTTTTTTAAGAACCTGATTTCTTAAACAGGTCAGCAACCTGGCTTGCCAGACAAAAGATACTCAGGGTTATTCAACCCTGTTAGGTATTCTGTTCCTTTGTGATAAAATTTCTCATGTCCTCTCATCTCCACATCTACTAATTTTGGTTTGATAATCAGCACCAAGAAAATAAAGGTTCTCCATCAACCAGCACTACACTATCCTTGCGTGGTTACAGCAACTGGAGATATGTTGAATGCGGTAGACTTTCCAGGAATGATCACATAGATGATGAGATGGCATATGTATTGCCAGAGCATAAAAAGTATGGGAGAAAAAATGTATTGCTTGAAGGTATACAGAACTTTTGCGTTGACTTCATCATGTGCCTGTGAAACCTGGACAGTCTGGCAGCACCATGCCAGAAAATTGAATTGCTTTCACTTAGATTCTCCTAAGATTCTGAAGTTCATCTGACAGGATGAGGCGCTGGACAATGAAGTCCTTTCTCAAACTGAACTGCCAAACATTCAAAGTCTACTGTAAGAGAGTACAACTCCAATGGGCTGGTCATGTAGCCAAACATCTGTTTCCCTAAAAGATTATTTTCTAGAGAACTGAAACAAGGCAAGCATTCACATAGAGGTCAGAAGTGGTACAAGAAACACTTTCAAGGTCTCTCTGAAGAACATAGAGGTCAGAAGAAGTGGTACAAGAAACACTTTCAAGGTCTCTCTGAAGAACTTCAGTATTGATTGTGAGACATCGGAGATGCTGGCAAAGGACTGCCTGGCATAGTGTGCCCGTATCAAAGAAGACACTGTGCTCTATAAGCAAAGCAGGATTTCAGTAGCACAAGGGAAATGTGAGATGTACAACTCTAGAGATATTGCCATCTCAAATGTTCAAATGGGCTACTTGGCCTGACCTGTGGTGGAGCCTTCTGAGCTTGTATTTGATTGATCAGGCACAGTCAAATGCGCCGTACCTTGACTCCAACATTGTCATGACACTGATCTCCTTCAAGTATGAAGGATGAACAAACACAAAACAGCAACACTCCCTCTTCCATGTGCTGTGATGTTCTGAAAAGGCAGAGTGATAAAGGCCAGTTTTAAAACATGACAGCCCTATTCTTCTCTGCTTACAGATGTTGTTTGCTAGTTATCTGTCTAAATTTTCAAGGTTCAGCTCAAAGGTCACCTCTTTCATGAATTTTTCCCCCAAATGAAAGCAATTTCTCCATCTTCTTCTCTCTTTTCCATTTCCTCCTTTAGCACTTTACTTCTGCACAGAAATTGCTCCCTCCTTTGAACAGGCCCTCCCTGAACTCCCCAGTTCCCAATGCTGCTAATGCTGCTGGCATGACAACTTTCTCTCTTTTCAGGGCTTAGTTTATAACCAAAATAAGGCTGTCTATGCAATTTATCACTGGGTCCTCCTGTCCCCATGCAATGAATGAACAGATGTTCCTGGTTGCCATGAAATATAAAACCTTCTATTTGAATTTTAAAGCTTTTCACAACCTGATCCCTTCCTACCTCTCCTGTCTTCTTCCACTTTACTCTCCTCCATCTACCCTAGCTAGGAACCAGCAGCACTGGCCATCTTGTTGTATGTTGTACATGATACTCCATCTTCCAATGCATTTTCACTGGCTCTTTTCTGTAAGTAGAATGCTCTCCTTCCTCACTTTTGCCTGCTGGCTTTCCTGGATTCCTTCAAAACTCAGTGTAAACCCTACTTTCTATAAGAGGTCTTTTTGGTTGCCCGCCCCCGCCCTACTCCTAGTGCCTTCCCTCCAAGATTACCTTTCATTTATACAGTATATATCTTGTATGTACACAGTTGCTTGCATGTCGCTCCTCCATTAGAATGTGAACTTCCTGAGAGCAAGGGCTGCCTTTCCTCTTTTTCAGTATCTACAGAACTTAGCACAGTGCCTGGCACTAAATAATTGGTTAATAAGTGCTTGATGAGCACAAGGATGATGATGATGGTGATAACTCATGGTATTGTATGGCTGAAACCAGGTGACTAGGACATGGAAAAGAACTGACTAATGGCAGAACTTGACACTAAAATGATGGAAATCTAGAATTTAGAACAAGGGGAACCTTGCAGCTAAACCTTACAGTTCAATCTCCTTTTATTAGAGATGAAGAAATTGATCCCTACAGAAACTTTAGGAAAACAAGCTGAGATTAGTATGAAGAATTGGGACAATCCATAGTTGGAAAACAAGGAAAGCAGGCATGTGAACCTGCAGCTGGACCAACATGGTAGAGCTATAAATGGCACGGTCAGACCATGGAAGAATTTTAGGGGAATTGTAGGAACTGACATAAAAGAAAACTGAAGCTTTGGGGTCATAGGACAAGTCAGAGAAAGGACCTGCTCCCCAGTGCACCCTATACTGTTGCTTCCTTCTCTGGATCTTTTCTTGACAATCAGCTTTCCTGCCTAACTTTGCCTCTTGGATTTCAGAGATCCACAAACTTTCTGGTAAAAACCTAGCCTAGTTCTTTGGTTTGCCTATGAATAAATAAAAAAGAAAAAAAAGAATTTGTTAAGCAGTTACTTTGTGCAAAGGACCGTTCTAAGCACTGGGGACATAAAGGGAAAAAGAACGACAGTTTCTGCTTTCAAAGAGCTCACTCTGTAATGAGGGAGACAACACACATATAGGAGACTTCAGTTGTAGGTTAGAGGAAAAGGCCCAGTGGTTATTAAGGTGCCACAGCAAAGCAGACAACAGTCTATCTTCTTCAGTGTCATTTCCAATGATCAAACCATATCCATTGAACCGTTTAATGGTGCCACAGATTCTGGTGGCAAAGGCTTTCTTTCTGGGGTGTTTAGTAGTTTTGCTCTCCTTCTAGAAGATATAGTGGATAAAGTCAGGAGTCAGGAAGACCTGAGTTCTAATCTGTGCTTGGACACTTACTAGCTGTGTGATTCTGGGCAAATTACTTAACCCTGTTTGCCTGTTTTCTCATTTGTAAAATGAGATAGAGAAGGAAATGGCAAATCACTTCAATATCTTTGCCAAGAAAACTCCAAACGAGGTCATGAAAAGTTAGATACGACTGAAATGACTGACCCACAATAGAACCACAAGTCCACTTTCCAAGGAAGGAATTACCCATCCTATAAGCTATGCTTGAGCAGGACATAATAGCGTTTCTGGCCCCCAGTAGTGAAACTGATCATGACAGTGGTGTTTGCTATACTGTAAACACATCAGAAAGGAGAAGGAGGGGAGGAAACCTGAAAAAGTAACAACAAACCATGATGATAGCTGTCTTAGACTTCTGAAGACCTAGAAATTCTGCAAGGTGTGTGTGTGTGTGTGTGTGTGTGTGTGTGTGTGTGTGTGTGGTGACTCGGGGGGAGACAGGGTGAGGGCAGGGTCTAAGGGCAGAAAACTCCTTACTTAGTGCTCAGAGTTAGTGGTCCTGGTTCCAGATAGCACTTGGAACTCTAGAGGCTCATTTGCCAGGTTGGCAGAGAAATTCCTACGATTTCTGGTCCAGTACAAATTAATTACAGAGCTCTACTCCTGGAGACTAACCACCCAGTGGGCCAAAGTGACCTTCATTTTTACTTGTTCAGTAGGCCCCCACTCTCTCCACTTCCCTGAAAATAAGTCTTTTGTTGGACTTTTACTAAGTTCCTTTAGGACCTCAAAGATACTTTGGACAAAGTCTCTTTGTTCTGGAATGGCTAACCAGAACCTTTATTGAGTCTATCTGGGAGAAGAAACATAATCGACAGCAGAGGTCACCGTGACTGGCTTAGCATATGACCCCTTTTGAAAACTTTAATTTCATTTGCTTTCAACT
This sequence comes from Potorous gilbertii, assembly GCA_028658325.1. Lineage (NCBI taxonomy): Eukaryota > Metazoa > Chordata > Mammalia > Diprotodontia > Potoroidae > Potorous > Potorous gilbertii. The sequence goes on along the minus strand of CM053769.1, from coordinate 32,225,450 downwards.
TCAACCCTCTCATGAAAATAAAAAAGAAAAACAAAATATTTGAAACAAATCTGCAGAGTTAAGCAAAATCAGTTTCCTCATTGACTGTATCAAAAAAAAGAAGTCTTAGTCTGCACCCTGAATCCATCATTTTCCTCTCAAGAGATGGCTAGTATATTTCATCGGAAGTCCTTTGGAATACTGTTTGGTTGTTGCATCGATCAGAGTTCTTAAGTCTTTCAAAGTTTGTCTTTATGATGCTCTTATTAATGAATAAGTTGTTTTACTATTTCTGCCCATTTCTTCTGCATTAGTTTGTACAACCTTCTCTTGGGGTTTCTACTCTACTGCCCTTCTCTCTTTAGTTAGGGGAGGAAATACAGAGGTCCCTAATATTAAGTCACCTCTCTTCTTAGATTTAGTCTAAGGCAAAGACCTCAGTTCCATGTGGCTTCCTTTCTCTGCAAAGCTAAAAAACCTTAAAAACACAAATTGCAAATAGAATTAATAAAATGCTTTAACCTGTTGATAATGGGGTGATTGCCAGGCCATGAGGGTGATATCTCCACCAGTTGGATTTTGAGCACTTAAATATCCAAAGAAAAAGGTTTTCCTTCTCTTTTTCACACCAGGTAGCAAAAATATATACCTAAAGATGCAAAAAATAGCCAGTAGACACAACTTTTAAACAGTAAAGAAACTCTGTAATTAACCTTGCTGCTTTTCGAGTCAATAAAACAAAATAGGGAGACAGTGGAGTACATTCACCATTGTTCCAGCTGTCTCTCTGAGAAGACAGAATTCAATCTCTCTTTGCTGGATTCTCCTAATAAGCTGAGCTTCTAGATGAGGAAAGACTCCAGCTGACATCAGTCTCCAGGGAAGAGTCATCCATCTGCCGCTGCTCTACCACCATTGATGCTACTGTGCTTTAGTTCTTCTTCTCTGTCCCTCTTTAGAGGGATTTTAAAAACTCTTGCTGTAACAGAAAACTTCACTCTCCAGTGATAATTCCATTTGCGTGTCTTGGAGGGCCTTGAGCAGCTCAGGCCTCTTAGAGAGGCAGTCAAATCCAAGTCTTGTGAGAAAGACTGTTACAAACAGGATATGTCAGGTCCTGTGGGCCTCTCAGTGAGGACTTGGTATAAAATACTTCTTTACTTGGTAGATCAAATTATGGAAGGTTTGATCATACCAGTCCAGGATGCATTATCCTTAAGGGATTTGGCTAATGATCTGTACAGACTTCCTTGGAGGTGTATGGGCCAAGAAATCACTTGGGTCATATATCTTCCAACACCCTTCTAATCCACCAATTACAGATTAGTGGTCAGTTGCATGATGGAAAAGAGCTAATGCAACTCAGTGAATACCATATTCAGCATCTCCCTTCCTTCCCCCATGCCCAGGCATGGAATTCCATCCATGCAGGAAAATGCCTATTGGCCGTTATGGATAAGGGAGAAAATCTTCCTTCCCACTCTAACACCCTCCATTTCTGACCACAGAACTCCTCAATATTTGTAGGTTCTATCTATGATAAGCTATGGGGCTTCGGTGAACTTTATGGGCTTTTTCTGATTTAAATCAAGCAAAAACACCAGAGATTCAATGCTGCCCGTATGGTTAAATATCATGAAAAGTAAATAAATTTAACTAAGAGATGGAGATAAATATACTTTGATGGCTTGAGAATGTACCTGATTTATGTCTGATTGATAACCTATGGGCCTTAATCAAGGCTAAAATTGGAAAAATGAACCCTTCAACAAAGATATGCTTAATATCCAATGTGGGAAAAATATGTGTATAAGTTCATGATGAAGGGTTAAAACATATGTCAAAATCTTGTGGACTCAATGCCAAATTAAAACAAGTAATTGTAGCAAAAGTACATATTGTTTATTAAGTGCTTTTTTAATGTAAAAAGAAGTAAAAAGTTGTAAGGTTTATTGTGTTGATAAATTTAATTATTTTTGTTCTTTTCAGTTAATTTGCATTCCACTATTAGACCAAAAATCATTTCCCCAATGGATCCATGATTGAAAGACACAAACTGGCAATTCTCAAAAGAATAACTGTTAAAATAATATGAAAGATTGAGCCATATCATCAATCATAAGATATACAAATCAAAACAACATTAAAGCTTTACCTCACAATCAACAAATTGACAAATATGACAAAATATGGAAATACTATTAGCAGGGTTATGGAAAGAAAAGCATAGTAATTCACTGCAGTTACAGACTGGCTTAGTCATTCTTTAAAGCAATTTGAGATTACACTAACAAAAGGACTAAAATGTCCACACGCTTTGACTCAGAGTCGCCATTGCTAAGCATATACCCCATCAAATTCAGTGACAAAATGGAAAATCAATATCACCAAAATATTTATAGCAACTTTCAACAGTAAAGAACTGGAAGCAAGATACATTTTTTTAAGTTGGGAAATCCCTAAACAAATTGTGCTACATAAATATCATGGAATATTACTGTGCTATAAGAAATAAAGATACATGGGAAGACTTCTAAGAACTGATGCAAAATGAATTAAGTAGAACCAGGAAAACAAAACATACAGTTAGGACTACAATGTAAATGGAAGTCTTAACAAAATAATTGAAATTGAACACTGTGAAATTATAATGCCCAAGCTTGGGATTTATTTCATCTCCCTTCTTTGTAAAGGTAGAAAACTATGGATGCAGAACACTATTAAATGTTGGAGTTGTTGTATTAGTCAGTTTTGTGGACTGATATTTTCCTTGCTTTTTGTCTTTTGCTATAAGCAATAGCTATCTGGGAGGAAGATTATATCAGGAAATTCTGTAAAACCAAAAATGTCAATGAAAAAAAAATTTAAGAAAAAATATAGAGGAAACAAAAGAAAGAGAACATCCAGTCTACTACCTCTCCCATCAGATACCTGATGACTAAACTTCTTGCTCAGGTGTGTCAAGACATCTAGGCTGAATGAGAAACTCAGAAAGGTAAGGAGTGTCATGAATGGGAGGCAGTTACTTAACGTAGTATCAGTTAAAATTCTGGAGTTGTAATACAAAAGGTAATCTCATTTAATGCTCACAACAGCACTGTGAGGTAGACGGTCTATTCTTATCCTCATTTTACAGATAAGAAAACTGAGGCAGACAGTGTTGAGTGTTTTGCTGAGGGGCATATATCTGGTAAGTATCTGAGGAAGGATTTGAAGTCAAGTCTGAGTATCTCATTTGATCTACACGACAACACTGTGAGGTAGTATCATTTTACTAATGATAAAACTGAGGCTGGGAGAGATTGGGTCACACAGCTAGCAAGTTTCTGGGGCTAGATTTAATCTCAAATCTTCTTTATTCTATCTCTAATCCTACCTACTGCACTACTTAGTTTCTTCTCACACATCTCTATTGCCTTTAACTTTTACAAAGCACTTTTTCACAATAACCTTGTGACATAAGTAATTACTGCAAATACTTGCAGATGAGGAAACTGAGGCTTGGAGGAAGGTTAGTGAGTGGCTTGGTCACCCACCTAGGAAGTATTCAAGTCAGCATTGTAGTCCCCTCCCCAAACAATTTTGAACCCCCAAGATCTGAGAAAGGCCTAAAATTTGCATTCACCAATCAAGAGAGCCACTGTGGCTTACTTGGAGCTTAATCTACCATAATACTTTGCAATGCTCTGGCATAAGGGACATACCTTGCTCTCTGAGTGAATTCAAAATGCCCCTTCCTCTGTCAACACTACAAGGTCAGGTGAAATTGACTACAGCAGTCTTCTGTGAATGACTTACAAAGGACAGGACACTTTGACCAGACACTACTTTGAATGATGGGACTTTCCTTATCTTGATAGTTTTTGGACATATACTATGTTATGTCATGTTAGTGGTAAAGGAAACACAGATATCCTGGGTTCTAATTTCAATTGACACTTTGCCAACTCTTTTATCTTATTGTATTTACAGCCTATTTAATTAAGAAAATTCTTTTCTCGTACCATGGTTAAATGTATATGGAGATCATAAATTTGAGTGACATGGAGATCATAAATTTGAGTGACATGGACATCTTGAGTTGGGATTGTTCTAAAACATATTTAAGACTTCTGATTCTTTTATCATACAGTCAGAATATTTCTTTTGGCTCCATGATCATTTATCTGCTAGCTTTAAGGGAATAAACAATATGAGTTTATATATCACCTGACCTGTCTGCCTCTTTTAACCAAACTTTTAGGTTGACAGTATTCAAATATAGACTATCAGGCTTTTGCTCCTATTCCATGAATTAGGCAAAGTTTATTTTTACTGCAATGTCATCGCTGCTCTTCAGCTCTTTCCCCAGAGGGAGTGCCTCTAGATATCTCTTTAAGGTACCGAGAGTCAAAACCTACCCTAACCAATTTTTGTTGTTGAATTGTTTCAGTCATGTCTGACTCTTTCTTGGCAAAAATACTGGACTGGGTTGTCATTTCCTTCTCCAGCTCATTTTACAAATGAGGAATTGAGACAAACAGGATTAAGAGACTTGTCCAGGGTCACACAGCTAGTAAGTGTCTGAGGTTGGATTTGAACTCAGGTCCTTCTGACTCCGAAGCCAGCTGGCACTTTACTCACCTTGTCACCTAACTGCCCCACTCAGACTAATTATATAAAGTGTAAACAGCAGCATACTGAAACCAGCTTGAACTGGCTTCTTAGAACCAATTGTTAAATTTTTCAGTAGAACCAAATGTTAAATTTGCAGTGTGAGTATTTATATACCTCATAAACTGGTAAACACCACAAATCAGAGATTGGTTTATTATCTAGATTTACGAAAGTGATAGAGAAATGTTAATTTGTAAGAACAAACTTAGTAAATAAATAAATAAATAAAAATAAATAAAAGGTGTCTGCATACCCTATTTCTCTCTGGAAGGCCAGTTGTTAAACATTTAACAGCACGTTGGTTATAAATAACTGATGGCTTAAAGTAATTGACATTCCAACCCCTCTCTCCCCATTGAATTTAAATTGGCATCACGGCCTTGGATCTAAATGGGTAAGGTCTTTTGAATCCAGTGAATTTGAGCTCCCTGAGTGAAGGGTCTATTTTTGCCTTTCTTGTATCTCACCCAAAGCAAATGCTTCAGAAATGCTTGTCAACGGGATGACTAACATTTTACCCTCACGATGCTGCAAGGTTTCTATCAACTGTCCTCTACAGGAGTGTCAAACTCAAACAGAAACAGGGCCGCTAAATGTTTCAGAGGGATACCTGTCAGCATATTGACTCAGAAAACCACACGTTAACATTTTCTATGTTTTATTTTATTTTTATTTGTTTTGTAAATATTTCCCAATGACATTATAATCTAATTTGGACCCCACTTAGGAGTATTGTAGGCAGCATGTTTGACACCTCTGCATGAAAACAACCTTTCTTTCACCAATTATACTTTTCATACTAGGTTTCCCTAGCCTTCGTTTTCACTCTTTCTCGCTTCGCTTGTTGATCTCATGAACTCTCAGGGCCTCCATGATGATTCCTAAATCTATACATTCTCCTCATTCTTTCAGTCCTACATTCCTATTGTTAAACTGAACACTGTCAGTCCTTCAAACCCAACAAATAGTGCAGATGCAAACTGAACTCTTTACCTGCTGTCTAAACCTAGAAGAGGCTAGGTGGGACAGTGAACCTAGAAACAAATAGCTGTGTAATGGGAGATCTCTTGAATTAGTGTGGTAGGTTACTGCTGCTGAAGAAACCTACCACAACACAGAAACTATAGGGGTAAAAATCTTGATCTTCTTATGCATAAACACCGTTTCAGAAGAGGCAGAAAAATAACCCTGAATCAAGATTAGAATTGTAAAAAGACTTGTTATACACAAAAATCACATCAGAGAAGCAGAGACATAATGTTTGATATGCAGTGATCTACTGCATTCTCTTAGGTCATAAAAATTGAACAAACTTAGATAAATAGAATCTTATATATCTGCTAAGGATACTAAACAGAGTATAGGTAAACTAAATCAAATTACAGATTTAGGCTATATTTAGATATAGTCCCAATGGGTTGAGAGGAGAAGATTCATATGTCACAAAGATAACCAGTCAGCCAAAAACTTGGGCATCAGGGTAACTTTTCCAAAAATGACATCTTTTTGAGGGGTTTTAAAGATGCATGCATTTCTTTCTTATTGTCATTTGGTTTCTTATCCCAAGAATGCCAAAAGTCTTCCCTTAATTGTATCATTCCATGAGCCAATTTTTTTTTTGACCAGGTGACATTAATGTTAACAAAAAAAAAAAAACTGGCTTCAGTTAACAAAAATGTTCTAGGAGGAATGGAAAAATAAAATAGATTAAAAGGAAAATGAGAGATTCCCATCACACCTAAAGTCAAAGTCTGTCTCAGACACTAGCTGTGTGACCCTGAAAAAGTCACTTAATCACCATCTACTTCAGTTTCCTCATCTGTAAAAAGAGAAAAATAACAGTGCCTAACTCACAGGACGTGAGGTTAAAATGAGCTGAATGTTTTGTAAACCTTAAAGTGATTTATATTATTATATTTTTATATATATTATGATTAAACCTGCTCTTAATCCGAACTGGAATTTCTATTGAAGATACTACAGAACTTCCAGTGACTTGGCTTGTGATTGGTGCAGTACGATTTACATTTACTTTGGGATTTCCCCCCTTCACTCACACTCCATCCTTGATCCAGTTGACAATCAGTCAAGTAACATGCATTTATTAAGCACTTACTATATGCCAAGGATTGTGTTAGGAGCTGGTGATACAAGTCCCAGAAATGAAATGAAATGATCTCTATTGGCACATTCTATTGTTTCTATGACCTCACCGTCTTTCTCACACCTGGATCCTTCTTCTTTTTTTTTTTCATTGCGACCATCTTAGCTGAGGTCCTTCTCCCTTAGGCTACTACAATAACTTTCTAAAAATATATAAATAGTTTTCTAAGAGAGTCTATACTCTCCAAAACCCATCCCCCATATAACTGCCCAGAAAATCTTCCGAATACACTCTGTTGAAATTATAATTAAACAAAAAAAAATTCAGTTAATTCAGCTCACCTTTCAAGCTCACCACTTTGTCTCAAAAATCTTCCCCGCCTTATCTACACTTGGAACCATTTGACAGGGAATATATGTAAAGGAATTTAATTAATACAAGATGCAATACCTGACTTGGCCACCAGGTGGTAGACAATACTCATAAATATTTGATACTCAAGTTTTACATGCTGCCTGATTTGTCATTTTCCAACAAGTCTAGAAAGCTAAGCAAATCCAGGGGGTCCCTTTACTCAACATTGTGGTTTTGTTTGATTAGGAAAGGGCTTTATTTCCTTAAAATTTTGTTGGCTGGGTTCCATTTTAGTTGAGGTCCACATTGCTTTTTAACCCTGGGTTGGTGGATGTGTTTTTAAATTATTTTGATAATTGTATTTCAATTTAATTGATTCCCTTTGCATTCCTATGTAGTTTATTCTGTTTATTTAAAACATTACTTTGAGAAGGGGTCCATAGTCTTCTGCCAAAAGGGTCCAGGACACAAAAAAAGGTTAAGAACCCCTGGTACTAGGAGATGAAATGGAATATGGATCTTTAAAATACGACACATATCTGGTTCATTATATTCCTACCTCTTAGAAAAGCTCCTGTGTTTCAGGCCGCTTCCCACTATACTTATTAATTCAAACCCAGTATGTGGTGATCACATATTTTTAATAATGTAGAATAACATGCAAAAGAAATATATAAATTCTGTCTTGCACCAGTTCACTTCTCACTCTCTAGATGAGATAGGTTGCAAAGACAAAAGAAAAAAAGAGAATAAAAAAGAGAAAGGAGACACAAAGCACTGTTATTGACCTTTTCATCCTGTTATGTCTCCTCCCAGAGAGAGGAGAAACAGTCCTTTTTCTGGACCAGGATCATTAGAAATTGAGCTGTTGGCCTTTGTGTCTGTGTATCATTTTTTTCAGGCCCAGAGGATCTCCATAAGACAGGAAGGTGATGCACATTCTCTACACAAGGGAGGCATAAAATGCAGATTATGATATTCAAGGTCTTCACAATCTGGTTTCAAATTAGACTTATTGTATACTACTTCCCTTCATGCATTCTGCAAGTTGGTCAAAGGGGACTATTTTACATTTCCCTTGCCTGTCCTCTTCCAACTCAGTACCTTTTCTCACAAGGTCCTCTAAGCCTGGGAATATTCATTCTCCTCCCTTCCTCATCTCCATCAGTTAAAGTTCTTCTCTTTCTTCAAGTGCCAAGTCAGCTATCACCTCCTCTCTGAATCTTTCCTGGATCCCCCCATGCTTAATAAAAATGATTTCTCCTCCAGATATTTCTCATGCTACATTGCCTGGATATCTCCTTTTCCCCCTTAACTCATTCTCTCTTATATTACAGTTATATATGTAACTGGCTTCTCTCCCATATGCTATTAGATTTTCCCTGAGAATAGGATTTGCATGTTTCTATCATAGCACTTAGTATAATGTTTTGCACCTAGTAGGTGCTTAATAAATGTTGACTAGATGAATAAATAAAAAGCATATATATGCTTACTATGTTCCAGGCACTGTGTTAGAATTGGTATTACCAATGCAAAAGAGAGACAGTCCCCAGTCTGCCTTGTAGAAGCCCAGTCGGGCATCCACCCAATTTTCTGGCCACTATTTCTAAACCATGGTACTTGGATTCACGTCATCATCAATGTTTCTCCCCTACTAGAATTTGGGACTCTGCCCTGAAACTACCCTTGGCTCTGATAGGTGAACTTTTCTCTTATTTTGCCCTGTGGACTCAAGTTCTAAATCATACTCATCCCTGGCTTTGGGTTCCCCTTTATTTGCTGTCTTCCCCTATTAGAATGTAAACTCCAGGGTAGAGACTATCTTGCTTGCTTATTTTTGTGTCCTTACTTAGCACAGTGGTTGGTACATAGAAAAGCTTAATCGAGGCTTTTTATTTCTATCTGTCTATCTCCAAGGAGCTCATGTTCTAATGGAGGAGATCGCGTAAATAGGGCAGCTCGGCAGATCAGTAGATAGTGCCAGGCTTAGAGTCAGGAAGACTTGCGTTCCAATGTGGCCTCAGACACTTACTAGCCATATGACCCTGGGACAACTCATGTAACTGTGCTTGCCTTGGTTTTCTCATCTGTAAAAATGAGCTGGAGAAAGAAATGACAAATCACTGCAGTAGCTTTGCCAAGGAAACCTCAAAGAGTGGGACATGAGTGAAATGACTCAACAGCAATTACAACAACTGAAGCATACATAGGTGAATGATGGCTAAGGAATGGTTTGGGTCTGGCGAATGAAGTCACAGGGCAGTCAGCTGACATGCACTATGCAGAAAGGCCAATAATATTGATTTGATTTTTGTTCTCTAAGCAAGAGCTGGAAACGGGAGATGGGAGATAGGGGTAGGGGAATGGAGCAAGTAGACATCGGAGTGGAGAGCGAGATGAGATAAGAAGCAGGCCTTGGTTAGGGTCCAGTTAGATGTAGTAGGCTGTATTAGTCTGCTGCTCCCACGCTCAGCTAGCAGGACGACAAAGCCCAGGCTGGAGTTCCAAAGCTCAGTGAAGGAACTCCCCCAGGGCACGGTCTCAGGATGAATGACTTGGTGTCTGGCACATCTGGCGATTGATGCTGGTGCTACCTGCCAACTGATATTTACTGCTTTTTTACCAGAGCCTGGTTGGAAACCAAGGTCCTTGGAGAAAAGGTGAATTAAATTTGGAAAATCAAGCCTCAGTAACACATTTTTCTCTGGTTCTTAAAATTCTTATCACAGTCAGTTTTCCTTGTGTATAGGTTGGGATGGACTTTCTTGTTTATCAAATCATTTGCCATAGAGATTCCACAAAATGGCTACAAAAAAAGCTCACAACTCACAACTAGAAAAGTTCTTTGTGGGTGCTGAAATTTCAGCATTTAGGACAAAACACATTGTGTCCAAACATATCCCCAGAGATCCCGGGAAATACAGATAGTGACAGTGCTGCCAAAGAATGAATCTGAATCAACTCAAAGCATTAATGGAAAGAATTTAATTCTTACAAATAGTTGACCAGAATTCTATCCATTACACATTTATATGTGAATAATTGAATTATCCAAGGACTCCATAACATCATTATAGTATTGGATACTTTGATTAGTTAATCAGTCAACAACCACTTATGAAGTGCTTTCTGTGTGCTTGGTACTGGGGATTTAAAGATGAAAATGATACAATCCCTGCCACCAAGGGGATTACGTTCTATTCCAGAGCTAGTGTATTCCTTAGGACATATGTCGACCAAAGTTCATAGCATCCGCTGCAAAACAATCCCAAGTTCTTGGTCTGTCTTCATCATGTCACAGATTTAGAATTAGAAAGGATCTTGGAGATCTCCGAGGCCAAACCCCTCAATTTACAGAGGAGGAAATTGGGTCCAGGAGGTTAAATAACTTGCACCACAGGCATAGCTGGTATTTGAAAATAGATCTTCAGACTCCCACAGCAGCATTCTTTCCACTGTACCACGCTGGCTCTGGAAGAGAAATGTAAACTAATGAAACATTAAGAGGCTTTGTAGTGAAAGGATCTGGGTTCGAATCCTAGGTATGACATCTATTGTGCGACCTTAGGACATGGGATGTTACTGTCCAGACTATGAGATGCAGTTGATTGTGCAGCTCAATGAGCTAGTCAATCAGGACATGTATCTTGGAAAGATGATGCCTTAATAGTGGTAGTAACAACAACAGCTAACATTTATGTAGCATTTGAAGGTTTTGCTTATCAGTATTATCTGATTTGGTCCCTATAACAACCATGTGGTAGGAGCTATCATTATCCTTACTTTATAGAGGAGGAAACAAAGGCATGCTATGGTTAAGTGACTGGACTAGGGTCTTGGCTGTTCATTTTTTGTAGTCAAAGACGACCGATGACATCATGATGTTGGGGTCAAGGTGTGTTCAACTGTGACTGATGAGTCAACTATGAATTCAAAAACAGGTTGGGCACAAATAGTACATTTGAATATTTGGGATATTTCTAGGTTTGCCATCATGTTTCCTTTGTACTACTGCAATTCTACTTTGCTCAAAGAACACAGCATCCAAAAAGATGAGGGCACGCCATGCTAGGCGGTCTGGTGCCAACATCTCCAATGTCTTACCATCAATACAAGTGTCCTTGTACTGTGTCTTCTGACATCCATGGGGGCGTTTGCCTTATGTGAGTACTTCATAAAAATCATCTTTTAGGTATTGTACCTTTGGCATTTGGGTTATGGGACCAACCCATCAGGATTTGTACTCTCTGCAGCAGAGTTTGAATGCTTGGCACTTGCTTGGCATGTTTTCAGCGTTGCTTATCCCACCTTTGGTGTTCACCTGTCACCAACCTTTCACCTGTGGCTCCAAGAAGCTGTGGCACGTGCAGTGTCCACACCCGGGCAAAACTGTCTTGGCAAAAGGGCTAAACCAGGTTGAAGATAACCAGTGGGCCTCAGACCTGTCAGAGAGTTAGGGATGTCTACCCAAAGCATGTAAAGACTTCCCCTGGTGGAATGGGCAGGTGACAACACTCACCCAGAGTTACACAGTCTCAGGCTCCTGCCAATCCTGACTTACAACCTTATAGCTCTTCTACTGTGTTAAAAGGGAAGTCCATTAAGCACAGAGAGTTATTCCTTAGGATTTTGTGTCCTCCCTTTTTGTGTCCTGAGAGTCAGAAGATGGTACAGTCAACGGAGCGCTGAGCCTGGAGTTAGGAAGTCCTGAGTTCAAACTGGGCCTCTGACACTAGCTGCATGACTTTGGGCAATCACTTAACTGCTCTTTGCTACAGTTTCTGCAAATAACCATAACATCTCCCTTGCAGGGTTGTTGTGCAGATCAGAGGAGGTAATGTTTGTAAAGTGCTTCACACAGTGCCTGGGACTTTCTCCCTCTCTCCCAGTCTCTCTCTCTCTTTCTCTCTCTCCCCCCTCCCCTTCCTTCCTTCCTTCCTTCCTTCCTTCCCTCCCACAATGGTATGACTGGTGTCACCTTAATTACAATACTACATATCTATATCTATGTGTAAAACAACCACCTGAGAAGCATCATGGCATTAGTATGACCTGACTTCTGCATCCTGCCTCTGACATATATCAGCTTAGTGATTATGAGCAAGTCACTTAACCTCATAGTGTCTGTAGGTAAATGAGTCGCTGATCTGCATCAGTGGAGGCAGTTCCTTCTCCCCCCCACCACTTTCGCCCATGAAATGCTGGGCCTGGATCACTGAATTCTGGTGACATGGCACTGACCTCTGGTGACTTGGTATTTCCTTACCTACAGAAGTCTTTTGGCTTCAGAAAAAACTCACAAAACTTCCTTTGTTTATGAGCTACTTTTAACCTGCTGCATTTCATTTAACTTAATTGGCACATTCACGTTTTGATATGGGAGCCTAGGGGCCTTAGGGTAGCAGCATATTTTTAATAAATCAAAATAAATGAAATAAGCTGCTCTTGCAGCTGTGCGGGTGCCCTTCAGCCCCTAGCTGGGTGAAAGGCTCATCGCTCATCAGCTGCAAATGTTCAGGAAGAGCAATAGACTTAATGCAGCCCAAGCCCTCTCAAAAATCGGAGATTGAGATTTGCAGAGCCCAGTGGCACATCTAGCCATGTATTAACTCTCTGGAATATCAATAATAGCTAATATTTATGTAGTGCTCAGTATGTGCCAGGCACCGTGCTAAGTGCTTTAGAATTATTTTCTCATTTGATCCTTATAACAACCCTGGGAAGTAGAAACTGTCATTATACCCATTTTAAGATGAGAAAACTGAGACAAAGGTAAGTGACATGCCCAGGCTCACGGAGCATGTAAACGTCTGAGGCTGGATTTGAACTTAGGCCTTGAACTCAAGGCCTGTGCTCTCTATACACGTATCACCTACATACTCTCCCTCATTTTTCCAACCTATGCTGAAGAAGAACCAAATTAACTTTCTTTGAAGAATCATCCTTAGGCCTCAGGCTCTCACAAATAAGGTTAAGTCTTAGGGTCATAGACTTAGACTTGTAAGAACCTTCCAGGTCCCTTCATTCTGTAGATGAGCTGAGGCCCTAAGAACTTAAGTGACACGTCCAAAGCCGCATAGCTGGTTAGAAGCAGAGCTGGGATGGTCTGACGCTAAAAACGTAAATTTTGGCCAGGATCCTCCCTGTCATGCATGCTTCATCCCAGCCCAGCTGGCCTCCTTGGTTTGGCCTGGTTTCAGCATTCTATCTCCTACTCAAAGCCTTTGTGTAGAGCCTAGGCTGCTCATGCCTGACATACCTCCCTTCCTCACATCATTCCCATTAGAATCTCTAGCTCCCTTCAAGGCTCAACCCAAACGTCATCTCTTGGAACAAGCCTTTTCAGATTTACTTTGCCAATTCTTCAAAATTACTTTGTTTATATTTTCCTATGTGCACGTCATACCTCCTCCCCCTCCAAGAGTATAAAATAGATCCTTGAAAGAGGAGAGTTGATTTTTGCCTTTGTACCTCCAGCAATTAGCCTAGAGCCTTGAAAATAGGTAGTTGGCAACTCTTAGTGATATCCAGGTCACATTGGTAGTCCGGCACATGGTAAAGGGGGCTTGGCCTTTTCTCCCTCTTCAGAGAAAAGGTTATTGACAATCAACTCTTTGAGGGTTGGTCTTGTTTTTGTCTTTGTATCATGAAGACTTGTCTCCTAGCCCTGTACACACACAGTAGACGTTAATAAATATTTGTTGAACTGAATTGAATTCATCTTTAGGAGATGACTTCCCTTTAACTGCTGGGAGCCTGAATCAACCAATAATTAATTACTTATGCCTTTGCAGAATACAATATTCCAAAGGTATTCTTTAAGACTGCTTCTGTGGAAAATCCATTAGTTGATGTACATGTGGACCTGAATCTAAATAATTCGAGGAATTTGGCATCGTCATTACTCCCATTGATAAATATTTGTTAAGTATTCAATGTGTGTATGCATTCAATGCAACTCAATAATAAACTTTAATAATTCACTAGATTCATAATTTTTGACTTTTTTCACCACTGGCACAGATCTCAGTTTACCCAAATATGCCTTCTCAACCAAAATGCTGCTGCAGGTCTATTTCTATTTCTTTTTGCATTTTGTGTTCACAAGTACAGCAATATAGCTGTTATCCTTCACTGTTACAACATGACTAGCTGATCTTTTGAAGTGATCTATTTTCTCTATAATATTCCTAATTCCACTTCCTGCAAGTGGATCATCACTGGAAATGGACTGCTTCCTAATTACATTCACTGTGTATCTCCTGTTTTGTCCTTTGGGTAACCCACAACTTGATTCTCCAATAGATTTGTACTATTTTAAGATCTGCAACTATGCAGCATCACTGGGAGAAGATGTGTTAAAGAGAAAGATGGTTGTAACCTTTTGCCTTGTCTTATTAAAAGCACTTCCCAAATGCTTCTCTCTGTTCATTTCTGTATCTAACTTACTGTCAATTTAGACAAGTGTTTGTTCTAGTTGTGCATATTAATGTGTTAACTCAATGAACTGGCCTTCCATTTGTGTGTCATAGACTAGATAAGCATCATGTTGTTTTTCAATTTTATTTTTCCTATATGGATTATTAAGCTGACCTCTTTTAAAAAATCGTGAATTTAGTGAAGAGGACATGTATTGTTTTGGGGTTTGATAAAACCAGTGTACTATCATTCTCAAACAGGATAACCTTACCAGATATATGTTCTGAGGGCTTCAGTGTCAACTTGCTATGATGCCTTGGTGATATTCTGATTAAAGATTGTTTATAGACAGGCTCTTGTAGATACCTTAACAGTCATATAGTAGGGATACAACTTGGGTTCATGGAGGAGCTAATGAGGTAAGGGCTATGTGGTTTAATTATAATGATGGAAACACCAACTTAGGAGGAGCATATAGCCCACAGAGAGATTGCTAAGGGGTGAATGGCAGCCATCCTTTAAAGAGGAATAGAGAGCTTGGTGGTTCCCCCTAGACTATCCTTTGGGGCTGAGTGGTATGCATGGCAGTTGCGGATGAAGACTTGATGGAAACATTCAAGATTGAATTGCTTTGTTCTTGACCAAACACTGGTCACAGCATCCCTTTGTTATTATGTACAAGTAACTATTGCATAAAAAGCCATAGGTGCATTAGATGTCCTTAGAAGCTCAAATGCATTAGAAAAGAGCAAGCAACATGCTATATGAAGTCAGGTCATTTCAGACTGGGAATGGGCTGGATCAGAAAAGGCTACCTGGAAGAGATGCCATTTGATGTGAGCTTTAAAGGATGGGTAGGAATTCAGCAGGTGGAAGGTGGTTGGGGATGGAGGGAATGGCATCGTAAACATGGGGAACTGCATGAACTGAGGTACAGTGGTAGGAAAATGCAGTGTACATATAAGGGATACAGGGTACACTACAGTTTTCTGGGAGTATAGAAAGTACAAACAGTAATACTGTATAAGATAAACCTGCAAAGGTATTGACAGACTATAGAGGTCGCTAGGTAAAAGTGCTTGAATTCTCTTAGGGGTAACTGCTATGAAACACTACCTGATGGGGTGTGGTGTCACCCTGCTCCCCACTCTGTCTGGCCACTTCAGACCCTCCAAGGCAGGACAAATGGACCAGGGATGGTACTCTCTGACCTGAATGAGCCTATTTTCCCAAAGGAGAATAATGTATTTCATTCTTGGTCTTTGTCAGGCAAGGTTAGCCACAGGCCAAATTGCAAAGTAGACTGAATTTATCTTTCTCACCATTTCCCTCCTTTTCCATACTTCTCTCAAATCACCCTATCCTTGACCTCTGTGGACCCATTTCTAATATATAGGCACAGGTTTTAATATGAATATTAATGATATTTTTTCATACAACAGGATAAGAGAATCTTTATCCCAACTCCCTATTCTTTAATTTTCTATAGACTCAATCTTTTTAGTTATATGAGTTCAAGTAATATGGTTCTTTTCTGGAAGGCAGCCAGCAGGTAACTTGGGATTTGACAGGGGCTCATCCTCTATAAACAGCTCCTTAAGTGCTTGCTGGGCAAGTTGCTATTTAAAGGAATCCGATAGTATATATCCTCTTATGATTCAAAGAATCATTTCGTGAAGTGAGAGCAGTCGCTATCAGTGATTGCTTAAAGTGAGATCCATCTGTACCATTAACTGTTCACTTTAACACAAAGGGGAGGAGGGGCACACACCACACTTATGTTTTATCTAGAGTGTTTTTTTAAAAATATTGATTGAAATAATAGAATCATTAAATCTCAGAAAGGAATTGCAGGGGTCACTGAGTCATAGGATTTAGAAGTGGAAATGACCCCCTACATTCTTTGGCTTCATTCAAGTCTTAGCTAACATCCCACTTTCTCCAAGGAGCCTTTACCGGTACTTCCCTCTGAGAATACTCTAGTTTACTCTGTATATGATCTTGTATTTACATATCTTCATGTTGTCTCCTCTGCTAGAATGGGAGTTCTTTGAAGTCAGGGACTTTTTTTCTTTGTAACTCTTATACTTAGCCCAGTGCCTGGTACATAGTAAATGTTAACAAATAGTTAACAAAGTTAA
Source organism: Potorous gilbertii (assembly GCA_028658325.1). Taxonomy (NCBI): domain Eukaryota; kingdom Metazoa; phylum Chordata; class Mammalia; order Diprotodontia; family Potoroidae; genus Potorous; species Potorous gilbertii. Next base: position 32,208,794 of record CM053769.1, on the reverse strand, counting down.
CAAATGATTGCAGACCAGTCCAAGGATAATTCTCTCCATTTTCTTGAAGGAGACTGAGACCAAAAGAGATTATAAAATTGTTCAGGGACTATATAGGTAATATGTAGCAGAGCTGGGATTGGAGCCCCAGTTCCCTGGGGTCAAATTCAGTGCTCTTTCCACTCTATAATTCTGCCTCATCTAGTTTAATCTTTATTTAAGCAGGTTTCTCCCTTTTCTATCACAATAAGTGACCATCCAGTCTCTTCTTGAAGACCCACAGTAATGGCGAGCTCACTTATAAATGCCCCCTCCCCACTTCCCCTACAGTCTAATCCACTTTTTGGACAGCTCTAATTGTGAATGTCAAATAGTAATCAAAATGTGACATTAATTTTGCCAATAAAAGATCCAGAGAGTAGTACAATAGCTATTTAATAAATTTTGTCCTTTTTATTGAATATATTAATGTGTGATTTCATGCTACTTTGCATGGCAGGACAAATTTCTCTCAATTAATTTAGACTCTTAAATCAATGTAAAAATGAATTATCTGACTAGTCTGAGCATAACCATCTGCTGACCCTTAAAAGCAAGTAGATGAGGAAGAAAAACATTAAGGGAAAAAACCTTTAGGATATTATCTTCAAATTAAATACCTCCAAATTCTAGTGCTCTACATTATTCCCATGATGGAAGAACAATACATAACAACAAACAAATAGTTAGCACCAGTTGTATGCCGGATATTGTGCTATGTCCTAGGGAGAGACACAAAGCTTGGATAAGAAAGATCCCTGTCCTCTTGAAGTTTACAATTGACTAAGGGGAATCAGATAGTAATGAAATTTACAATAATATACAGATGGTACCTTGGAGAGGTGCAAACCAAAGGGCTACATCATTCTCAAAGTGGAAGGTCATTTGGAGAGAGAAGTATAAGAATTAGGGATGACTTTGCAGGAGAAACTTAACTAATCTACTTTGTCTTCCTCATTGCAAAACCCCACATGAACACTTATATGCTACCCTTTTCCCTTACTCCCTCCCCTCCCATATATAAGTGCCCTGGTTTCATTCATTTTGAAAACCAATCTTTGTCATCTTGTTACCACAAAGGAGTCAGGTTTTGTTCTTAGGTTGGCACTTAAACAGATAACAAAGAGAGTCTTTGAGTGGGAAGAGACCTCAGAGGCCATACTTGAAAGACAGTCCACTCTACAACTTAACCAATAAATGCTAATCTTGTTTTTGCTTAAATAATTCCCCTGAAAAGAAACTCTCAATCTCTCAATGTAGCCCATTGTACTTTGAAATATCTTAGCAGTCCTTCTTCCCAAGCTGACTTTGAATAACCACTCTTTGGTTCTGTCCATTCATTCAGGTCAAAGTCGTATAGTTCAGATAACATTTCTCTGTCTTTTCTGTTAGAATATCATTAGTCAATACAAATACAAGAAAAAAGAAATACAGAGCTTATATTCTAATGATGGAGGTAACACATAAAAGACCCCAGAATAAAGAAAAAGATGGGGAGAGGGGAATGTGGGAGGAGAAGGTACCCATAGCAATTATGGTGGCACAGGAGCATGATAGAGAAATCCAAAGGGGTGCAATCTGGTGGAACATGAAGAGAAGGTTGGCCTGGGCAACCTCCTTAAATGGAGTTTGTGGGAGAAGCCATGTAATCAGGAGGAGGGGCCTTTAGGGGCAGAGGTCACTTCAGAATTGTAAGTTTCAAGGCTGAAGTAATCTTCCAGAAAGAAGAGGTTTCTGGGGCATGATGGAGAAATTCATAGAAGTGTAGACTGGTGGGAAATGAAGAGGACTTAAGTATTGGAAATTCTGTTGAATGTTTTCTATTATACCTCTTCCTTTCAAAACCCTTTCAAAACAGCGACTCTGCAATCGTATCTGCCAATTGTTTTAGGATTCTGGGAATGTAGTTTGTCTAGCTGGCATAGGAAGACCTGAGTTAAAATACCATGTCAGACACTTACTAGTTACATGACCCTGGGCAAGTCACTTAACCCTGATTACCTCCATTTTCTCATCCGTAAAATGAGCTGGAGAAGCAAATGACAAACCACTTCAGTATCTTTGCCGAGAAAACCCCAAAAGAGGTCCCACAGAGCCAGACACAACCAAAAACCTCTAAAGGACAACAAAAGATGTCTTTATTTTCCCTCACTGATCTCAGGTGTTAACTCTCTAGTTTTCATTTCTAGTCTCCCTTTTTATTCAAAGATGATTTTTCTTGGCATAGAAAATAAAGCACAATAAAAGTTGAGCACGTTTGCCTTTTTCCTATTTATTATTTTGATCCAATCTACCCAACCAGTAATTCTAACCCTTCTTTGATCCCTCTTCCCTAAAACAGCTTAAAAATTCTTTTTTTTTTTTGCCAGTCTTGTAGGAACATAAATCTGGAGCTGAAATGACCTTTAGGGGCTATTAGGAGGTTCAAACTCCCAATTTTTCAGATGAGGAACCTAAAGGCCCAGGAATATGAAGTGGTATTTCTTCATCTGTATAACGAGGAAGATGAAGGTCCTTTCTAATTTTAAAATCTCACCTCTCAGCAGGGATTCCTCCATCACTACTGCTGCCCCTTCTTCCATGACTTTTAACCTGACAGCACCTATTGATTTTCTATCATCATTCCTTGAAAGATAGACATGTAGCAGCTTCCTCCTCGGAAGGTCAAGCTTCATTTTATTCAGGAGACCCTCTTTATTGCTCAGCTCCAATTTTTCAGCAGGTGTGTATTCCCTTTCTTGGGGTCCCATTCTTTGATTCCCTTGTTGGTGTTTGTCCTTCCTTTGCACAGGACCAGTGATGTCACCAAGTGATGTCTAGAAGTTGTCTTTGGTGTTTGTGGATTGAGAAGTCTGCACACCGCCACTGCTGCCAGTGATTGATTCAGTCCCCTGTGCTGGTGTGGCCCTTGCTGGACTGTGCTCCTCTATCAAAATGGTGCAACAGACCTTTTCTGTTGACCTTCCAGGTTGTCTTGGGCTGGAAATTTGTTTCACTGTCATTTTGTGGGGTTCTGCTGCTCTAGAATTTGTTTATAGGAATTTTTTGGCCATTTGGAGGGCTTTGGGATAGAGCTCAAGCAAATCCCTGCTTCTACTCTGCCATTTTGGTCACCTTCCCCCCCCCCCCCACTAGCATCTCTGGTGTGAGGGTTTACCAAGTCCATCCCTTAAGTTACAGGCATAGGCCAAAATTTCCACCTGCTTTTTAGATCTTTTTATTCCTGTTTTTAAACAGAAGGCATGTGTGTGTGTGTGTGTGTGTGTGTGTGTGTGTGTGTATGTGTTTTAAAGGCCCTTTGAGCAGAGATGGTAATTTTCTGGGCAACTAAGTGGATAGAGTGCCATTCCTGGAGTCAGGAATGGAAGTTCAAATATGGTCTCAGACTCTTACTAGCTGTGTGACCTTGGTCAAGTCACTTAACCCTATTTGACTAAGTTTCCTCATCTATAGAATGGAGAAGGAAGTGGCAGATCACTCCAGTATCTTAGCCAAGAAAACCCCAAATGGGATCACACAACTGAATAATAACCATAACCAGTAATTTTCTAACTACGACAGAAAGATAAACATTATATGCTCTTTTTTAGGTCACTGTAAAATTCTCCATGCTCCAGACTTTCTGGAAGCGAGAACCTCAGTCCTGGCCATTCTCGCTAATAACAGTTTATATGGCCAACATCCGGGAAAACTGGAAGGCCTTCAACTTTGAGTTGTTTTTCTTCTCATTTCATTAGCACCTTGATGGCAGCTGTAGTCAACTTTTTTTTCTTATATTATCAGCTTTTCTCTTTTTTCTTCTCTCTTTTCTGGTTCTCCTTCTTGAGTTCTCCCTCCCAAATTTCAATCTCTGGCCTCTTTGACAATTCCCAAACCTCCTTTCTTCTCAATTTATTCTCCTCCAAGAATATATTTAACATAAACTTTTATAATGGACCTGATTGGGACCATACAAAGGTCTTTGTTCCCCTCAAATATGCCCGGTGTAGGTTATTAACTTCTGAGTTTGGGGCTGCAGGGAAGGAGGTAGAATAAGGAAATTTTCAAAACATATTCCACAAAAAATGAAAGAAGTGTAATGAAACCTCAAAAAAAAAACCCTGAGATTAATCTCAATGCAAAATTAAAAGATTTGGAACGAGTATTATATATAAATATATAAAGGTTTTAGAGAGTTCTGATAAAAGACTTTGTTAAATGAGGAGAAAATTGAATTATAAATAGCTTCTTCAAGAGATTTCTCAGTTGGTCTTTTGGAGACTTATCATTCTTTGCAACTTTCAATTCCAGCTAGGGGGCAGAATGGTAGAGTTAGAGGAGTGCTGGACTTGGAAGAGTTAGAAGTGGGTCCAAATCCCCTCCCTGCACTGTACTAGTTATGTGTCTCCAGGCAAACCGTAATCTATTTTCATCTCAGATTCCAAACACTTACAATGGGGATAATTCTTATTTTATCTCCACACAGGGTCCTTGTGAGGAAAGGTCTTTGTGAACCTTCAAGTATTTCACAAATCTGAGTTTGTGCCTAACTGCTAGAGCTGCTTTTTGAGATTTTCACAGAAGGAAGTAAATCAGCTGATGATGCTTATCATCAAATGCAAGAGGCCTGTGCATTTTGACCTACACAAGGGAAGGCACTTGAGACACCTGTGGAGTTCCAGGAGAGGAGAGGAGGGAAAGGATGAGCCTGGATCACAGTTAATGGACAGATAAGTATATAATCAACTCTCTAAGGGGGCAAGAACCATCAGTAGCTTAGGTAGAGGTGGGGTGCATCCAGTCCTTTGGGGACCTGATCTTCAAGCCACAGTTGGATAGTTCCCATCAGAGGCATTCCTTTAGCTTATGCCAGGTTCATATCAATTCCACTGGGTTGGTAGGGGCACACTTAGCTTATCTCATGCAACCTTGTTGGAGGTTGCCTGCAATGCTTGTGGTATTGCAATGTTATTCTATGCCATGATTTTATATATGCTTGTATAGTTGATATTATTTCTTCCCATAGAATCTAAATTCCTCAATGGTAAGGGCTCATCTTCAGTTATGTATCCTCCATCTTTGTTTCAGCTTTGTTTTTGCATTTCCAGTGCCTGGCACATAGGAGGACCTTAAGAAATACTTGTTGATAGAAGACTTCAATTTTTAAGACTCTCTTAAATGTAGGACACATGATCTACATTTCCAGGCAGATGAAGTAACCAGATCTCTACTAGCATATTTGTATTTATTACAGGAAGGTTGCTGTGATACCCACAGCAAGCTCTATAGATATATAGGCATATTTCCAAGGTAAATTTGCAAAATATAAACCATCTTCCTCAAAGATGAAATCAAAATATTTATTCAGATACCAGAAAGTCAATTCCACCATGGTAACAAAGAAATCTATACACATTATCAATGCAGGGCACATGGCCATCCCCAAGCCTTCCCTACAAGAGGCCTCCCCACAAACAAGCTCCCTTAGGCAAAAATCTCACTCATGCTAGCTGCTCTGCTCTTCCTGCTCTCTCCCAGCTTTGCCTCATTCTCTCTCCCTGCTCCATCCTTCCAGCTCCACTCATTCAGCAAGTTCCTCCCACCATGGGCTTCATATGACTCAAGTTGTGGGCTTCGCGAAAGCTCAAAGCAGGTCACATTGGCCTATTAAGGGGCAGAGAAGATCTTCAAATTCCCTTAACATTACAGTTACTAAATCCCTGCTGATTAAGGGAATGAGGATGAGGACTGAGGCAGGTTCAGAGCCTGAAGGGAACTCAGAAACCCTCTAGTCCAGTCTTCTAATTTCACAAGAAGGACTAAGATGTGCACAGAAAGGAAGTGACTTGTTTCAGGTCACAATATTAGTTATTGACAAAACCTGGACTTAGTCTTCTGGCTTCTGGTCCAGTGTTCTTTCCCCTCCACCGTGTTGCCTAACTTAGACCTTGTTCCCATTGGGATTCAGCAGAAGAAGACTGCAATCTGGGCTTCATTAGAAAGTATTATGCTTGACATGGCATCCATTCTTGCAATGACTGTTTGGCTCAAAGGAGAATTCAGCTCTCAAGAAACCATCATAGCTTGACATCCGACATACAACAAGTGTCTTAAAATAAATAGAAAGGCCTCATTAGTAGCATACTTTGCAAATTTTTATTGTAAACTTAAGAGAGTTTACAAAGGTTATATATTTATTTTCTTAACCACATAGCAGATTGGTAAATGATGAATATTTTGTGACATCAGGGTATTCAATGAAATGAATCTGGCAAAAAATATTCTAACACATTTTTACACATTGGTGAGCAAGAGGAGTAGCTCCTGACATACTGAAAATAGGAAGAAACAGGATGCAATGTATGGTTTTAAATAAGTAACTTATAGGCTGCTTCTTTAATTTTTTTGCTATTTCATGTGTGTTTGTGTGCATATGTATGTGTAAAAACATGAGGTAGGGCTTTTGTTTTGTTTTATTATTTTTATTTAAAGAGAAGACTATGTTTCAAAAAAGCATAGAAATAATTGTCAATTTTACCAAAAAAAAAAAAGAAAATAAAAAGAAAAGGAAAAAATAAGGGGATGGGGGTAGAGGTACCAGTCTAGAACCATTTCAATAAAGCTCTTAAGAGCCATCCCTCAAAGTGCACTGTATTAGGTGTGGATCCAAAGAAGTCCCCAGATCTGGGTCTGAGATTTTAGAAAATGGGCCTAAAAACAAGGATATTTGTAATTGACATAAAATCTAGGGTTGGAGCAAATACAGTAACACAGCAATGTGAAATGATGTCACGGGAGTCCACGGAGGAAGGAATAGCAGTCTCACAGTCAGCTTGGCTCCCAGGCTCTTAGTTCAGCCTTTTGGCTCATTCTAAACTGTCTTCTATGCATACCTAAAATGGAGAGAGTGGAGAATATTGGGCTGATGTTAATCAGGGTTTGCCCAGGGTAGAATAATTTTGTAAGAAGGTAAAGTCTGCCAGGAAATGAATGTAGATGCCCCAAATCATGGTTAATGAAGTGTTGCCAAGTAGAGGGTCTTGTCAGATCTCATGATAATCAAGAGGTGAGGCTACAGTTATGCTGATGATGGAATAAAACTGAGTTCAAATCCTGGGTTTAAATTCCACTCCTGGTACTTACTAAAACTGTACAATCTTGGGCAATTCCCTTTGCATTCTCAGACCTCTGAGGGTCTTGTCCTGTATCTAATCAGGCACCATTTCTACCTTCACCACACCTCTTGGATATGTCCCCTTTTCTCCAGTCATATAGCTGTCACTTTGGTGCGGTCCTGTATCACCTCATGTCTGGACTACAGCCATAGCCTTCTGCTTGGTTTTCCTGTTTAGTCTCTCCATCCAATTCTTCCACTCAGCTACCAAAAGGATTTTACTCAAGTAAATGGTTTGACCATGTCACTTACCTCCCTGCCTTAATCTATACATTGCAATGTTTTTGTTCAGTTGTTTCGGTGGTGTCTTTATGACCCCATTTGGAGTTTTCTTGGCAAAGATACAGGAGTGGTTTGCCATTTCCCTCTCCAGCTCATTTTACATATGAATAAATAGAGGAAAGACTTGCCCAGGGTCACACAGCTAGTAAAGTGTCTCAGGCCAGATTTGAACTTGAATCTTCTGGATTCCAGACCTGGGGCTCTATCCACTGCATCACCCAGTTACCTTATAAATTCTAATAGCTATTGATTCCAGGATCAAATGTAAAGCCCTCTGGCATGGAATACCCGCTATAACCTGGCAGCTTCCTATCCTTTCAGGCTTCTTACTTTACCTTACTTTCCTTTTTATATAGAGTTACCAGCAGGGACCAGGTTGGCCAGTTTTTTTTTTTTATAATATTAAAAATAACATATTTCTGTAGCATTTTTGAAATGATCAAAGTCCTCCTCCCTCTCAAGATCCCTGTGAGGTGATAGTGTATGAGCAATACTATTCCTGTTTTACAAGTGAGGAAACTGAGACTTAAATGACTCTTTTGAGACCACAGGACTTACCTTCTTACTTTACCCCTGCCCACGGACTCTACAATGTGGCTATAATTTTCTTACTCCTGACATTCCATCTTTTGACTTCCTCCTTTCAGGCCTGGAATGCTCTCCCTCCCCAGCTCCACCTCCCTTCTTCCTTCAAAACTTAGGGTCAACCTCACCCCCACTCACAGGAGGCCTCTCCTGGTCTTCCTCACTGCCAGTACTTCCCTGCTGGGATCAGTGTTAATTTTCATTGTATGCATCTTGCACACAGCATTATTTTCGTTGAAACTGGAGCTCCTTGAAGGCAGCAGCTGTTTTCACTTTTCTTTTATCCTGAGGGCTTGACATTTAGGGTTGGGCCTGGGGAAGTGTTTAATGGATCCTTGTAGCCTGACTGACTTGTAAGGAAAAAGAATGATATAAAGAAAACTGGACCTACAAGTTTTAGTCCTGTGGTCTCAAAAGAGTCATTTAAGTCTCAGTTTCCTCACTTGTAAAACAGGAATAGTATTGCTCATACACTATCACCTCACAGGGATCGTGAGAGGGAGGAGTACTTTGATCATTTCAAAAATGCTACAGAAATATAAGTTATTGTTAATATTATAAAAAAAACAAACTGGACAACCTGGTCCCTGCTGGTAACTCTATATAAAAAGGAAAACCCATTTTCAAGAATCCTATAGAAACTCTGATTTACATAGATATTAATCACAACTAAGTTGCTAGAAATCCAGTCATATCCTCCTATCAACCTGAGCACTAAAGACAACTGTTCCTAAAGGCTTTTTAAATGATGATAGGCTCACTGTTAATTTATTTCAACAAGCGGGTCCTCCCACAGCCTTTTCTTACTTCTTTACTTTTAAAATAACGATAGCGAGCATTTAGATAGTGCATTAAATTTTGTGTGGTACTTTTACATGTGTCATCTTTTCACAACCCTGTGTAGTTGTTGTTCAGTCTTTTCAGTCATGTTTGACATTTGGGGGTCTTCCTGGCAAAGATACTGGAGAGATTTGCCATTTCTTTCTCCAGTTCATTTTACAGATGAGGAAACTGAAGCAAACAGAGTTAAATAACTTGCCCAGGTTCTCACAGCTAGTAAGTATCTGAGGACAGATTTGAACTCAGGTCTTCCTGACTCCAGGCCCAGTATACTACCTACTTTGTTACCTAACTACTAATAACCCCATTGGATAGATGTATCTCCATTTTATAAAAGAGGTAAACGGAGGCACGTCAAGGGTAATTGACTTACTAGTAACTGTCTGAAGCTGGATTTGAATTCAGGTCTTCCTTACTCCCAGCCTAGAACTGCAACACTTAGCTGCCTGTAAATGATGTGAAGACTGAATTTTGAAATATAGGTTTATTTTCTGACTGAATGTAGATTTTTTTTTTTTTTTACAATTTATGTGATGTGACTAAGTTCATATTATTGGGAATTTGTTTGGGAAACTTGGTAAGGTTTCACAGTACCCAGGTATCGCTAACAAAGTGTCTACCTGCCTATCATCCATCATCTGGTCTTCCACAGACGAAGTTAATATGAAGTGCGGAGTTCTAGAAGCCTGCAGGGCCATTGAGATGTCTAAATAGAGGGAAGATTTTTTTTAAATAGGCTGGAGTCTTTATTAACTGTTGTCTTCCAGAATCCCTAGGGTCTCTTAAGCAAAATAACACATCATTTATTTGGTTCACTTCATCATTCTTATCTGCATTCTGCTCCTGACTCTGCAGACTTCCTCCTGCACTCTCTGGAAGCAGCCCCTCTTCAGCTTTTCTGCTTTCTTTTAAATGTAATCTTCCCTCCTTAGAATGTCAATGTAAAATGTTCCTCGAGGACAGGAATTATCTTTCTTCTGGCTTTGGTTTATATCCTTAACTCCGACACAGTGCAAGGCACATAGTGAGTTCCTGCTGAAAGCTAGTTGCTTAGACTAGCAGTCAGGTGACTCACCTAAGGTCACACAGCTCATAAGAGGGAGTCCCAGGAGTTGGTCCGTTTTCCTTTGACTCCCAATCTAATCCAACGTTTTTTGTACTCTACTCTGCACCCTTCCCAAGGTAGATAAGGGGTAAGGGATGGCCAAAATCAAATGTTCTCTCTTGACTGTCCTTCCACCTATCTGAAAGCTCCTCAGTCTCCAGTGCTGGATCTTTTTTCCAGTTGTACCTATTGACCATGTCCCCCGGGGCTCTGTCTATGCTATCTCACATGGTGATCTCATCAGTGCTCATGGATTCAATCTTTATGATGGTTATTCTCAGAACTCCTTATCTAGCCTTAATCTCTCTACTACTGGGCAGTTAGGTGATGCCGTGGATAGAGCACTGGGCTTAGAATCAGGAAGACTCATCTTCCTAGTTTAAATCCAACCTCAGACACTTACCAGCTGTGTGCCCCTGGGCAAGTCACTTAACCCTGTCTGGTTCAGTTTCCTCATCTGTAAAATGAGCTGGAGAAGGAAATGACAAACCACTCCAGGATCTTGGCCAAGAAAACCCCTAAAATGGGATCAATGAAGAGTCTACCACTGAAACAACCCAACAACAATATCTCTCTGACCTTCAATTTCCCATCCCCATCTACCTATTCTGAAGTGATGTCCTAAAGACATCTTAAATTCTTAACACATCCCAAACTGAACTCATTACCTTTTTACCCTAAACCTTCCCCTTTTCCTAATTTCCCGATTACTCTCAAGGGCATCACCATCTTCCCAAATCACCAAGGCTTGAAATTTCACCACACACTCAATTCCTTACTCTCTCATTGGCCACATTTAATTTGTAAGTCCTGTTGATTCTCCCTTTACAACATCTCAAGTATATAATCCCCTTCTCTCCTCTGTCACTGCCACTGCCTTGGTGCAGGCCCTCATCACCTCATACTCAGACTATTACAAAAGTCTTCTATTGGGTGGCCTTTCCTCAAGCCTCTCCCCAGTCCAGTCTTTCCTGCATTTAGCCAAAGTGACCTTCCTAAAGCAATGTCTTTCCATGTCAATCCCCACCCCCCAACTCCCATTCAATAAACTCTAATGGCTCCCTATTAGCTCTAGGATCAAATATCACATCCCCTATTTGGTTTGGCTTTTAAAGTCCTTCATAATCTGCTCCTTTTCTATCTTTCTTGACTTGTTACAACTTGTTGTTGTGTTCATCCTTCGTTGCCAAAGAAGGCCATCCCTTCAGAGAAATGATGACATGATTTGCACTTGACTTTGTTTTGAGTGAGGGAGGGCTGTGCAGGTCACCAGCCTCACTTCTCCTCCAGAGCCATCTGAATCCAGTGACCAGATATTCATCAGGATAAATGGAGATGACCCAGGAGGCACTGGGAGACTTTGGCCACTTTAGGCCCAGATCTATCTAGGTATTCACTTATAGTGAGGTAACATCCATTCATTGAATGGGCCTGTTTAAGAAGTACTCAGGGGGTGGCCCCTTCAATGAGGTAAAGAAAAATGAAGACATCAGGCTGGGAGGGAAACAGCAAGAGTTACTATTCATAATCACTCTGAAGCCAGGAGGATCCAGAAGAGATTTATTCCCCTCCACATTCTCCACTTCCATCTCTTTGTAGTTGCACAAGGCATTATCTCTCCCAACACTGAATTTTCACTGGCTTCCATGCCTGGGATGTTCCCCCTCTTCATCCCCATATCCTGGCTTCCTTCAAGTCTCAGCTAAAATTCCAGCCTTTCCAGGTATCACTTAATGCTGGTGCCTTCCTTCTGAGAAAATCTCCAATTTATCATATATATACACACATATATATATGTATTATTCATACATGTTGTTTGCATGTTGTCTCCTTCATTGGATTGTGATCTCCTTAGCAGTAGGAATTTTTTTTGGCCTTTCTTTGAATTCTCAGAATTTGACATAACATCTAGCACATAAGGGTTTCTTGACTTGACCTGATTTGAATCAAGCTAAGTATTTCTATCTGTTAAATACTGGAAATTGAAAGCTCAGCATGCAATACAGTTTGTTTGCAAGGAGACCTGCCACCTCTGAGTATCAAGGTATAAGCAAACCATAGAATAAGACCTCTATTTTATTGCTGCCCCCAAATTCTGGTAATTTGGACAATGACACTTTTAGCTGTGATTTGATCCATGATAAAGTTAACTTTTCTACAATAGCTGAGCCTCCTTGTTACAATATCCTCAATGGTTTTCTGATGGTAGACATTTTGCTGGCCCTCCCGTACATAATAATCATTTTTCAATTATCTATTATGTGCAGTGTGGTTGGCATTAGAGATACAATAAAAAAAAATGACATAGTCTTTGCCCTCAAGAAGCTTATATTTAAATTAGGGAGATGCAACCCATATATTGAAGGGATGGTTGGAGAAGGGAGTTTTCATCTAGGTCAATGATTCTTATCCTTTTGTGTATCATGGCCCCTTCTAGTAGTCTGGTGAAGCCTATGGACACTATCTCTGAATAATTTTTAAATATGTAAAATAAACTATATAGAATTACAAAAGAACTCAAGTATATTGAAATGTAGTTATCAAAACATTAAAAGAACAAGCTCAGAGACCCTAGGTTAAGAACTCTGGGCCTAAGAAGTCATAGGAATTTTAAGTAGAGCCACAAGGCAGCAGATTATCATATCTTTTCCAGTAGCAATGATAGCACTAATTTGCTTATTATTCCCAGAGCAATAGTGAGTGGTAGAAAGGTAGGAAGGGAGACATATGCAGGGGAAAGAGAGATGAGAAGATGCTCACACTGGGTTGATCCTCATGTAATGTTAGATAGGATTTGAGGCACGGTCTGGGTCTAGTCAGATGATAATGTCCCTTTGGGCATATACCTACAGGTACCTACCTGTAGGCATACACCCCCCACCCCCCACACACCTCATTGTTCCTTCCCTCTTGCAGTCAAATTACTCTTTTTTTCTCTGAGAATGAAAGACAAAAGTCTCTATAGTCCTCTAATGCCTCAGGGTGGCATGGGGGTATCCCTGAGTTTTTGAAAGTTGTGCTAGTGTTACAAAACTTCTAGTAAGTTCTATTAAGCTACAAGAGCTTCAAAGGATGCCCATCAGACTGTGTGTAATTTTTATCCAGACTAGCTAAGCATGGAGAGAGGACATCATCTGAAGACTGGCCACTGAACATTAGTACCCCATGGAACAGATTAAAAGGAAAATGAAAGGCTAAATTTAATCTCCACACTCCCAATGCATTGCCAAGACCTCCATAATTTTCTACTAAATCATTTATTCACACAACTTGCTCCTGGATCGTTGTTTCACCTTGTGTTCCAAAGCTTAGCATACTTGTGGGAACATGCACATGGACAGATACCCTAGAGGGGAGAAATGAGCCCTCAACTCAAATCAGGAGTGAGTTTAAATCCTAGTTCTGACCCTAATAAACTGTATAACTTATATACCTCTAAACTTCAGTTTCTCTGTCTAAAAAGATGGAGGCCATAATAACTGTATTGCCTACTTTACAAGGTTGCTAAGGTAGGAAGCACTTTTTAAGAGTTTAAGTTCTATGGAAAAAATGTACTTTTATTTCATCATTTCTGAAAATGGATCTTAAAATTTAACGTCTTGAATTTCCTCCTCTCCTTCTATATTTTAATATCATAAATGCCCCTAACAGCTGGACTATAGCCTTTACAGACAAATTACAAACAAGTAAAAACTAAAATTTTTAATAAAGCAGCCCAAATTGGTGGTAATCATTTGTTTAATTGTGGCACATTTCCATTGTTGGTTTATAAATGAGCTTGTTTTGAAACATTGTAGAAAATATGGAAGATACTTGAAATGTTGAAGAAATTAATGCTATATTCATGTCATGAAACAAATGTGTACAACTCACTTTACATAGTGGGTAAGTTCCTGAAAATTTTCATTGAAGTCAAATTTTAAACGCAACAAAATGTGCTATTTTTTAAATCATAAGGTGAATAATATTAATATTAGTTTAGATCAATGTGCTTTACTGTATCTTATATACAGTACCTCATTTATGACTCATAACAATCTGCTCAGGCAAACAGAGTGATTATTTTTATTTTCGTTTTGCAAATGAGAAAACCAAGGCTGAGAGATTAAATGACTTGTTCCTAATCACAGAACTGGGAGAGGCAGCGAGATACGGTAGGAACAGTACTCACTGGAGACCAGTGATTCTGAATTCCATCTTGGCTACTTCCTTTATATGTGACTTGGGGACAGTTATTTCATCTCTTAGTTTCTAATCTCTAAAATGAAAGGGTCAGATTGGATGACCTCTAATGCCCTTTGGGGCTTTACCATTATGATTTTAATAAGTGGCAGAGCTGGAATTCAAGCACAGATCTTTTGAATGCTCTTTCCACTGAAGTTCTCCATCTCACAGAATGTTGGGGCTGGAAGACAGCTTAGTGATCACAGAGTCCAATTCCCATACTTTACATTTGAGGAAACAGACCCAGAAAAGGAAAGTGAGTCGCTAAGTTTATGGAAATAATTAAACACCAGAACCTAGGCTTTGACTCATAATTTATCTCTTTTCATCACAAAAATTCATAGATTATTAGAGCTGGTAAGGGACTTTGAAATCATCTAATTTAGCCACATTATATTTTATAGATAAGAAGACTAAGGCTGAGAGAAAAGAATTAGCTTGACCAAGGTCACACTATTAATAAAGAGCACAGCACAGATTTGAACCTAGGACCTCTCACACTATAATCCAGTACTTATCTGTAGTTCATTTAAAAAGTTTTCTAGTGTTGGTGATTTCTTCCCCCTCCCTTTTAGTGGCATGGAGTTGTGTCAAACCTTTATTTGTGATGCTTATCAAATATTTCATGCATCAAATACATACTTCACTTACATTTGAAATAGTGGAGAGGATTTCTTACCTAAAAAATGGGTTCTTTAAGTCAAGAACATTACCCGACTTGAAGCCTGTTTGGTTCACTATGGCCACAATCTGAATGTCGTAACTCTGTCTGTAATACAAAAAAATAGAAAAGAGAAGAAAAGAAAGAAGAAACACATTAATTTATCATTATCTATCCCAGCTCCTTTGCCAGAAAGTGGCATTTTCAAGGTACTAAATGAAAATATTTGACATCTCCATCTGCCCCCTTCCTGCTTAATTGGGGGTGCCGTGACTATTTCATGTAACTGCCTGAAAAATCCAGGAATATTATGTTAGGACCTGTCTAAATGAATCACAGAATGTTAGGGCTGAAGGAGATATTAGAGATCTAAACCAATACCCATCCTTTAAAAAATTCTTTTTCAACTAACAAAAATATTTATTTTTTCTTCCTCCCCTCATTGAAAAAAAGGGAAGAAACCTTTGAAAAAATATGAATCATCAAGCAAAAATATCCACATTGGCTATGTCTAAAAAATAAACACCTCATTCTGTGCCCCAAGACCATCACCTCTGTGTCCTGAGATGAGCAGTATGCTTTATCCTGGGTCCTCTGGAATCTTGATTGCAGCCATTGTGTTGATTAGAGTTCCTAAGTCTTTCCAAGTTTGTCTTTATAGTGTGGTTGCTATTTTTCTCCATTCTACTTGCTTCACTCTGCATAAGTTCATACAAGTCTTCCTAAGTTTCTCTGAAACTCCCTTTGTCATTTCTTACAGCATAAGAGTATACCATTATGGACATACACGCCATCATTTGCTCACCCATTCCCTAATGGATGGGCACCCATTGAGTTACCCATAAAAAGAGCTGCTATAAGTAATTTTATCTGTATGGATCCTTTTTCTCTGTCATTGTTCTTTCTGGGGCATAGGCCACATACTGGTTCATCACTGGGTCAAAGAGTCTTTACCGCTTCATCTTAAAGGTAAAGAAGGTTTAGGGAAGATAAAAGACATTCCAAGTCAAACAACAGTAAGATGGAGAGTCAGAACTTGAATCTAGGTCTTCTAATGTCCTTACACTTTTTTGATGACACCACTTTGCCATTTATAGAGTCACGAAATCTCAAACGTGAAAGGGACCCCAGGTGCCATCCAGTTGAGCTTGTACTTGAACAGAATTTCTTCAACAACACTGCCAGTAAGTGGCTAGCCAAATTGCACTTGAAAACCTCCAGTGGCAGGGATTTCCCCTGAGGCAGTTGATTCCACTTTGAGACAGAAAATTATCAATCTGAAATCTGTGTTTGCAATTTAGGATGATAGGATTTAGAGTTAAAAGGGACACTTGTTGGCCATTTGACCACGAGCAAATCATTTCACCTGTCTGAGGCTCAGGTTTCTCTGTTTCTATATGATGAGGGTAATAGTAGTGCTTGTGTCACCTATCTAACAGGGCTGTTGTGAAAAAGCACTTTGTAAACCATAAAGCACTACAGAACTGTGATTGTTACTGAGACAGTTCCTAGAAGTCTATCTGGAAAACACTTTAGGTTCCAGAGAGCCCTTTTATTCAAATGAAAAAGGTGGAAACCCCGAGGGGATAAGAATTGTTAAAATTAGTTTCTTCTCAATTTCGAAACATGACTCAGACCAGAAAAAAATCTTCATTTTCCAAGGTATCAATCACCAAATGTAAGAAAAGGCTTTAAACAAGGCTCAAGGGAAAAATCAGACTTTGAACTGTGACTTTCATTACCAAGTCATAGAATATCCATGTTGGAAGACCATCTAATATACATTGCATCTGGGCAAGAACCTCTCTCACAGGCTGACCAATAAGTGGTCAATCAGCCTCTTCTTCAAGACCTCTATTGAGGAGGACTCACTCTCCAAAGAACCTCTTTCCTACCTTGGACAGCTCTACTTGTTTCCATCCTTGCTGGTAATTCTAAAGCAGATATTCTCAATCTTTCTTGCTTCATAGACCCCTTGTGCAAATGAATGAAACTTACCAATCCCTTCTCAGAATAACATTTTTAAACAATTGAAGGAAATGCTAAATTTCATTTAGAAACTGGTAAAAATAAAGATGTATTTTTCCCCATCCAAATTCCCCCTGAAATCTATTCATGTACCATAGACTCCTCAGGTTAAGAAGCCCTCTTCTAGTTACATCTGGAGATGAAAAGTATTGATGGGAAGAGTTTGTTAGTGGTGAGTCTGTAACTCATTAGTTATGATAGACCTCAAATGACAAATACACAATCTGTCACCAGGTCTATAGGGGGCCTCCCTAGCTGGGTAGGAACTTGTGACTTACTGCAAAAAGGAAGATACTAGGGATACCTCCATATAGGCCAGAAGCACCAGAGGAGGCTTAAATCTTAACTACAAGATCATGATTTGGTTTTCTTGCCAGGTATAGCAATGCCTCCAGCTTAAAAAACAAATGAACGACCAGAACAACCCCTCCCCACCCCAGTCTCACAAAAGGGTAACTTTTTAAAAAGAAAGGAAATAAACATTTATTAAATGCTTACTCTGTGCCAGATACTGTGCTAAGTGCTTTACAAATACTATCTCATTTGTTCCTCACAACACATGGGGAGGTAGCTGCTATCGCCATTATCATTAACTCCATTTTTTAGTTGAGAAAATGGAAGCAGATAGAATTTAAATGACTTGCCTGGGGTCACATAACTAGTGAGCATCTGAGACTATTTATTTAAACTCAAGACTTACTGACTCCACTCTCAGTTCTCTAGCCATCAAATCACCCATCTACCTAAAAGCACTTAGTCCCTTCTAAGACTTCAGAACAAAACAGTCAAACCAATTATTTGGTGAGCTACTGGAGACAAACAAACAAATCAAACTAAAAAACCAAAACCTACTTGTTCCATGAATCGTTTATTTTTCAATCTTATATAGACACAGTCTACAGCTGTGAATGTGTACCAGGTCTCCTGCCATAGGCATACTGGAGCCAGCTCAAACCAGCCTGAACTCGAGCTAATCACTACATTTGCAGTGTGAGCATTTACAATTCTAAAATTGGCAAATTTTGTAAATCAGGAATTGATTTATTACTTTGTTGACTGTATAGATTTAAGAAAGCATTAGTTTGATTAAACTGAAAAGTGAGTCCTAAGAATATTTCCCATCCCTGTCCCTCTAGCCAGTTGTTAAACATTTATCAGCACACCATGACTCTATCCATTGGCTTATAAGATTGACAACAGGAAAAACAATAATCTGCTTAATGAACCAAATTTGCATAAGCCATACCCATAAGGAATAACAGTACAGAGACTGTTATAGAGGCAAGCATGGAATAGTGGGAAAAGCACCAGATCAAGAGTCAAAGGCCCTGGGTTCGATTCTGGCTTGGTGTGACTTTGAGGAAGTGACTTCCCAGTTTTGGCCTTCCATTTCCTCATGAGTCAATTGAGGGGGCTTGACAAGTTGATTGCTAAGGTGGACTCTAGTTATGCAACCCATAGGGAATGTTTTCCACATGTGGATGGGTTATGCCTATCTGGAAAGATATTAAAGACCCAAAGTCAGCCCCACTGCACCCACTCCTAGGAAAGGAAGAAAATCAAATCAAACTCTTTGATGACGACTGCAAGGTAGAAATAAAGAAGTTTACTAAAAAAAAATTTAAAAAGGACAAATCAAGATAATTAATGCAGAGGCATCATTAAATCTATTAGCATAATGAAGCAACTAAACAAATTATGTGCTGTCACAGCAATGACTTTTCTCTGCAATGAAAATCAATTTTGTTGGTAGTGTGTGGCTAGGTGCAGATATCTGGCTGCCTTGTTCTTTGTCTTTCTTTTAAGGCTTGTTAAATCAAATCATTTGAGAGAAGAATGATGAAGTGGTAGGTTTCTTTCTTCTTCAGTTCAGTGGAAAAGGCTTCCCTTGTAGTTGTCTGGAGTCCCCATTTTTTCCCCACCTCCGGGCCAAGAGTGAAATTCCACCCTGCAGACTTAGTGGAGACAGAAAACCAGCCAAAACTCCTGTCCCCTTTCCAAGAGCTGCAAACTTGGGGACTCTTCAGCTTTTGGTGTCTCCCTCAGGTCTCTTCAGCCTATTTAACAAAGTAGATCTCTGTTGCCTATCGGAGTTTGCTTACTTACCGCTTATTGGCTACAAAGAGCACTTTCCCTGAGAGAGTTTCTCCTTCCTTGGCAAAAAGAGGAGTCTGAAGGAGGCAGCGCACCTGATACCAGTGAGTCAGGGGCTCTGTTGGAGCTGTGGACAACCAGACTGTGACCCTGTCAAGCCAAAAAAAGAAACAAAGGATCATTGGAACTCTAGTTCTGTCAAAACTCTTTATTTTCTGAGAAAAAGTCAACAGTCCTCTAGCTTGGACTCCCAGAGTCACTCTCTTTCTTTTATGTAGGAGTGATGACCTCACCATTCTTAAATCATAGACTCTTGCTTATATGACCCTGGGTAAGTCATTTCACTTCTCCAGTCCCAGTTTTCTCATCTGCAAAATAAGTAGGTAGACTAAAGGTCATCTATAATTTCTCTGAGTTCTAGAACTATGGTTCTATGATGTAAGTAGAGGTCAACTAACTATGACCTAAGGCCACATCTGCCCACTTGTCTGTTTTAGTACAGTCTGACAGCTAAGAATGCTCTTTATTATTTTAAAACATGGGGCTAAAATTTGCCCCTGTCCCAAGCCCCCTGGCTTAGAAGGAAGAATCACAGGGTTAGAGCTAAGGTGAAGTATCTTGCCAAAAGTCAGGGAGTGAGTAGCAGAGCCAGAAAAGTCACTTAACCTTTTGGGGCCTCAGTTTCCCATTTCATAAAATGGACTCTATTGCAGACTGCCTGGAATCTCAGGACTCTTTCATCTATAGATCTATCAGTCTATGATCCTTTCCTTAAGTCCTGTAGTTTAAGAATGATACAAGGAGCCAAATAGCCACCATGATACTATTTCAACAGCTAGCCAAGGTCTGGAACAGACTGGCGTCATTCCCATTTTCAAGTCTATAATACTATGATATGGTTTGACTCCAGGCTTTGTTCTTCCTAATTCAGTTCTCTTTCCACTATGCTGCATCATCTCCCAGATTTCCTCCACTCTCCAGAGGTGGCAGCACAGATCCAACAGCCAGGTTTTCCAACAGATGAATGATTAGAGCTGTCCTAAACTAGAAAGCTATACCCTGTTAGAAACATTAAGTTGCTGCACACATTAAATCAGCAATTAAGGCTTCTTGCCGAGAAAACGGAAATCAGTGCATTAGAGCAAGTGTGTGTGTGTGTGTGTGTGGAGCATTGTGACTAGAAAGTTACAGGAAAATAACCTGAATTTTCCAGCAAGTAGCAAATTCCCAATGGAGGAGGGCCTTAGTTTGAGACCGGGTAACCACTGTTGGGGATGGCAGAAAGGGGATCCCTGTCCTGGTATGTATTGGAAAAGAGGATCTCTCAGGTCTCTCCTGATCTGAAGGTTCTCTGTTTCTATAACTGTGCTAAAAACTGGAGGATTCTAGGATTAAGAGATGTACTTAACAGACTACTCCTGTGGCAGGAGCATGTTTGCATGTGTGTGTATATATATTCTGACCTGGCATAATCAGCATACCTCAAGAAGACTGACAGGAAGCTTGGAGAAGAGGGAGAAATGCAGACTGGAGAGGAGGGTGTGAGGGCCGAAGAGGTCAACCCTTTTCTTATTTGCCCATGCCTATACCTATGCAATGATGTCAGAGAACCCAGGGTCACCTCCATTCCATTCAGAGGAATTGCAGCAGGGTTACTTTCTGGGAGGGGTTATACAGCATAGTAGGACAAATGAAGATCTGGCATTCCAAGCCAGGAATTCTTACTTCCTCAAACAAGTTATCAATATACATCTGAGCCAAAAGGGGATCTTGCATATATATCACACCCTGCCACAAGCAGTAATTAAGGGACAGGAACAGGCATTTATGATGTGCCTACTCTAAACCAGGCACTGTGCAAAGTTCTTTTTTGATGCTCAAAACAACCTTGTAAGGTAGGTACTCACTTTTAATCTGAGATGAAAGGTTCTGGCCTGGGAATTAGAATGTGCACATTAGGGTGTGGGGAAACAGTGGCTAGAGCATTAGAGTGAGAAGCTTTATATTCCCAGGTACATAAGTCTACACTAAAGCCAGCCAGAATTAAGATCAGGTCACCGTGGTTGTATTTATTGGGGAAAGATGAGGAGGAAATTCATATCTACAGTTTCATTCGGATGAGGAATTCCAGATATGAAAATGCTATCTACTGATGCCAATCACCAGCTTTTCTAGTTTTGAGAGCTGTAGTTTTTGAGAGTTGTTTGTGATGACTGAGAAGTGACTTGCCCAGGGACACAAAGATAGTTTGTGATAGAGTTTGAACAGAGTTCTTTTTGACTTTGAGGTCAACTTATGTCATGCTACCTCTCTTATGTGAGAAAAGGGGCAAGAGATATGATTATAGCATAGGAGGTCTGTAAAGGGAAACATTCCCATATCACAAACGTTATAGAGTCACTGGTTTCATGACTCTTAATTTTTAAAGTTAGAAATGACAGGATCAAATGAGATGCTCTTTACAATCATGGAAGTGCTATAACCATATGCTCTAAGAGAACACTGAGAGTCTGGGTGGGTGGAAGTCTGGGCTGGGTTACTTAGCAGCTCTGCGACTTTGGGCAAACTACTTGACTTTCCAAGTCACAGCTTCCACAGTTATAAAACAAAGATAATATTTGCATTGTCTACCTTGATGAGTTCATGTCATGAGGAAAGCACATTGTAAACCTTAAAACACTGTAGAAATGTGAATGATTAATATCATCATTAGTACTGTTATTATACATACAGTGATCCAGCAAATGCCACATCGAACCAAAAAGCCAGGCCGTGGATGAGACCAGACTGCATCATATGAAACATGAAGGGAATTTCCACTCTGTGGGAAAAGAATGAAAAAATCTTCTGAGGACACAAAATAAAAAAGACACGGACTTGAGTGGTATATTTCATGGAACAACATCCTAAAGGGACTTTCAAGCTAAACCCTAGGTTTAAGTTCTTAACCTGTAGAAAGTGAGGAGATTGGTCTAGATCTCAAAACCCTACATGGAGGAAGTAACTTGTCCTAAGTCACGAAGTGGGCAGAGCTTCCTGGTTCCAAATCCAGTGCTCCTCCCATTCTATTAATGCTAGCTTGTTAAGATTCTACTGACTTTTATTCCTTGATTGTTTTTGCTGCAGCAATGAACATTGTACTTTCTCTCTCAGCATGCCTTGATTAATTAATTAATTGACTGATAATGACTGATGTCAGGACGAACTGCCGCCTACCTTAAAAGTGCCCTAAGGAACACAGAATTTTGCCATCCAGAATATGGAAGATTATGTTACAATGACCACAGCATTTGAAGGCTATGTTGTCAGGACTCTGGAAGGATGGCTTGGTGACTCAGTGACAGACCATGGTTCTGTGGTCTTCAGTCATGCCTGGTGACATCTGACCACTCCAATGGTTCAGCTCATCCAAATACAAATTAAGTGTCTTGGAAGTTGGAACAATTTCAGTCTTTTCTCTGTTTAACTCACACCAGCTCATCCTTGTTTTTGTTTTGATGCAAAACAGTAATCCTGAATCTTCCCGTTTCTCATTCATCTTTATAGTCAGAGAACCCAGAGATTAAAGTCATTATCAAGAAAATGTACTTTTGCTATGGTCAAGAAGAATGAGAGCCATCCCTCTGAAGGCCAAAATAAGAACACCAGTGTATTCCCCAAGCAACAAGATGGAGGGGGGAAGCCTGCTTAGTTCTCTAACTAAGGCCAGGCAACATCAGCATCAGAATGTGTCATTAATCTTTTCTTGTTCAGGAAGGTGATTTAACTGGTAGGAGAATCTCCATAAGAATTTTACAGAAATGGTCTTGATTTATGAGACAGTTAGGGTTGGACAGTAGAAAACACACAGGCCTTGGGATCGGAAGATATGAGATTCTGGTGCCAAACCTATTGAAGAGCCAGGTGGTTTTGAGTATGTCACAGCTTCTTGGAGCTCAGTTTCCCCATATGTAAAATGAAGATAATGAGGCTATCTAGTTTATCCCTATTCTCAAGACGAATCTCCTTTTCTTGACAGTCAATCATTCATCCTCCATCTGAAGACTTTTGGTGAAGGAAATCCAACAAGACAAGGCAGTCACTTCTATTTGTGAACAACCTGAACTGGTACAAAGTCTTTCCTTCAGTGACAGCCACAATAATGACACTATCTGTATTCTTATAGTGTTTTATTGTTTGTAAAACATTTTACAAATACTTTATTTGGTCCTCAAAAGACCTATTACTATCCCCATTTAAAAGATGAAGATACTGAGGCAGACAAGAAAAATGACTTATCCAGGATCATATAGTCATTAAAAGTATCTGAGACTGATTTGAACTCAGGTATTCCTGACTCTAGATCCAGTGTTCTAACCACTAAACCATCTAGTTGCCTCAAATCATCTCTGCCACTGTTACTGACTATTCCTGATTCTGCCATCTGGAGCCAGGGAGGACACGTTTAATTTATCTCCTTATTGAGAGCTCTTCAAGTACTTGAAGATACTGATCCTATGTCCTCTAAGTGTTCTCTTCCTTTGCCAGGCCAAACAACCCCAGTTCTTTAACCAGTATTGTCTAGCATGCAGTCTCCTCACCATCCTGATCATCCTTTTCTGGACGTACTTAAATTTTTCAATGTCTGTCCAAAAATAAGGTACCCAGAACTGAATACAACACTGTGGGTATGGTCCAAACGACCTTGACTATTTCTGAAGGCTATCTTGAATACAAAAATAAAGTGTTTATGAAAGCAACTAGTAAGCTGTCAAGTGTTATGAAAATATAAAATATTAATTATTATTTTATCTAGAAAACCCAGCTGGCAGTTGAGATTTACTCTGTGAGTCAAAAGTCCTAGGCTTGGTTCTGGCTATAGACCAGAGGCCCAAGAATTGATAGAGCAAAAGATAAACCCTTTTTGTGTCCTGGACCCTACTGGTCATCTGGTAAAGTCTACTGACCCTTTCTGAGAACAACGCATTCTGAGAATACACAAGACTGCAACAGAAACATTTTTTTGCATCCAAGTTCACTGACTTACTGAAATCTCTCCTTGGTTAAGAACCCTTGTACTATAGACTCATTCTGGAGGTCTGTGTACTGCCTGCTTTCTTTTTTACCCAAAGAAAGTGTATCTTTTACCAAGCATCAGTATGCATTAGGCTAATTTCACCTTGGAATCTAAACCATAAAAGCAACTTTTAAATTAAACCTTCAGCTTTAAATAATTCACTGTGAGTTGTTCTTTCTAGTTAACATAATGAGCAATACTTAATATTTGCATTGCACTTGACAGTTTATTAACTGCTTTCACAGACATCTCATTTTGGGGAGATGGTTCCTGGTATTCATGAGGTGCTTTGGGGGAAGCAAAGGTTTCCAAAGCAAATTGAAATCCACTGAGACCTCTCCCATTTTAGATTTCTCATCTCTCCCAAAACAGAAGAATAGGAGATGATACACAAGGTGTCTTCCATTTCTATAGCCTATGATTTTGTGTCTTAGCTTGCTACACTGTGAAGTTCCAATTCTCTTGTTTCTTGTGTGTCCCTGGGAAGGTTACAACATCTCTGTCCCTTAGCTCTCCCCTAAAAAAGATGTTTCATAATACTGGTCAACCTGGGGAGAAAGAAGTAAAACAATTATAAGGGATCACATAGGAAACATCGCCTTCCAGAAAGATAGAAACAAGCCAGAGTTTAACCTTTAAAAATTTCTCCAGAGGAAGACACTTTACATATGCATGACCATACTTCATACATGAAGCCAGCCTAATCTTTTCATAGGCTATGTGGTAAAAGTAAATGCTGATTTTTAGTGGGGGGAATGTTGGGGTTGCCATAGGATTAAAATTAGGAAAGAACTGGAAGAAGATTGATTATACTGACCTGTGCAAGTCTTCCTCTTTGGCTTCAATAAAATTGACAGTATATTTAATTGTCTGAGCCATCAAAATCCTAATGTCAAATGTATCCTGTGGAAAATAATCATCAATGTTTATATTTTGTCAAGATAAACTGATGACAATATAGATTATGTTTTTTTCCAAAAAATTCTGATCACCATGAAATAATGAAGCGCTAGCCCTAAATTCAATTTCAAGTCCTTAAGGTTAAAAAAAATACACCTGGTATGGGAGAGACTGAATTACATTCTTTTATTTATTCAATCAACAAACATTTAATTAAATGTTTACTTTGTGCAGGGTGCTAGAAGAGACAGAAAGTCTAGATAAGATATGGTGCTTGACTTCTTGGAACATGTATCCCAGTAAAGGAATATGACTCATTAACAGATATGAGTGACAAGGCACGAGAATGTATTAGGACCTCCACAATTCTATTCCAATGACTTGTAGTAGTATGGAGGTGACCCTGAGTTTTTGAAGGCTGTGCTAGAGGAAAGCAAATTCTAGTAGGTTGTATCATTTTGGAAAAGCTTTATATGTAGTTTGAGCAAGGTTTTTGTCTGTTTTCCAAGAACTATGCAAGCTAAGTTCCAAGATAGGTCACAGAGCTCAGCCATGAGTGTGTGTGTGTGTGTGTGTGTGTGTGTGTGTGTGTGTGTGTGTTGGAGAGACACTGTAAGCAGACAAGGAGCTAGGCCCAGAATTCAAAGGTAGGAGGGGAATAGGATGGATTGCCTTTGTGGAATTGTATAGTTTCCCGATTTTTTTTTGAAACACATACACATTTTTTTTTCAGGTGTTGATCAATTCAATTCAGTAAGTATTTACTGAGTACCTACTGTATGCCACGTGCTATGCCAGTTATGGGGATAAAAGGACAAAAATAAAACAGTCTCATCTCCAATGAGCTTACATTCTAACTGGCAGAAACAATGTGCATACAAGTTAAGTAAATGCAAAATATATGCACAGGTAATACAAAGTAATTTCACGGGAGGGAACACTCCTAATGTGGGAGGAGGGTGGATCAGAAAAGGCCTGTGTAGGGGATGGCATTTGAGCTAAGTCTTGAAATAAGAGGTAGTGGTAATGAGCAATAGATAGCCTTTCTGGCATAAGGGTCAGTGCATGTTTAAAGAGGTAAGAGATGAATGTTATATATGGAGAATGGCAAATAGGCCAGCTTAGATGGAGGGAAGGAGGAATATGAAATCAGTTTAGAAATTGAACTGGAGCAATAAAGTGAAAAGAGTTTATACTCTTGTACAAGAGAGGTCATCATGTTAGGAAAGAGAGGAAGTTAGTTGTAATAAATTTATGACATTTATCAGTTAAGGGAAACTAATAAAATAATGTCTCAGTCTCCTTAGATGTAAAATAAGATAATACTTGCACTATCTATACCTTACAGGATGGTTGTGAAAAAAAATCCTTCATAAACTCGAAAGTGTTATATGGATATGAGAAATGACCAATAATAGTATGAGTATTAAGAATAATAAGATTAAATTTCTATAACTTTTTCTTCATACCAGGCCACAGCAAACCTAAGAATTCTCCCAGATCCACCTTTCTATACTCTATAGGAGAAGGAAGATACACTCATTATCTCTGTTATCCTGTTCTACTAAACAATCTTTCCCCCTCCAAATAGGAGCCCTACTGGTGTGAGCTGGCAGACAAAGGCAGTAATAAATTGCTCAACAGAATTTTCTGTTTCCTCATTTTTCCCAACTGGCATGGGCATATCCCTGAAGCCAAGGAAAACGGATTGGAATTGTAAACTGTCGAGTGTGAGTAGTTTAATGAGACAAAGTCAAGAAATTGACCAGGGAAATTCTGGTGAAACTTAATGGGTCCTGTTTTATGCTGAGCAAAATATGATAGATATTTATAAGTCTGAAGGCATTCCAAGTCTAAAACCAAGATCTGAAAGTAGTTTTTCTTTATTTTTTTTTAATAAAAGTCTACAAAGTCTGATAACTTGAACTGGTAATTCAAACTTGCGGTTGTCATTTCTGCTTCAATATAATGTAATTTCCTAGAGGTCTGAGATGTTTTCATTTCATTTCTCTACCCCTAGAGCCTTGTACAAAGGGCATGCTTAATAAATGTTTGGTGAATTGACTTGGATCACAGAACTGGCATTTTATCATTTATGCTGGTAGGATTGTGGTTTAGTTTCCAAACCAATCAGTTTCTACTGAGTGACCTGACTCTGGTAAACCCCACATAGGTAAAACAGATAAAATAAATGGATTTCTGTGTACTAGGGTTTTGGAAGCACTAAATAGCCCCCTCTACCTCTAATAGCCACCTCACTTTGTCCTAGTATCTTGTACTTTAAAATTGCTTGTTGAATTTAACTAAGGTACATCCCCAGAAGGTCATGGTTAAATGAACAAGGATCTGATATTTATAAAGGACTTCAAACAAATGCTGCATGAGAAATATTTAAATCCATTAGCACCCATCATTAGCTAGTACTACTTTAATATGAATTATATATCTGTTCCCTGGAAAAGTGAAGGGTCTTCTCTGAAGAAATCTAAGGAGAGACAGAAGAACATAAAAACTGAGTTATCAGTAGTAGCACAATTCCCTTTCTAATTCCTATAAGGAAATTCTCTGGGGCTCTGTCTGTTAGGAAGGAAAAACGCTATACCTACTAGGCAATTCCAAACAGTGGAGAGACTAAGAGAGACCAGGAGAGCAATTCTATATGGTAGATGAAGAGCAGCCATCCATGAAGCAAAGTTGGGACTTATCAGCTGTGGCTGATGGAACCAGTTAGTTGGGGCTTATACTTAGAATCACCAGGCATTTCTCTGATGTTGGTGATATTATATGATCTTAGATTGCTAAAAGAAATTATTGTCATTAGGCACTGATGAGAGTTCATGTATCAGATCCAGTCCAATTCAACAATTATTTGTTAAGGAACTACTGTTATTTATTTTCAGTTTAAAGCACTCAGTTCCACAAGTTTTTGAGTTTTAAATTTTCTCTCTCTCCCCAAGACAGCATACATTCTGATATAGGCTCTACATATACATTCATATTAAACATATTTTCACATTAGTCATGTTTTAAAGAAGAATCAGAACCAATGGAATGAAAAATAAGAAACAAAACCAAACGAAAAAGAGAGAGAGAGCAAATAGCACGCTTTGATTTGCATTCCGACTTGGTAATTCTTTCTCTGGATGTCGACAGCATTTTCCATCATGAACCTTTTGGAGTTGAGTGACTACTATTATTAAGTCACTGTGTCAGACTCTTGGGCTACAAAGATAAAGTGAAAAACTACTGGAATTGAGGAATGACTACTTGGGGGGAGGGAGATCAATCTGGCAGAACTTGACCAATAAAGGATTCACAAAATGAATCTGTGCTAGAGTTTCTGATGGCATTTGGAATGGTGGTATTTTGAAAGGTGTACACTTCCCCAAGATTTCTCCTCAAGTGTTCTTCAGCAACTTGACTGAAGTCATATCCCTTGGACTCCTGACTCCAGGTTTCCATGCTGCATGTTAGGGAGGGGCAAAAGTTTAGTGAACAGATTCACTATGAATAATGTTTCTCCTCCAGGTGTAATTTTACCCCTTTTCCTCCATAGGGTCACTCTAATCTGGATGATTCATGGCTTACCCCCCTTACCCATGGTGGACCCTGCTCTACTACTAAAAAGCCTTCAATGTCTTTTCACTTCTGGATGTTTCAACTTTCTTACTACCCCCTCTCCTCTCCTTTTACTGCAGTAGGACCTCAACTTTTAAAATACTATTCAAGCCCTTGCTGGTCTTTTTGTCTCTATTTTCTATGTCCTTCAACTCATCCCATTATTCGTATTCCTGCCAGGAACACAGACAGTAGGCTCTTAATAAATACTTGTTGAATGCATGAAAGAATGAATGAATGTCAGCCCTACTTCTTCTCCAACCTAATATTTAACTTCACTTCGTGTCAAAACAATGGCTGACATATTATGTGTTGAGTACTGTGGTAGCCAGTAAGGAAAGAAGACGTTTAGCTTTTGCTATCTTGGAGTTTACAAACTAGTATGTGTCATGGTACAATGATCTGGAGGCACAGGTCATTGCTAGCAGTGCTATATACTGCCTGTGTGACTGGGAGTAAGTCACTTTTTTCTGGGGCTCATTTCCCTATCTGTACAGTTAGGGTGTTGGAATAATAGTATAACAGAATGAATAATAAGTCATTCTACCCTCTTCTTGGAAGAGAGGAGGGGAACTAGTAAGACAGAATGTGGTATACATGGGCATTGTGTTTGGCTTGATGATTTTTTCTTTGTTACAAGGAAGAATTTAATTTTAAGAGAGGAAGGAGGAAATTTTCCCTGAAGTAATTATACTGCAAAAATAAAAGATATAAGATTTTTAAAAATTATGCAAGATCACCTCTACTGTGACCTATGACACATACAGAAATAATCAAATTACACAATAAAACATGAAAATGTTTTAGAGAGCTGCAAAACAGCTTTATGAAGTCTCAGGGGTAAAGGTCATTTCTGAGAGTGGTGGGGAAATCAGAAATGTTTTCCTGGAGGAGGTAACATCTGAATTGGGTTTTAATAGAAAGGCAAGAATTTACTAGGCAAGAAAGGAAGAAAGCACATTTTCCACATAGGAAATAGCGAGCAAAGCTGTTCTCTGAGCACAACTATGATCCTGAACTCCTCAACAGGAAAGAAAGGATGTCTGGTCTCAACCAATACCATCTTCCCGTACAGTATTATCAAGATAGGTCAGTTGTCTTGAATAATTAGAAAAAAAGAACTAGAAGAAATGGAAACGTGATTTTCCTTTCCATCTCCAACTACAAAAGTTGTTCTGGCAAGGATGCCAAGCCCCATAAAGAGAGAATTCACTTACTACAATTGGCTGTCTGAAGTATTCATCCAAGGCTGCACCACGGAGGCTGGAAAGATTGACCCCATAGAAACTCTGCTGGTACCTAGAATGAGCAACACAGGATAGGATGTGGAGGAGAAGAGAGTCAAGGTGTACCCTAATCTTCTGAAGGTGAAAATCCTAGAGTCCATAGGGATGTAATGAACTAGCAATCTGTATATAGAATTTAGAAAGACTTCTAAATGTATTTGGGATAAAATTTGGGTTACATGGACAGAAAATGACTTTTTTTCTGCTGAATTACAGGGTTAACCTGTGCCTTTGAAGGCCAAGAGCACATGAGAAAACTCTGCCTGGGGGTTGGCACCATGAGATCTGTTGATACTGTACATGGTTGAAAAGTTAAGGATTTCTGGAAACTGGAAAAAAATGTAAAAGGAGAAAGACATATTTAGGCAGATTAGGAGAGAAAAATCTCTCAGGACAGACAGATTTTCTGGTACCACTCACTGATTAATCATACCAGGAAGGTAGTTGCCAACACATCATGACTACCCTAATTTGTAATGACAGATATAATCAAACATCATGAAGCAACATAGCACAGTGGATAAGGTGACATCCTTAAGAGTCAGAAAAAATCTGGGTTCAAGTCTTACCTTTCAACACACATTAGCTTGCGACCAAGGGCAAAGTCATTTAATCTTCCAATGCCCCAAGACAACACCTTAAGACTATGATTTACAAATAAGTTACATTGGTGGAGGGAATTTCCACATTGAGAACACCCTGCTTCCCATACTAACAAAATGACAGGACTGCTAAAAAATATAATACATTCATATTATAAATAACAATATATAATAATATATTGAGTTGATTTTAAAAGAAAGATAGGAAGTCACTAGGCAATAATTATATATAATAATAAATGTAAAAATGTATAATCCATATATATTAATGCTTTGGCCCTTTATCACCTACACAGCTGTATTATGTGATTTTCTGCTCCGTGATTCTCACCCAAGAATGACTAAATTGTTGCCAGTAAACTTATCCTTTTAGTTTTTGAAAGGATTTGCCCCTAGAAATCTTGTAGAAAATTCAGTTTAATTGGTTTTTGTAGCATATTTTCAGCTGGCATTACCTGTTACTACAGTTTAGCAAACAAGGTGAAGTATTGGCAAATATGTCATAAATGGTACATCTGCCAAGGGGTCAGTTTGGAGGCTAAAATTGAGCACAACTCAAGAACATTATAAAAATTAGCTTTCTATTCAAAATTTAAAAAATGTTTATATTATAATCATTTCTATGATATCCTTCACATTCATTCCCTTTTCTTTCCTCACATTTACTCTTTACCCCAGTTCAGTCTCTTATCACCTTTCACAGACTATTACAACAATCTAATTGGTGTCTCTGCCTCAAGCCTCTCCCCACAGGTGTAAAGTGATTTTCATAAAGTCATTCTCCTACATGATGAGTCCAATGGCACCCTATTACTTTTAGGATCACAGATAACTCTGTTTGGCTTTTAAAGCCCTTCACAACCAGGATTCTCATAGGTGGCAGTTAATTTCCTCATCCAGATCTCTCTAAAGATGACAGTTAACACACTCTCAGTTTTTCATATGATGGTAGCTAACACAATCTTCTCATAAATGACAGTTAACAATCTGTCTTCTTCAGGAAACTAGCAGTTCAAACTTGGTAGTCTAGAGGCCATTTCTGCTATCACAGTTAACTGTGAGATACCCAAAATTCTCTACCTTCTGAAAGGTAGAATAACCGTAGCCACAGTCTCTGTGGGAAGATCAATGAACCTAGGTCAATGAACACCTGTATAATTTTGAACGTATTTAAATATAAACTTGTTGTTTCTCATGATGAGCTCTTTGAGGATAGGGGTTATTTTCTGCATTTGTACCCCAAGGGCCTGGTTCAATGCCTGCAACTTTTTTTCAGTTGTGTTTGACTCTTCATGATCCCATTTTGGGACTTTCTTGGCATAGATACTGGAGTGGTTTTTCATATTCTATTCTAGCTCATTTGATAGATGAGGAAACTGAGGTAAACAGGGTTAAGTAACTTGCCCAAGGTCACACAGCTAGTAAGTGTCTGAGGCCAGATTTGAACTCACAAAGATGAGTTTTCCTGATTCCAGACCTGGCATTCTATCCACTGCACCACCTAGCTGCCTCCTGGAATTTTATAGGTGACTAATAAATGCATGTTGATGGACTGTAATGGTGAAAGCCTGGCTAAGTACGGACAATGACATCACTTATACGTTGACCACATCTCAACAGAATAGAAATGAGTGGTTACTAGTGTGGGAGTCACTTCTGAATCAAATGTTTGAGCCCATGCAGACCATCAACTTGTTAGAACCAGAAAAGACTTCATATATACAAGGAACCTTAACACTATTCAGGGAGGATTTATGGCAGAACATGGACAACAGTCACACAGGATGGGAAGGTGTGAGTGTGTTATGATTTGTACCCTCAAAACTCTCACAGATGTGATCACAAACCCTTGAAATACAAATATAAGAATGAATGGACAGTGGGAGAAGACACCGAAGAGACAGTAACTTCTAAATTATTATAGTACACAATGGGAGAAGCACTGCTTTCCATATCAGAGGCTCTTGATTCAAATTTTAGCTCTGCAAGTTACCTGGGGAAGCAGTGTTTCCTCTGGCTCTTAAATTTCCTTTAAAGGGCTGGGCTTAGAAGATTTGTAATGTCTTTTTTTCCGAGATTTAAATCCTATAATGATATTTCCTCATAAGTTGAAACTCATGGCTGTCATCCCCAACTTCTGCTAGGATGGATTTTTTTTTTCCAATTTATTCCCACAAAAAATGTGTCTCAGGCATCCTAGAGCAACGCCAGCTCACATCTGCTTTAATTATCTTAGGTTGTACTTTAGATGGAGATGTAAAATTTCTAAGAATTGGAAATGGCTCTGCTAGCACCCTCTTCATACTCATGCAATGGGCCCTTTTCCCACAGTTTCTCCTCTTGGTCCTAGGGGAGTTGCGCATTTGTACCACCACCAGTGTTGTTGTTGCCATGCTTTAATTAGAATGGCATGTGCACACAGCGAATTGAACACACACACACACACACATACACATACACACACTTCCTCTAAGAGGAATATGCTGTGTCTGAAATATGGACCATAACTTTGTTTCTCTGTGCCTACAGTAGATGAAATATTTCTGTACTCCATAATACCACTTCAGCACTTCAAGGAGTCATCATTTCATTAGTGTGGGTATCACTCCTTCCATCAACACAGGTTGTAACTCCTTTATGCCTTGGTAGATGGTTTTCAAGAGTTTCTGTGCCCCAAATTTTATCATCATGTGGTCAATCTCATGAAGAGCCTCTCTGAACTTACCCAGGCTGGTACTCAGACAACAGACACAAAGTTCATCAGCAGGTTTGCAGGGGAAGACTTTCTACCTTAGTAGGACCTGCTTACCCTGTACTGGCATAGCCTCTGGAATAAGGGTCACCTCTACAACCACAATGAACCATCAGAGAATTATTTTGATGGAGGAAGTAACCAGTCACATTTTCCCACAATTCTGTGAGTAAGGCATTGCATGTATCATTATACCTATTGTTCGGATGAGACCAGAGGAGTTTAAGTGACTTGGTCACACAACTAAGGAGTATCAAAATTACTTTTCATCTGAGTTGATTAAGAGTTTGGAAGCAACTATCCTTTAATGAATTCTATTTCCTCTCAGTGAACTAAACCAGGGTTCTAGAAAACAGGTTTTTTTCTATATTCTTTTCATAGAATCCCATAAAATGTCAGAACTAGAGGTAACCGGGCAGAACATTTGGTCCAGAGGTTCTTAACTTGAGATCCACAGATCTACTTTGTGGATAGAGTTCATGGAGTCCATGAATTTAACAAACTTCATTAACCAATAACTGAAATTTAGCATTTCCTTCAGTTTTTTTCCCGAAAAGATTATTTTGAGATAACAGTAGTCTTCAGACTGACAGAGGGGATCCATGACTTAAAAAAGGTTAAGAACTCCTAATCTAGTCCAATTCTTTCATCTTACAGAAGAAGAAACTAAAGCCTCGGCTTGTCCAGTCACACCCTTGTAAATAACAAGGGCAGGATTCATATCCTGACTCTCATAATAAACCCAGGGCTTTCTACTTTAGTTGGTTGCCTTTGTCTTATAAATCCTTGCCCCATTCAGATACTCAGAATTCAAGGAGCTCAATTTTCATAAATAAATGGGTGTTATATTTAGTTTTGTTTTCATTAGTAGTATTTACATGAGTCCAAAGCATCTTCTGGCTTCAACTGTAGACTAAATAGTTAAGCTGGAGATTCTTAAGAGGATAACACCACTTTCTGCTATAGTATTTCAACACACACCTGTCCCTCCCTATCATGGGCAACACCCACAACTATTTCCTTTTCAGAGGTAACTAAGGACAATTATTCTATTCTGAAGGGATTTGTAGGTTCAGTTATTTCTATGGAGAAGATGACTATATGTAGCCTTATTCTCTCTCTTGAGCTCTAATCCTGTATCACCAATGCCTACTGGACATTATCAACTGTTTGAAAGTGATCCCTCAAACTCAGCATGTCCAAAACAAAATTTTTCTTTGCCCAAGGACCTGCAACTCCTTATTTCTCAAAAAATATATCCACGTCCTTTTGGTCACCAGGTTCACAAATTCAAAGTCATCCTTGGCTCCTTAGTCTCACCTCCTGCCCTACCTCCCTCCATGTCTAATCTGCTGTCAAGTCTTGTCAATTTGATCACTGCATCATCTGTCTCTTCTCAGTACCACACACATGGTTACCACCAAAATTTAAACCCCTCACTATCTTGTCTGGACTGTTGCAATCTCTTAATTGACCTCCCTGCCTCAGGTCTCTTACCTCTCTAATCTATCTTCCTCAAATGTGCCAAAATGATCCTTCTAAAGCACAGATATGACTATACCTTCTCCCCTGCCCAAGAAGCTACAGTGCTTCCCAGTTGTCTCCAGAACCATGTACAGACTCCTCTGTTTAGCATTTAGAGCCCCTTCTCCAACTGGCTTCAACTCTTCTTAGTATAGTGATTACACACTCCTCTTCACACACTCTCTGATTCAGCTAACCTGTTCTACTTACTGTCATTCACACGTAAGATTTCACCTTCTATCTCCATGCCTTCACCTCTTTCAAAGGTCAGTTCCAGCACCCCACTTCTTCCAGGAAGCCTGATCTGATTACCCCAGCGACCAGCGCCTCCTCCAACTCCAGAAATTAACTTCTAATGACTTGGCATATATTTTGTCTCTATTTACGTCTGTTCATGTTGCCTATCCTTTGAAGGCAGGGACTACCTGGTACTGTCCTTGTATCCCCAGAACCTAGCATAGTGCCTGTAACAGAGCAGTTGCTTTTGATTGATTTAATTCTTTACTTTTAATGACCATAAGGGGTATGGCACAACCTGATTTTCTGGCACAAATGATTGTAAAGGATAATAGCAAATCTATTTTCCCTTACTTTTTGGGGGGAGGAGGGAGGAGGAAACCTGGAACTTGTGATTTTATTAGTTTAGAGTACTCCTCAGTGAGGAAATTCACTAGCTCTGCACTTGCTCAGCAAGTTATCATCTTAGAGGCACTCAGAATTTTAAGTGACTTGCTTAAGGCTATGCAGCCAAAATGTGGAGGCAGGAATTGAACTCATGACTTCTTGAGGGCCCTCCCGACCCATTGTGGCACAATGCCTTTTTTTCCTTCCATTTTAAAGATATTTTATATAAATAGGCTTTGTTTCTTTGATATTCCACCAAGGTTAGATTGTATCTCCTATATGCCAGAAACCATGGCTGGCACTGGGTTTCTGGCCCTGTAACAACCCTGGGAGGTAGGTGCTATTATTATTCCATTTTACAGATGAGGAAACCAAGGCAGACAGGGGTTAAGTGTCTTCCCTAGGCTCACACAGTGCTAAATGTTGGAAGGAGATGGATCTTCCTAACTTCGGGTTCAGTGCTCTATCCACTGTGTCACCTAGTTGCACAGTCATACACACATATATATACATACACACGCAATCTGTAACTGTCTATAGAACTCTGACTATAAAGGAATGAAAGAGGAGAGTGCATTGTCTCTGGACTGATTCTATCTGAATCTCTCTGAAAAAGATGAGAAGACTTAGACAACAATAACTCTCACACACACCACAGACTTATCAAATCTGACCACTGGAAGGAAGCTCGGAGGTCCCATCTGAATTGGAGTAAGAAGCCCCTCTATAACATATCAGACATGACCGGTTCTCTGCCCTGCCTGAAGAACTACCAACTGAGAGGGTCTGGAAAAGTCTCAGGTGGGGAGAGAAACTCCTGTTAAGCCCTGAAACAAGAAAGGGATTCCAAAGAGGAATGTCAACCTGAGGTGGGACCGACCAGTGATTTAACCTCACTATGCCTCAACACCTTCACATTTTACATACGCTTTCCTTAAAACCCTCCTAAGGAAGTGGTGAGAATGTTATTGTCCCTATTGTACAGAAGGTCAAATGAAGGATTAGAGAAGCTAAAGAACCTGGCCAAGGTCACATGACTGCTAGCTGAGATTAAATCTAAGTCTTCTGACTCTAAATTCAATATTTATGTTTTTGTAATTTGACTGTTCACTTAGAGCAATGATTGCCCTCAGGAGGGCAATCTAGTTCTAATAAGGGGATGAGGTGGGAATAGGATATGTACTTAACATGATACAAAGTAAAATCTGATAAAATCAAGGGAGAAATGAGGACACTTGAAGTCAATTTCAGCCAGGGCATCTCAGCAAATGCCCTGGAGGAGCTGACGCTTGGGCTTTGAAGGAGAGTATTTCAAACACCCCAAGATGAGACAGATATTAAAAAAAAAAAAGATACAAATGCTTGCTTTTCTTTTTGTATCACCAGCACTTAGCACTGTGTCTGGCACCTAGTTAGAAATGAATAAATGCTCATTGACTTGACTTACTGAAAGAAATTGCTAAGTTTGAATTTACCTCTGAGTTCTGAGCATGGCAGGGCGGTCAGAGGTTACTATGTCTGAGAGGGAACATATCTGCACTAGGTTATACAAGGCAGATATTTGAATTTTTTGTAGCTAAGATAAAAGGTTAAAGGTATCGGTGAAGCTAAACCAGCAGAATTCAGGCTACAGCCATAAAGGGAAACTCAGCGAGTGATATAAGATGCCCAAGGCCAAAAAAGAGTATCAGGACCAGGATTTAAATGGCACTTTATTTTGTGTCTCATGCTTCACTTTCCTCATCTGTAAAAGGGATAATTTTTATACTATGTATTTCACTGGACTACCGGGGGAAAAAGTACTTTTGAAATCATCAATATGACATGTTTTAAACTTAGGTAAATATGAGCTATTTTTATTATTTGGATACACACAAGCTTACACAGAGCTTAACACAAGCCTGTGGAATCCTGTTGAAGATCATACTCTGATAATTTTCAATTATGTGGGCAAATGTATCATTTGGGAGCTAGATGCCTTCCCATAATTTTGTATTCTTGCTCTGTATGCTGGTACTCATAGATGTAGTAATACAGTGAATTAATTTTAATTGTTCAATTTAAGTGTTTATGAGTAAATATTTCTGTATTCTGTTTATAAACAAGTAGTAGTCAGTTCTGACTGAGGCTGCTCTATTTCCAGGTTCACGTGGGAGGAAGCCAGACTGTTAAAAACTAACGTTACCAATATCTGGCACCATCTGGTACTTGGTGACAGTGACCTGGTATGGAAGGAATTCTAAGAAAAGCATATAAAAGCCTTGCTAAGAGTTTCCTCTAACTTCAAAAATTCTATCAGGTGACAAGGCTGCTGGGAAAAATCCATGCTGTGCTACTTATTAGCTGTTTTAACTTTAGGTAAGTCATTTCCTGTCTTTGGGTCTTAGGTTGGACTAGATTTCTAAGGATCTCTTGAATTTATCAGTTGAATATCTACACAGAATTATATTCAATACAATTCAATTTAATTCAATCTCATTCAAGAGCATTGGGTTTGGAGGTAATGGACCTGGGTTCAAATTCTGTCTTTAATGCGTATTATATCTGTGACCTTAGGCAAGTCTCTTAAACTCGCTGATCTCACCTATACGTTGTTTTGCATGTACTTTATATTTGCAAAAGGCAAGCATGGCATAGTGGATAGAATACTATCCTCAGAGTCAGAAATATGTGGGTTCTAGTCTCACCTCTGCTTAAGTGATCCTGGGAAAGTCACATAACCTCTCAATGCCCTCGGCAACCCTCTAAAATTAATAATTGAAGATTGGTTGTCCATCTACACTGGTAGGATGAGTTTTCTCATTGAGAGTTCACCATACCAAGGAAATCAGAGATCTAGTCCAACTGCCTCTTACCCCTAAAAATATGCACAAACTTGGTATTTATTAATTGAGGTGCTCTAACTTTCCCCTCATCAGAATATATGCTTCTTGAGTGCAGGGACTGTTTTGTTTCACTTTGTATTCTCCAATACCTTAGATGTAGTAAATGCTTTCTAAATTGAATAAAATCAAAGGTG
>CM053769.1:32101393-32164026 GCA_028658325.1 Potorous gilbertii | reverse complement strand
TGAGAGTAAACTTCATGTTTTTTTTTTCCTCTCAGCTCTCTTTTTCCCTCCATTAAGAAGACTTCTGCCTGCCTCATCTATGAGAGATAATTTATCCCATTCCATTTCACCCTCTCTCCTCCCACTCCATTTCTCCCTTGCCTTTTTTAATGAGATAATTTGCCCCAT
This sequence comes from Potorous gilbertii, assembly GCA_028658325.1. Classification (NCBI taxonomy): domain Eukaryota; kingdom Metazoa; phylum Chordata; class Mammalia; order Diprotodontia; family Potoroidae; genus Potorous; species Potorous gilbertii. The sequence continues at coordinate 32,163,858 of CM053769.1, read as the reverse complement.
TCCATTTCTCCCTTTCTCTTCCCCATATATTCCTCTCTCATCCCTTAATTTTATTTTTTTAGATATCATGCCTTCCTATTCAACTCACTGTGTGCTATCTGTCTATATATACATATGTGTGTGTGTGTGTATGTGTATTCCCTCCAACTACCCAAATACTAAGAAAAGTTTCAAGAGTTACAAATATTGTCTTTCCATGTAGGAATGCAAACAGTTCAGCTTTAGTAAGTTCCTTATGATTTTTCTTTCCTGTTTACCTTTTCATGCTTCTCTTGATTCTTGTGTTTGAAAGTCCTCTATTTTCATTGAATTATCATTTTTTACCTTGAAGTATTGCACTCAGTTTTTCTGGGTAGGTGATTCTTGGCTTCTGGAATATCATATTCCAAGTCCTTCAACACCTTAATGTAGAAGCTACCAGATCCTGTGTTATCCTGATTGTATTTCCACAATACTTGAATTGCTTCTTTCTGGCTGCTTGGAATATTTTCTCCTTGATCTGAGAATTCTGGAATTTGGCTGCAATATTCCTAGGAGTTTTTCTTTTTGGATCTCTTTCAGGAGGTGATCACTGAATTCTTTCAATATTTATTTTACCCTCTGGTTCCAGAATACCAGGAGTTTTACTTGATAATTTCATAAACGATGATGTCTAGGCTCTTTTTTTGATCATGGCTTTCAGGTAGTCCCATAATTTTTAAATTGTCTCTCTTGGATTTATTCTCTAGGTCAGTTGTTTTTCCAATGACATATTTCACACTGTCTTCTATTTTTTCATTCTTTTGGTTTTGTTTTCTAATTTCTTGGTTTCTCATAAAGTCATTAGCTTCCATGTGTTCCATTCTGATTTTTAAAGAACTATTTTCTTCAGTGAGCTTTTGAACCTCCTTTTCCATTTGGCTGATTCTGCTCTTTAAAGCATTCTGCTCCTCATTGGTTTTTTGGGCCTATTTTGCCATTTGAGTTAGTCTATTTTTAAAGGTGTTAATTTCTTCAGCATTTTTTGGGTCTCCTTTAGCAAGTTGTTAACTTGCTTTTCATGCTTTTCTTGCATCACTTTCATTTCTCTTCCCAATTTTTCCTCCACCTCTCTTACTTGATTTTTCAAAATCCTTTTTGAGCTCTTCCATGGTCTGAAACCATTGCACATTTATTTTTGAGGTTTTGGATGCCTTGACTTTTAGCTCTTCCTCTGATGGTATGCATTGTTTCTCATCATCTGAAAGGTTAGAAGAAAATATCTGCTCACCAAGAAAATAACCTTCTGTTGTCTTATTCTTTTTCCCTTTTTTGGGGCATTTTACCAGCCAATTACTTGACTTTTGAGTTCTTTGTCAAGAGGAGTGTATACTCTGGGGACATGTAAGTTCTCAGTTCCTCCAAGGTGGCACAATCAAGGGATGGAAGTTTATTCCTCTCCTGGAATGTGCTCTGGTCTCCAGAACCTCCACCAGCCCTACCATGCCAGCCAGCACTCCTCCTCACCCCAGTGCAGCCACTCAAGGCTGAGATGCAGCTCAGCTGCTCAATTCCCCTAAGGTCTTTAGGCCAGGCCTCCAACAATGGAAGCTGCTGCTGCCTGGTGTTGGGGCTAGACTGCTGTGTTCCTTTTTCACCCAAGTTTAAGAGCTTTCTCACTGACCTTTGAAGCTGTCTTTGCAATTTGTGAGCTGAGGAATCTGAGACTCACAGCTGCTGCCAGTGGTAAATTGAAGCCTGCTCCAATCCTGTCCTTGCCACAGCACTCTGCTCCACACTTGGTGTGACAGACCTTTCTTGTTGGCCCTTCAGGCTGCCTTGGCCTGGAAATCTCTTTCACTCTGTTGTTTTGTGGCTTCTGCTGCTGTAGAATTTGTTTAGAGTCATTTTTTACAGGTATTTTATGGGCTTTGTGGGGAAAACTTCTAGAGGTGCATCCTTCTTCTCTGCCATCTCAAGATTCTTTTTTTGATTATAACTTTCAGTTAGTTCAATTATTTTTATATTTTCTCTTCTTGATCTATTCCCCAAGTCTATTGTTTTTCTTATGTTTTACTTTCTCTTCTATTTTTCATTATTCGTGTTACGTTTAATTATTTCTTGATCTTTTATAATTTTGCTGGATTCACTTTTCCCAATTCTAATTTTCAAGATGTCATTTTCTTTCTTAAGATTCTAGATCTCCTTTTCTAACTGGTTGACTTTCCTTTCATAACCTTCTTGTTTTTCTTGGATTATTCTTCTTTATTTTTTTTAGTTTTTCCTCCATCTCTGTCATTTGATTTTTAAAGCCTTTTTAAAGATTTTCTAATAATTCTTTTTGGGCAGGTGATCATTTGATGTTACTCTTTGGGGGTTTCTTTATTTCAATATCCTCCTCTGAAGATGATCCCCAGTCATCTCTATTCCCACAATAGCTTTTTTTCTCCTTTGTGCATTTCTTTTGTGGTAATAACTTCATTTTTGTAATCAGCTCTAGCCCTTGGGTATGGGAAATGGTACTTCTTGCCCCAAATCTTCAGTTTTCCCCTCTAGCTTGAAACTAAAGGCAAAGCTCCAGCCTCCTGTAAGTGCCTGCAGCCAGATGCTTCTGCCCTACTGTTTCTGCACTCACTGTGCTGTGTTCTGCTGCTCTTCACAGCAAAGTTGGGTGTGACATTCTTTATCAGCAGAGGTTCGCTCAATCTCCAAGGCTCAAAAGCCCAACTTCCCCCACTATGGGGTGGTGAAAGTTCCTGTGGCTAAGGTCAAGGGAACCCAGGGCTTGCCGCTTGTTGTTAAAACAGACCCTGGCCTGGAGGTGTTTACTCTTAACAGGGACCAAATGACATCCTGGGATTTTCCTTCTAATCTTGAATTGTCCCAGGAGGACCCCTATTCTTATTTATCTCCACTCACAGTTTGTTCACCCTAAGGTGCTATTCTAATTCTTTGGGGGGGGGAAATCTTGAGAACTTGGATTTTCTGACTTTTTCCACTATGTTCCCAGAATCCTCTCTCTAAATGGCTTTCTTGACCATTATTTGGTATGGTGTAAATTTCAAGGTTTGAGGATGTATGTGGAATCTGGGTGGTCTGCCTCCTATTCTCTTGGCCAGAAACCCCTAGTCTATCTTTTTTTATATTATTCCCCCCTCACACAAACTATGTGCCAATCTAACTCTCTTACTTGTTATTCTCCATCCATACCTAACTTCTGCCTCCATGTCTTTGCACAATTGGTCTATAAATATTCTTCTTCTGTTCCTTTACCTCTTGGAATTCTGAGCTTCAGTCAAGGCTCAGTTCAGGTTTCTTCTAAGGCAAGGTTTTCCCCCATCCCCCAAGCAACTGGTGCTCTTCTCTCCCCATCAAGTATTATCTGTATTTGTCTTTTGCGTATCTGTTGTGTTTGAGAACAGACTTTTCCATTATCCCTAAGCATCTACCTTCTACACTTCTTTGCCCATAGTAGGTATTTAACAAATGGTTACTGAACTGAATTTGATCTTCACAACAACTGAAAATGGGGAAATGGTTTTGGAGTTGTTATCTGCCTTGTTCAAGGATATAGCTAGTAAGAGATGAAACTTGAATTTGAACTCATGCCTTTTGACTCTGGATGTAGGAATTTTTCTACCATCCACAGTGAGAAGTCCAAAATTTTACCCATTCCATATTCTACATTCACAAAGCCAAAACAAGCAGTGAACAAAAAATCATTGTGATATAGTGTCAGGAGCCCTGGTTTTGAGTCAGGAGTAGTGGGTTCTGTTACTCTGTGACCTTAGGAAAGTCACAACTTGATTTCCTCATTAGAAACCGACAGCCTTTAAAATCCCTTAAAACTCCAAAATTCTGATACTATTCAGTTACTTGCAACAATCCATGTAGAAGAATTCCACTTCTGCTACTCAGTATCTGTTTGTCCTTAGAGCCTCACTTCCTGCATCTGTAAAAGGAAGGGATTGGACAAGGTAATTTTTTGGGGTCCCTTCCAATTCTAAATATTATGAGCCCATAGAAAGATCCTCAACAACTGGTGTTGGATAATGATTGTTGGATAATGGATTGTTTTGGCATCATATAAACATAGCCAGTTTTCCAAGGATATCTGCATGTTGATCTAACCTCCCTCTCCTCCAAAGTATGGTCCCAATCCATGAGATTCATAGTTTCATATGCTTTACTAGAACTAATCGTTCATACTGGAAAAAAAATGAGAAATCAAGAATGGAACTGCCAAGGCATTCCTAAGAAAATCAAATTTCATTCCTTTCCCTTTCCCTTTCCCTTCCCAACCTCCCCATACAGTTAGCCAATTTCAATAAATTTACTTGGTAAACCTGTTTCCTTATAGAATTTATTTTGTTTTCACTAAAGAGATAGGTTAACGTAAGGACTAGCTCCCCCAAAATAGAGCAGAATCATACTCCTGGGAGAGCTGAGATCTACGAGATGGGAGAAGGTAGACATCTGTTGGTCAAATCCTTTCCCTTCTCAGCCTGCTATGATGCCTATGAGAGATACCTATTAGAGACATTCTTTTGAATTAGGGCAGAGTGCCTAAATAAGGGATATCACAATATCTACCTTACATGATTGTTGTAAGGAAAATGTTTCATAAGACTGAAATTATTTTAAATCATATTTATGATCTCTCTTGAAGGTTTACATGTGGGAAAATTGAGACTTGAAATAGTGAAGCAATGGCCTGCAAGGCAGTTTCTTCACAGTATCTTAGTGAGGTAGGTATTACAAATTTTCTTACATGTAAAATAAGGATGATAACTTTACAGGATAATTTTGAGAAAAGCACTTTCAAAATAAGTCTAAAAATGAATAAATAAGGAAAAGCTGACTTTTGCGAAAAAAATAAAAAGCAAATTTTGTTGAAAGAATCTCAGCACTTATATCTATCTGCATAGATATACACACACGTATGTCCATTACGATCAACGGCCTTTCATGTGAAACATGTGAATTCATGTTCCCTGGCAGTCTCTGTCTCTTTATATTTGTCTCCCTTTCTGTATCTGTCTCTCTATATCTTACTCTGTGTCTCTCTGTGTTTGTTTCTATCTCTCTGTATCTAACCCAAAGTTCTGAGTGAATCACAAAATGTACAATTTCCAATATTGGCAAGTAGATGAGCGGCTATTTTTAACCTAAGAGTTTCTTCTGAGGAACACTCAAATTGAGTTATTAAGTGATGCCATGTGGGCATGTGCATAATAATAAGTCACATTGAAAAAACAATTTTAAGCACTTTAAGATTTAGAAAGTAATGTTTGGCAATGATGACCTCCATTGTACAAATGAGGAAATTGAAGTTTGGAAATGGGTGTTCTAGGTCACAAAGCTAATAAATGGCAGGGCTAGATGAACCTAGATCCTCTGATTAAAAAAAAAATGTTCTTTTTTCCACTCAACCACTGGCTTCCTTAATTGACCCACACCTGAGGTTGACCCTGTAGACAGCAAATAAAAAAGTCCAGAAGGAGATCACATTACCAGAAATTTGCTCTGGAGTAGTGTTCATTGTAGAGCTGTTCATCCGAGAAAGGAGCCAAATGAATGTCACTAGATGTTGGGAACATCATCCCTAATAAATAGAAGACAACACACAGAGCCACAGAATTTAGTTTCCCTATGACTCTAATTGAAGTACATGTTCACACACAGAATTGTGAATCGTTGCATACTTACTCCCTCGGACAGAGCCTACCCTGTCACTACAATAATTCCATGAACTAACATCCAGTTTGCTGAAATGTGACTGTATATTCAAGCAATAAAGAGAAATTTATGTGTGTGTGTATACACAGCAGAAACAAGCCACATAACCATAAGCTGACAAGCCATATACAGGGTGTCCCAAAAGTCAGGGCTGTTTAAGACTCTTTAAGCTATTAAGCTTAAAATATTAAAGATATTTAAAATAGCTTTAATAATAAGGCTTTAAATTTAAGTTATTAAAAGTTAAGAAAAGTTTAAAACTGTACTGACTTTGAGACACCCTGCATTAGTCATTTCAACTGCATTCATCAGCCAGTAACCTTTTTATTTGTAGTGCTAGACTCTTCCCTTAATTATTGACTTTCATAAACATATTCACAATAAGGTATGAATCGCTGAACATCCAATTCAATTAAACAAATATTTATAAAGGGCCTATAATTTTTCAGCCACTCTATTGGGTACTGAAGATATGAAGATAAAAACATGAAACAAACTTTGACCTGAAGTGATTTACTAGGGCAAATGTGTACATAGATGTGTGAATAAGAAACACATACCACACACACATATATGTATACACAAACATTTGGGTAAAAACACAGAAAGAAGAATTTCGAAGGGTAAAAATCCTAGCAAATGGTGGTGAGGAGAGTGGGTGAGAATTGGGATAAGTTTCCTTGAGGAGATGGCTCTGAAAGGATTGGGCTTTGAAAGAAGATAAGCATTCCATGAGGTGGCAATGAGGAGAGAGTATATTCTGAATATGGGTGGGAGGAACTGCTTTTACAAAGACCCTGAGACGGGAGATGGAATATGGGGTGAGAGGTCCAGTCAGTTGGGAATTTTTTTTTAACCACTAATAGAAGAATTCAAATTTCATCAGAAGACAAAGACTTAAACCAAAGGAATAAGACTCTAAATACAGCTCCACAATGGGGAAGGCATGTTCATATTTAGTCAACCCAAAGCATGAGTATATTTTGCTAAAAACAAAACAAAAACATCAGCAACAAAAAAAAATCCTACCTGGTTTTGGAGCAATTGGTGACTCATACCTTCCAATAAGATCATCCAAGAGACGTAAAAGGGGTGCAGCCTGACTTACGTGTGTGATAGAACTCCGTACTAGGAACCAAAGGTTGGACCTTGAGCCCTGCTGTTAGCTATGGAACCTAACCTGGCTAGTCACCTCACCTCTCTGATTTTCTTTTTTAGAATGCATGTAATATCCATACAACTTACCTCCCAGGACTGTTGTAAGATTTCAATGAGATAACATATGCAAAGTGTTGTATAATTATAAAGCATGATCTATATGCCTCTTTGCTAAAGTTCTCCTCCGATGCTTTATCATGGCCCAGAGGGACCCTGGGGTTCTCAAAGGCTATGCCGAGAGAATGCCAGCTCTGGCAGGTTTTGATAAGCTAGAGAAGTTCTGAGTGTAGGTCAAAGATGAACTAAGTATGTCTGCTGTCCTAGAATGGGCCTAAGCTAAAGGCAGAAAATCTAAAGGTGGAGAGGCTCATCACCAGGATCTATTCGGTTAAGATCTTTTCCAGATACAGCAATCCATCAACAAGCATTTACTAATCACCAACTATGTGTCAAACATAGTGGTAAGTGCTACTATGCCAGAAGACCATCCATAAGACCCTAGTATCTTAATTTGGGGTTCATGAACTTTTAAAAATATTTTTATACCTATATTTAAATATAATTGATTTTCTTTATAATTCTATATACAAGGTATCCCCAAAGCCTCAGTGCAGTTTTAAGCTATTAAAGTTTTATTATATTATCCATTAACTAATTTAATGTCACATTAATGTATTAACAATGCATTAATAATAAAAATTAAAGCTTTAATAGCTTAAAATTGCACTAAGACATTTGGGACACCTCTTTTTGGTATCCTGTTTTATTTTCTGAGAAGATATACATATACATATACATATATATATATATATATATATATATATATATATACAGCCTTCAGCAGACTGTCAAAACCATTCTATGACACACAAAACGATTAAGGATCCCTTTATTAAGGCATAGAAAGGGTTATGATTTGCACAGAGTGGAGACAGAACTTGAACTGATGAAATTCTGGATCCTGGTTCCTAAAAATACTTATAAATGTTCAAGTCCAAACTTTCTTTGGAAGCAAATGGGGGAACAATTAAAATCTTCATCATTTTTGAAATGTTACTTTCAATTTCTCAAAAAATTTTTTTATAAGGGGACATCCTAAATTGTACATGAAAATTTAAAAAAGTGATGTACTCCTTTTTAGAAAGCTAAGTGGCAGGAGAAACTTGGAACCGTCTGGAATCCTACCCATTCATTAATGGTCCTATGATTTCTGGGTTCTTCAACTCAAATCATTTAATTTTCCTAATTCTATTTCTCATATCTTCATCAACTCTGATGACTTTTTCAGAGAACCACAGTTTAAAAGCATTACAGAAATGCCATATTCCTTTCCAATACTGCTAGCAGAATTTCCAAAGGAGGAAGTGCTTTGTATGGTCCTGCTAGGCAACTCACCATTTGCCTTCAACCATTTTTTGGAGTGCAAGTAACTCTCCAGCATCCTCTCATTGAATAGCATGTAGCCCATGGGTTCAGAAATAATCACATCTACAGTTTCTGGCAGTGAGATTTCCTCAATTTTTCCTGATAAAACTGTGATCTTGTCTGAGAGGTTGTTATTTTTCACTAGAACCTGGAAAAGAAAAAGTGGTATCATTGTAATATACAGAAACAGACAAACAAATAAACCAGGATGTTAAAGCAGATATATGTGCAGGGAAGGGTATTAGAGAATCAGGCAGTCTTGGGGGACTCTGAGGTCATCTAGTCCAATCTGAACCTGAGCAGTATTCCTCTCTCCAAATGCCCCAGAAACTGGCGCTTCTGCCTGCAGACGCACTTCTGCCTGCAGACGTACAGTGATGAATGAACAAAGAATCGGTAAGTGCAAGGTGATATGTTAAGTGCTTGGGAATGAAATGTAAAATTGAGACAGCTCCTGCCTGCACAAACACAATCTGAAAAAGGGGGAAACAATACTTAAAGGGGAGTTATAGTCAGGGAATGGTGCTTTGATTTGGGAAGTCAAGATGGTGGTTAGTGGGGACAATAAAGCAATGAACTGACATGACCTTTCCAAAGGCAAAGGTAGTGCTGAATTGATCATAGTACTCAGTGGGAGGATTGGGAGAGGTACTCCCAGGGCCACCGGACCCAATACCAAAAATGGCACCTTCAAATTGAGCGATGGAAAATATAGGGAGCTCTAATAAATCAGAACAGCCTGGCCCTTAGAATTTTAAAGCTCTTCCAAGAAATAAGCTCTGGACATCTAGATGTGGAGCTCATAACATCCTGAGGTCCCATGCTTTAGGTATGTCTGTTCAACTGGTTATAAATCTACCTAATTGTACTATTATCTGACTCATGCCTTGGGAGGTAAGGGGGTCCCTTCTTATTCATGATCTTCAAGCAGTTTGGACAACCAGTTATTGGATATGCTGGAAAGTGACTTCTTGTTCAATAATGGCTTGGATTAGATATACTTCTTACTCCAATCCTATAATCCATAATACTGTGGCATAATAATCAATTAGCCTAGAATGAACAAAAGGCTATAGCCCTGGTTATAGACAGACACATACCACACATTTTCCACAGCAGCAGCTAAAATACCCAAGGAATCCATTACGGTCATTACTAGATGGCCTTCCCAAAAAGCTAAAGCAATTGGTAATCAGTTGAGTAGAGCTCAGAGGGTCAAAGTATGACAGACATACTCTACTAGAATTGGGATCAACCACATTCAAATGGCTAGGTTAGTGTATTTCCAGAAAATACTGCTTGATTAGAACCTAGCATTGCAACGAGTTTCAATATGCAAGTGATGAAGTTTGAATGTAATAGTACTCAATATTTTAATATCTGGCAATAGCTTAAAGAAAGAATTATAGAAGAGAACACAAACCTCAGGAACCTTATTTTGGGAGGGAAAAAAAATCCTACTAACAACCTCAGTAGAAATTATGAAAGATATTACTGCGGTGTGTGTGTGTGTGTGTGTGTGTGTGTGTGTGTGAATCTTAAATTCTGATATTCTAGATTAAGGAGATTTTTGTACATAGGACTAACTACTCAGTTTGAAAAGGCCCTGGGAAAGTTGGATCTGGATGATACCACCTGAAATGAGTAGTTAAGAGCTATTTTTAAAAGTCCAAATTACAACGGAAAATAGGATAAATAGTAGAACCTTTCTCCTTTATTTGGCCTCAGAACTTGGGTTAAAGCAAAGATATGGGTTCAAGGATTTATAGGAAATTGGTACAAACAAAAAAGCAAGCAGGTATAACATACGAACACACACAGACACACACACATACACTACATGGCAACAGACAGAGAGAGGTTCATCCCCATGGACACAAGAAACATTGCACATGAGGGGAATGCAAGGAGGATTTAGACAGGGAAATTTCAATACCTTAAAAATGGGGTTGCTAGAGAACAGGAAATGTCAGCTATGGGAAGGGGAATTCCTAATCAGTCCCAGATTTGGTGAAGTATTTGGGATCATTTATCAATATCAGGCTTAGATGACGGTAGGGAGGGTGAGTTTCTTTATTAGGGATAGAAATTGGAAAAGGGTTTGAACTGGTTAACTGAGACAGCAGAAAAGGAGTGGCTCACAAGCTAATGAATTCAGCCAGGAATTTTATCCAGTCAGAAGCTTGGAGCATTAAATGTTTGATACAAGTTAAAATATGTCAGAACAATGGAAAAGTGAAACAAACAAACAAACCAAACTTGTCACTGACTATTTTATGGTCACTGGGACCACTTACATATGCTAAATGATTACATATGACATCAAACAATATAAAAATTACAATGCTTATACCCTGTGTATGTAGGGAGGATGATTTGAACTTGAGCACATTTCCTCTCATAGAACCATAGGCTATATGGGATCCTACTTCTTTTTATTCTGCAAGAGAAGAGATAGGGTGGTACAGTGGAAAGAGCTATAAATCTGGGGTCAGTGGATCCTAGGTTTAAATCTTGACTTTGTTATTAAGTACCCATGTGACCTTAGTCAAGCCACAACTTCTCTGAGTCTTTTATTTATAAAAATAAATGACGATCTTCAAAGTCTTTTTTCACCTCTAAAGGTAATATCTTATGAACTTTTCTCCCAAAGTCTAGGGTAAGTGTTAACCTTTATGATGTCATAGACTCCACTGGCAGTTTGGGGAAACCTATGGACCTCTTCTTCAAATGCTGCATTAAATATATAGAATATAATAGCTAGGATTACAATAGAAACCACTTATACTGGAATACAATTATTAATATACTTTAAAGGAAAATCAATTTCACAAGTCCCAGATTAAGAAGCTCTGGCCTTGTGTATATCTGGCATTCCCCTCTTTGGGAGGAAATTAATGATGGTGTGCTCACTTTCTTTCCCTTTTGATGTGATAATCAGTTCTTCCTTCCTACTGGACAGGGGCAAGTGCTGAATAGCCGATCTCCTTGTTATTCTTTCAGTTTCTGCAAGATGAGTTCATCATTGACAAAAATGGGAAGGGCTCGTGTCTATGAACTCTCAAAAAATCTTCCTTTTGCTACTAAGCACACAGCAGGTCATTTCCAAGGAGTCTACCCTCATTGAAGATGCCAAACTGTTCTACTAAACAAGCTTCTAAAATTTTAGACCCTTATTGAATTAGCCTTTGATACTTTGCTTCCAGAAGAAATATTCTCCAATCCATTAACCTTTCTTCAGAGGTCCAATTTTCCAGTTACATGTTCATTTTCATTAATGTCCACTGTACTCCATTCAATTTCTTGACAGTTTTCTTAAAACAAGGAGCTTAATGTAGATGAAGTCTCCTAACAAATTTTTTATCAATGCCAAATGTAATGGAAGGATTACCTAATTTGTTCCTGTGCCTTCCCCTGCAAAAAATATTTGCTAATGAACATCCCTCACACGTAAAAGCAGCATAGCAGAGTAAATGGAGTGCTAGGCTTGGATTATGGAAGGTCTGATCTAGTCCCTGTCCCAGGTGAAGTCATTTAACTTCTTCCTGCTGTAGGTAACTCTCCTACTAAGTCATAAAGAGTTATGGGAGAGATAGTTCCCATACTGGGAGTTCCCTACACGGATTCTGATGAAACCAGAGATCTTTTCTGTGTTTATCTACAGTTTCATGTAAATACTGCATACCCATTTTTAGGTTAAAGTCCATTTTGAGTCAAAGGCTTTTTTCTATTCTATTGACACATAATTATTAGGCATCCTTTAAGATGTGGTCCTCAACATCTCTATCCCTACCCTTTTCCTTTGATTGCCATACTTGACCTTCACTGTGTTTATTTTGTTCATTTTCATTACTTTGGATGCAATTCCATCTTTTATAGTATTTACCATTGCCTGGCCACCTACATTCTGAATTCTCCTAATCTTACTAAGGATGTTTTATATTCTAATAATAAACTCCTTGAAGAGATAGACTTTCATTTTTGTCTTTGTAGCCTCAGCACCTAGAATGATGTCTGGCTCATAATAGATGCTTAATAAATGCTTGTTAATTGATTTAACTATACCATAATTTTCAAAATTAACATTCAAGAAAATATGACCCAGGATAAGAATATGTAGGCAGAAAACTACAATCAATCCTGGAAGGTCATTCACTAAATTCCTACAATGGTATGCTGAGCACTGTGTTAGGCTTAGTGCTGTGACCCGGTCTTGAGCACTTACTTGAAAGCTCCAATCCCATATCTCCAAAAACTGGACATGTCCAACTTCCTATCTGGCTACCATCTCACACTCAACTTGTCCCAAACCAAGCTTATTTTCTCCCCAGTTGCTTTTCCTTATTCTCAATCAGTCTTATCATTTTTCCTCTGCAATCCCTCATATCTCTGTCTTCCTCTCCATTTCCATTGCAGCATGTTAATAAAGGTCCTTGTAATGTCCAAAATATGTAATTTCCATGGACTTCTGCTCAACCTTTTTATCTTTAGGCTCTGCTCCCGTCAACCTATCCTTCACAGATCTATGTTTTTTCTCTTAATATTTCCTCCAAACGAGACTCCCTGCAACATAAATCCTTTGTATCCTTCAAAAACAGCATCAAATGAAGGCTCACTTGACCACTCTAGTCCACAAAGATGTCTCCTTCCTCTGAATATTTATAGCCCATTATTTATACCACTCATTTGGGAATTGAATCATATATAATGAGCTATTCTATTAACTGTTAACTATCAGTGAAGTTATTAACTATAATTACCACCTTTTTCTGAGTATACTCCTAGTCTTTTTAATTAGACTATAAAATCCTAGAGAGCAGAGATCACAGAACCTCTCCTCTTTCTTCAGGGCATCATTCAAGCACTGTGTTCTGCATGAAGCCAGTCAGGATGGGCAGGCATGCATGATTTGCAATCTGCATTGTTGGAGGGAATCCCCAAATCCACTTGAGTAACTGTTGCCTTCCCTATTGGTATATAAGCTCCACAAAAATAGGGATTGTTCCTTCTTCATATTTATATTCCCAGTGCCCAGCACAGTGTCAGACACACAGAAGCATTTAATAAGTTGTTAGTGATGATTGAATCATGTCTTATAGCTCTTTTACTACTTTTCCTTTATTCTCCCCTTCACTTTTTTCTCCCACCCAAAGACTGCCTAGAACAGTACTAGACACATGGTAGGGGATGCATAAATACTTATTGACTTGAATTAAAAAGCACTAGCTCTGGAGTCAGAGATCCTGTAATAAAATTCTTCCTATGTGACCTTGGACAAGTCATTTAAAGTTCCTGAGTCTCAGTTCCTCCATCTATAAAATGAGGGAATTGTGTTAAATCAGGGGGTAGGGCCTCAAGGTCACATGTGGCCTTCTACTGAGTCCAAGTTTCAGAGAACCAATCCATTTATTAAGGAGCTTTGTTCTGTGAAGCTTGGATTCAGTCAAAGGTCTGCATTTGAGGACCTACAGGGTCATATGCAATCTTGAGGATGCAGGTTTCCCACTCCTATGCTATGAATTTAAATTTGTGTTTACATGTAAACCTTTAGCTCAACCAAGTTATGCAGAATTTAAACATACCCTTCCAATCATTTAAGACTTGCTCATTGTGTATAGCTATGTGTTTAACTCAACATTTCCAAAACTGACTCTTCCTCCAAACCTATTTTTGACTTCTCTGTTACTGTTGAGAATACCACTGTCCTCCCAGTCTAACAATTGAGATATCATCCTTGGCTTCTGATTTTCTCTCTCTCCCTTTATTGCCAAGGCATATGGATTTTACCTTTGTAACATCTCTGGAACACACACTCTTTTTTCCTTCTGACACCACCCCAGTGCAGTCCCTCATCATTTCACACCTACACTATTGCAATGGCCTGATAGTTGGTGCCAAAAATCTCTTGCCATTCCAGCTCCACTCAGCTGTCAAACTGTGTCTGCCCATGTCACTCCCCCACTCAATAAATCTAGTGGCTTTACCTCCAGTATCAAATATAAAATCTTCTTTGGCATCAAATTCCTTCATAATATTATCCAATTCTCTTTTCCTGTCTTCTTACCCCTTATAAATCTTACCCCCAAATACTCTGATCTAGTGACACTGGCCTCTTTGCAGTTCCTCACACAAGACACTCCATCTTTTGACTCTGGGAGATTTTCACTAATTTTCCCTTATGTCTGGAATGCTTTCCACTCTCATCTCTGTCTTCTGGTTTCTCTGATTTCCTTCAAGTTTCACCTAAAATCCTATCTTCTACAGGATGACTACTCTGATCCTTTCTAATTCCAGTGCCTTCCTCATTTTTGTTATTTTTTTATTTACCTCTCATATAACTTGTTTGTACTTAGTTGTCTCGCCCATCATACTGTTAGATCCTTGAGAGCAGGGACTATCTTTTACCTTTCTTTGTAGCTCCAGAACTTAGCAGGGTGCCTAGGGCAAGTATTTAATAGATGCTTAATTATTAACATACTACATACATTAAGAATTTGGACCATTCTGAAATTTACTCAATTGTTTTTACTTTTTAATAATCAGGACATTAGTGCCTCCTATACCTTCCAGTTCTTGTTATCTTGTTAGCAATGTATGGGGTATTCATGGAGAACTAACATTTCTGGTGTGAGGTGTTGCTGAACCCTTTTCAGAGCTGCTCATCTACCTTTGATGTCCATCTGCCACCCAACTCTTACCTGTGTCTCTAAGGAACTGTCACATGCACAGAGGCCACACTCTCGTAAAACCTTCACACTTCTCGTAAAACAAAAGCTAAGATCAGGGATCAGGGATCATCTAGTCTAACCACCTAGCTTTAGAGAACAGGAAACTGAGGCCCAGGAGATCCGGTGCTCAAAGTTACAGGAGTAGTTGATACTAGTACCAGGATTTGGAATCATATTCTCTAATTACAGACCCAGTATGCTTTCCATTATACATACCATGCTGCCTCCCTTTCTTTGACAGTATAATGAGAAGAGAAAGCAATTGACAAAAACACGGTTTGAGGCACACAAGGATTCTTGAAAGAGTCACCCCTAGATATTTTACTCCTCACCCCACTTGTTTGCATTATTTACAGTTCTTTTCTTTACAATTTTCCAATGAGATTAATATATTCTCTTGATAAGCTGCCACCTTCTTTAAGTATCACCATGCCTAAAGGAAATTCAGTACAGAGGACCCTTTCCAGGAAGTCCAGATCACTATGTCACTCCAAAGATTTGGAAGGACTCCTAACAGAATCATTGACTACATTCATTATTGCCCACTTGCTATCTCTTCAACTCTGCCTAAGATCACTTAGGGGTAGGCAGAGGAAACTCCTCCCCAAATTAAATTCCTAAATAAACTAATGCCACATATCTGATTTCTTCCTGCATACACAGTCTTGTAGGCTATATGTGTCTCTGGCCTACATTTCCCAATTCTTTCCTTTCATGCAGAAGAGAACTACGTGCCAGAAGGCAAAGAGATTGCATAAGAGCACACAATAAGTAGCAAGGGTTCAGATCCAAATCCTGGTTTTTTGACAAAGGTTTAAGACCTTTAACATAATTTCTAAAGATTTGATCAGCTCTAGGTCCATCCTCCCACAAAGCAAACAACAATTGTCTAACTTTGATAAACTTTGAATTATTATGGCCAGAAAAATATTATCTCCTCATGGTTGAGGATAAAACTCAAATAGAGCTACATTGGTCTTTGAGTAACAAATACTTTATTTCCAGGCTTAGGACCTTGCATAGTTTGCATTTTGCTGGCAAAATCTTTAGAAAGAACTCAAGGCACTTTCCATGTCCAACGATGTATCAAAGGAGGATTTTAATTTAAGCTGTATTGAAATTAAAAAATTGCGAAGCTAAGTTATGTATAGTCCTCAATATTAGACTCTTTTTTTCCATCCACAGTCCAGCTACAAGCTCAAAATCTGGTTAGAAGTCTATGAAACGTGATATTGACTTAGGCACTAAGGAGCTTTTCATTGGTTTTACTTTACTGAAAACTAGGCTCCTCAAGTTCCTTATCTTTCCCAGTCCATGTTATTTGACTGTTTTATATATGCCAATGAAAGTCTAGTTTACTTCAGTGCAGAACTGTAACCAAGCCAAGTTAATAGAAGCTTTGTTTCATGGTGCTGAAAGTTAGAGGGGGCTAACGGTGCTTGTGTTCTTTCATGAGGCAGAATCTTGTTAGAAAGAATTAGTTAAGAAAGGAAAGCATTGGATGCCCAGTTTCCTCCCATTCCTGCAGTGGGCTTTTCTTTCTGGCTCACAATGCCTTGTGCTTTTTTGGGGTTTTTGTTTCTTTTGAATGGCCTCACAGTATCTTGGAGTCTTTACCTATGTTGACTTCCTGGTATCTCTTTTAATCTAAGACCTTATATCCTGGGACCTGAGATTTTTCCTTGTGGTTTCTTTTCCCCGATCAAATGAACCTGATTTAAGGGTACCTTTCATTCACTTTGTCCTGGAAACTAGAATTTACTGTTACAACTGTACTTGATGGTGTAAGAAATAAAAAAATTAAAGACCCTTCTCAGATGTAATATGTCCTCTATATCTGAATGTGAAAATAAGCAACACTGATTGTTGCTTTTTGAAGAATCTTTATTTCATGAGTATCCATGGCAAATCCATCATCTCCTCTGATCTCACTCTGAAACATTTCTCTGCTATACCAACTTCCTTCTCCCATTGGCAAATTCCTCTTGGAGTCTCCACTTTGTGACTGGGATCAGACTGGCCAACCTCCATCCCTCATTTTGCCTACTCTAGTTGAATTTCTGACTTTCTGGACATCAATACCATGTACCATATCAGGTACCTTCATGCCCCACTCCCCCACTCAGGCTCCCTTTCCAGCTTCCACTAATATGTTGTTTTCCTTCATTAGCTTGTAAACTCATTGAGGGTGGCAATCTTCTTACCTGTATCTGTATCTCCAGTATAATGACTGGCATACTGCGAATAAGTGCTTATTGCCTTTTTATGCAAAGTATGAAAAAATTCAAACTGAATGTTTTTCAAATTCAAATCCTTTAGGAGGAAAATATGGATTATATTTAATTATGTTATAAAAGTTATTTAAATAATTTAGCACCATTAATTCCAAGAAATGATATTAGAGACAATGACACTGTGCCTTTGGGTTCATTTCTGAAGATTAGGGAGTAAAAGAGAAAGTAAATGTCACTTAGGGCCCATTTTAATTACAAAGAGCCCCTTGCTTCCCAGGGAAGTCCTTGACAGTTAGGAAGTCACCGAGGCTTTCAGAAAGGTGTGTCAACACAGTTAATTAACTAGGGTCAATTCATTACCATGTGGAGGGGAGGGGTCTCTAAGGCCCACTGGAGTTTCCTCCAGAGTTAATAGGTCAATATAGTAACACCTAAAGTAATGTTTGGTGTGATGTAAACACCAGGAAAAATCTACTTACTGTATTAAATATTTATTTACTATAAGTAACTTATTAAAGATATAGGAACACTGCCTTGGGAGGGGAGGAAAGGGGAGGAAAGGGAAGCAGGGAGATGGAAAAAACAAGGAAATGGAAGAGGAGGGAGGGAGAAAAGGATACCAGACAAGGGGGGAAAGGAGGCAGGAAGAAAGGGAAGGGCCTAGAAAAGACATAAGAGACAGGGAAGAAGAAGGAGAGGAGGTAGAGAAAGGAAAGGAAAAGGAAAGCAAATCTATTAAATTTTATTCTCTATTTTTCTTTAGACTTTATCTAAGGGAAGAGTTTGAGAAGGCTGGGGCCCCCCTCCCCTTTTCTCTTCAGAGCCCAAACTTCCTTGGAGCATGAAGATCTCTAAAGGGGACAGAAGGGAAGTCACAAGAAGGATATATTCCAAGTGAAATGCTGCCAATCCCACTGTATTAGCTAGCACTGCATGGTCCCAAGCAATCAACCCTCCTGGCAATACTCAGCAGCAGAGTTCTTGTCTCTGAAAGCATCCAAAAGTACTTTACACCCTAGACACACACAACCTGCTTCTGAAATCCGGTCCTGCATGGGAAGAAGGGTAATAGACAAGGAAAAAAAACCTGTCTGAACTGGAGAAGGACATTCTGGCCAAACTGCCAAGCAAGTTCTGGGGAATGTTGGATGTAGATGGAAATGGGCATCTGTGTTTAAATTCATTTTCTTTTTATACAGACATCCATTTGAAGAAATTTGATCTACCAGAGTAAATCAATAACTTTTCTGCAACTTATAGTCCTCTCAAGTTACATGGGCATTGAGAGACTGCTATAACCATTATAATATCACAGGTAGGATTTAAACCCAGGTCTTCCTGACTCCAAGGCCAGCTCTCTAAGTATTTTGCATGTTGCTTCTCTATAAATGTATTTAACATATACTTACAAATGTCACATGCACACGTGCATAAATGTATTTACAAGATTTAAATGCATAGTATTTGTGATAAATATATGTGTGTGTGTGTGTGTATATACACACACACACACACTTATATACACATATAATTTGCTAAGGCAGTGTGACTAGTAGAATGAGCATTTTATTTGTAGGCACAAGATCAGAGTTCATATTGGCAGCTCTATCACTGGGTGAATTATAAACTCCTCTGTGCATCAGTTTCCTCATCTGTAATACTGTATTACTAAAAATAGCTGCACTACTAGCCTCATAGGTTTGTTGTGACTAAAAGACCTTTCAAACTTTAAGGCACTCCAGAAATTGGAATTATTTTTACAGTAGCAAGGGTCATTAACAAATGCCTCTCACCAGGTGCCTCACACTTCATGTCACAATGCAAGGACAACTCATGTCTCTCTGTTCTTCCCTCAGGTCTAAAACGGTATTAGTTGAAAGCTGATCTGATTTCAGATGTCCAAGGGTTTTCTTTTCTCTTCCCTATTTCCTACACTCATGTTCTGGTGGCATGGTAATAGCTAGGAGATTCTGGGACAAATGAGGATATTGGGACTTAACTTTACATAAAGCCACGATCTGGGATGAGCAAGAAGGGAGGAATGAGTTATGCTACTATTGGTGTACCAATTATATCAATGTCCCAAATCCATTTTGCCACTTTGTTTGGTGGTCTCCAAAGCATCCTGTGATAGCACTTTTGTTCTTTTATTTTTTCCTCCTGTGCGGCTCCATAATATAGCAGATTTGGTTTAGGGGATGTGGGTTCAGAGTTGGCCCTGCTTATGTGATCCTTAACAAGTTACTTATCTCTGTGAGTCTCAGTTTCCCCTCTGTCAAACGTGGGGGTTGGACTATCTCAAAAATACTTTCTAGCTCTGAATTCCATGTTTTCTTTTTTTTTTAGTTTTGTTTTCTTTTCCTAAATTATCACCATTTTCTGTGTAGATTTCATCAACATAAAAGCAGTTGCAACAATGGGGAGACTAATAAATGTAAAAAAAAATCTTACCAGTAAATACTTCATTTTCTTGCTAAATAGAGAAAATGTGGCCAGTAAAAGGCAGTGACAGTTTGGAACACAAACTCAATTCTAAAACACTATGCGGGTAGGGTGGGGAGAAGATGGCATAAGATCCAACTAAACTGTACCATCCCAAGAACATTTATAGATGAAACTGGCAGGGCAACAGATAGAAAATGGAACAGATATGCCAGCATTTCTGTAACTATAATTCTCATTATCAGTGACAATGAAACCATTACATTTTAAAATCCAATGCTTCTGACATTTGAGGGAGGAGAAACAGTATCTGCAAAGTTGAAGTTGGGAAATGTTGCTGGTATAAAACATAAAAGGCATTAAACTTTTAAAAAAAGGTGACAGGTCCAGCAATCCATAGATTAAAAAAACCAGATGAATTATAAATCTTTCTTGTCCATGTTATAGCCAATACAGAACATCAGTATGTATATCTGGAATAATACAATAAGGTTAATAGACAAAGAACTACATCCACAACAGAATAATAGCAGGCTGGTTTATATTTGAGAAACTGCGGTGCTTCAACAATCTCAAGTTTTTTCATGACATAGATGTCAAATTAAAAACAAACCAAAAAATATAGATGCTCTCCTGTTAATCCTATTTAATTGTGGATACTGGAACACTATCATTTCTGAAGAATCAAAAATCTGAACGACTCAAAATGCAATGGATAAAAAAACATGGCGGACATAAGTAGGACACAACATATTTGCAATGGTGCTGAATGGTCCTTCTCCTTGCAAATGCAAGTCACTCTATATGCGTAAGAAATTCTATTCTCTTCTGACTTTTCCAACAGATTATCTCTTCCATCATCCCTCCTCTCTTGTTTATTTTCAGTTTCTCCCTGTCAACTGGCTACTTCTTCACTGCCTACAAACATGCCCATATTTCCCTTATCCTCAAGCAACCCCTTACATCATTCAATCACCCTTGATAGCTCTCATCTCCTATCTCTCCTCTCTTTTGTGTCTAAACTCCTTAAGAAGGCTGTGTACTGTAAATGACTCTACTTCCCTTTCCTCTCTCTTGTTTTTAAACTCTTTTCAATCTGACTTCCAATCTTGTAATTCAATTGCAATTGCTCTCTCCAAAGTTACCAGTGTCTTTTAACTTCCAAATCTCATTGCCCTTTCACAATCCTCATTCTTCTTAACCTCTGTGTAGTCTTTGATATTAGTTGATATAATAATTATTTGATATAATAGCTGATTACCCCTTCCTCTTGTATACTCTCATGTTTCTAATTTTCTTTTGTGACATCTGTTGATTCTCCTCTTACTTATATGATTACTCTTTCTCAGTGTGTTCTGCCGGACCTTTGTCTAGGTTACACCAACTAACCATGAGGGCTCCCCAAGGGTCTATATCCTATGTCCTCTACTCTCCTTGTGCCATACTATTTCACCTGGTAATCTCATTAGCTCCTATGGATTCAGGTATTCCTATGCAGATGATTCCCCAAATCTATTTATTCAGCCCTAGTCTCATTCCAGCGCTCCAGTCCCAAAACACCAGTTATCTTGTGAGCATATCAAATTTCGGCATCTCTTAGGCATCTCAAACTCAAGACATACAAAACAAGAACTCATGTTTTCCCCAAGCTCCCATCTTCCCAACTTCTCTATAATAATGAGGGCATCACCATTCTTCAAGTCACACAAGACCATAAACTTAGCATCATTCTCAATTTCTCACTCACATTTACCCCACATATCCAATCTGTTCTCAAGTCTTTTCATTTCTATCTATACAACATCTCTTTCTTATGTCTCCTCTTTACTCACACAGCCTTCACACTGGTTCAGACCCTCATGATCTCTTGCATGGACTCTTGCAACAGCCGTCTAGTTGAACTTCCTTTCCATATTCTAATTTAGCAGCTGACAAAATGATTTTCTGAACCTCTCCTCCCCTAACATAAAAACTCCCTATTATTTCGAGGATTAAATTTAAAATGTGTTCTCTTTGACATTTACAACCCTTCACAATCTGGCCATTTACCATTTTCCATTTTTCTTACATTTTACTTCTATTTTCTTAATCTTTACTCCTTTCCATGTACAAAATGATGTAGCTACGTTGGCCTACATGCTATTCCTTGCTGTCACATTTTCTCTTGGATTCGGTACCTCTTCCCTATCTGACCCCCATGCTGAGTATGCTTTCACATTCACTCCTGACTTTCCCAACCCTCTTTCTAAACATAGTTTAAGTCCCATTATCTGCAACAGATCTTTCCCTGCTGTGCCCCCTCCCACTCCTCAACTACTACTGCTTTGTTTTAGAGATTACCTTCCATTTACACAATGTATAGCTTGTACATAACTAGTTATTTTCACACTGTCACCAGCCCTGCCCCTCACCTCCCACCATTAGAAAGTGAACTCCTTGAGGACAGGGATCATGTTTTTGCCTTTCTTTGTATCTACCCACTCAGCACAGTGCCTGGCATATAATATGTGCTTAATAAATGTTAGTTGACTAACATTCATGGAGCTGGCTGTAAGTCAAGAACCATCATGTCAGAAGAAAAAAAACTGTGAGTGAGCCAAGGGCAAAGTAAAGGTAGATGGTGGCATGAGGAGGGATAAAGTACATGGACCTTTTGTGTCCCGAGAGTCCATGCCTTCAAATTTAGTCCTCTTTTAATTGTACCTCATTGTTACTGTGGTTATTTGTTGTTATTCTAGTGGATGGAGTGCTCACATTGATGAAATCAGGGTCACATTAAAGCCTTGGGAATCTCATTTTGAAAAATCATTAAAGCTAGTCTTTGTCTTGTGAGCAGCCCAGCTGGTCATACATAACATGATATATGACATGGTTTAAATGTGATGATTCAGAATTTACAAAGGTATCTCAAGTACTTGTGATTTGAGTATGTTTTCCTTTGTCTCTATGGGTAAGCAGGGTCTTTCTAGCTCTCTGTGGTTTATTTTTTTAAAAAACACTACAAAGTGCTTGATAATGAAATAATTCTCATGAAATAACATCATCACTGCTTCAGTATAAGTGAAACCAAACTATTCAATCTGAATTTTCCCTTAAAGTATTGACAAACTATGAAAATCATGTTTTGTTCTTGTGAAATCTCTCAAAACATTTCTTATCAAACAAATATAGCTAATTGGCTCAGTCCTGACTCTGTGTGCAAATAGATCACACGTGAACAAAGATGTTGGAAGGATGCTTTGCAATGCTCAGTAAAGGCTACAGAAAGAGAGTCCTATTCAGTAGTCAGAACCATTGGGTCTGAGAGAATGGAATTGCCCAGAGATAGGGACCATAGCTTTTTCAATTGTCTTCTTTTTATCACTTATCAGAAATAAACCCCACCCTTAGAAAACTGCTTATAAAAATCCATTCTCTGGTAAGTCAGCTAAATGAGTTTATGGATACAAGCATTAGTAATGGCCAACACCAGGGAAGCAAAATATTAACACATTTTTGGCACCATTCTTAAGAGAAAGAAATTAGTTTTCATTGGAGAATAAATGGGGTAGGGAAAGTTTCTGAGGACACTATGTCAGTTTAATTTGACAAATGTTTGTTGCACACTATGTGTGGAGCACTGTTACAGGAGACGCAAAAATGAGATAAGGTAGTTCATAACCTCATGAAGCCTCCAGCTTAGCAGGGGAAAGATCACAAACCAGTAACTTTAATAAACAACATTCCAAGGGAGGAGAGCTGTACCATTTATGCTAGCTTACACGGAGAAGGGGACCCTTCAGTTGGGCTTTAATGGATAGGTAGGAATTTTTTTTATGTAATAGCAATATTTTATTATATAGCATCTTTTTAAAAATCTTTATTTAGACTTAAATATTAAAACAGGTATATAATGCAAAAAGAAAAAGAAAAATGTTATAAACTTAAATAATAAAACTTAGATATAAAATAAGAAAAGAAAAAATGTCATGTGCACAGCAGCATGTGAGAGGATTCAAAATATATAGCAATAAATTTCCATTTCAAGAAAGCCTATATAACAAATACTACAGATCGTGTTAAGAGCTGTTCATCTTTTCTTTGCTTTTTTGTAGGTTTTCTTTTGTTCTTTGTTATACACTTTTCACTTTGTTCTTTTCCCCTCTTCTTTCCCCTCCTCCTCATTGGAGGCTACAATAAAGTGTGGAGATTACACACACACACACACACACTCACACACACACACACACAATATACATATGTACACAGACAGACTGACATATATAAACATTTACTTTCCCTAACACATTCTACTCCTAATCTTTATTTTTATGTTTGTGTGTATCTCTTATTTCCTATCCTTTCTGACTCTTCTACTTTACTTCTACCTGATGTTTTGCCTTCCTATTACTTAACCTCTGCCTCCTCCAACAATCCCTCCTTTATTCTCTGAAACAGCAAACACCCTTTCACATTCAGGATGACCTGCTAGCACAGATCTTAGATCTATTTTTCTAAAAGGAAAGCAACTTTTAAGGGGTCAACAATCTTCCTTAAGGTAGAGTCAATATGGTGGAGCAGAAGGATGGATGTGCTCTAGCTCTCCCCCTATAACCCATAAAATATCTGTAAAAAATCACTCTAAACAAATTCTAGAGCAGCAGAAGCCACACAATGACAGAGTGAAACAGATTTCCAGCCCAAGACAACCTGGAAGGCCAACAGGAAAGGTCTATTACACCTGGATCAGAGTGGAGCACAGCCTAACCTGGGCCACACTGCACAGACAGGACTGGAGCAGGCTTCATTGTGTGGAATCACAGGTAGCAGTTGTGCTTTCCTGATTTTTCAATCTACAAATGCCAAAGAGAGTTTCAAAGGTCAGTAAGAAAGCTCCTTCACCTCGGTGAGAGGGGAGCTTGATCTGACCATGGACCTAGGGCTGCAGCAGTGTTCACTTTTGGAGCCCTTAGCCTAAAGACCCTGAGGGAATTGAGTGGTTGATCTGTGTCTCAGTCCTGAGTGGTGGTGTTAGGGTGAGGAGGAGTGCTGGTATGGTGGAGCTGGTGGTGGCTGTGAAGAGGGAACCCTACTCGCAGTTCCAGGGCAGAAAAGAGTGCTTGTGATTGTTCATAGACCAGAGTGCAGGCCAGGAGAGGAGTAAACTCCTCTCCCTTGATTGTGCCACCTTGGAGAAACTGAAGACTTACAAGTCCCTAGAGATATCTCAGAGAGCAGCTGTACAAAACCCCGAAAGCAGGACTCAAACATCAAGTAACTGGCTGGAATAATGCCCCAAAAAGAAAAACATAAGAGTATAGAAGGTTACTTTCTGGGTGAAAAGCCATTTTCTTCCATCCTTTCAGGTGAGGAAGAACAAAGTCTACCATCAGAGGAAGACATCAAAGTCAAGGATTCTATGGCAAAAGCCTCCAAAAAGGGCTCAAAAAGAATTTTGAAAATCAAGTAAGAGAAGTGGAGGAAAAATTGGGAAGAGAAATGAGAGTGATACAAGAAAATCATGAAAAGCAAGTCAACAGCTTGCTAAAGGATACCCTAAAAATGCTGAAGAAAATAACACCTTTAAAAATAAACTAACCCAAATGGCAAAAGTAGTCCAAAAAGCAATGAGGAGAAGAATGCTTTAAAAAGAATTATTCAAACGGAAAAGTAGGTTCAAAAGCTCACTGAAAAAATAGTTGTTTAAATATTAGAATGGAGTAGATAAAAGGTAATGACTTTATGAGAAATCAAGAAATTATAAAACAAAACCAAAAGAATGAAAAAATAAAGGACAATATGAAGTATCTCATTGGAAAAACAACTGACCTGGAAAACCGATCCAGGAGAGATAATTTAAAAATTATTGGTCTTCTTGAAATCCATGATCAAAAAAAGAGTTTAGGCATTATCTTCTAAGAAATTATCAAGGAAAACTGCCCTGATATTCAAGAACCAAAGGATAAAATAGAAATGGAAAGAATTCACCAATAACCTCCTGAAAGAGATCCCCAAAGGAAAACTCCTAGGAATATTGCAGCCAAATTCCAGTATTCCCAGGTCAAGGAGAAATTATTGCAATCAGCCAGAAAAAAACAATTCAAATATCACCATTTGAACTATCTTAGGAAGATTCTGAGGATCACCTGGCAGGATAAGGTACCAGACATTGAAGTCCTTGTTTGAGCTGAACTGCCAAGTATTCAAACTATGCTTGAGAGAATGCAATTCCTATGGGCTGTCCATGTTTGTATGCAAAATGTATGCTTGCCAAAAAGACTATTTTATGGAGAACTCACATGGGGCAGGCATTCACATGGTGGCCAGAAGAAGTGATACAAGGAAACTCTCAAGGTCTCTCTCAAGAACTTTGGATTTGATTGTGCAACATGAGAGACACTGACACAGGATCACTCAGCATGGCATGTTCACATCAGAAAGGGTGCTGTGCTCTTTGAGCAAAGCGGAATTGAGACTGCACAAAATAAATGCCGGATGCACAAATTTGGGATATCCACCCCAGATATTCACATGGACTATCTGTGCCCAATCTGTGGTAGAGCATTCTGAGCTTGTGTTGGTCTGATCAGGCACAGTCAGACACACTGAAATTTCGCTTTATTGTGGTTGATGTCATTTTGGTCCTCTTCAAAGACAAAGGACAACAACCAACCACATATACATATATATACATATATATGTATATATAAATACACATATACATATATATATAAATACATATATACATATATATGTATATACATACCTGTGCCTCCTGTCTATCTATATATGTATATGCATATATAGTAGACACACACATATATGTATATACATAGACAGAGGGCACAGGCTAAGCTGAATATGAAGGGAAAATACTTAAAAGATATAAAATTTACTGTTGAATGGAATGTACTAGGGGTTACAGAAAGGGAGAGGTAGAATGTAGCAAATCATCTCACATAAAAGATGGAAGAAAGAGCTTTCACAATGGAGGGGAAGAGGGGAGAGATGAAAGGAAATAAGTAAGCCTTACTCTCATGGGATTTGGCTTAAGGAAAAATAACACACACTCAACTGGATATGGAAATCTCTTTTACTCTGCAGGAAGGCAAGGGGACAAGAGAGGGAAGATGACAGAAGGGACAGCAAATTGGGGAAAGGGATAATCAGAAGCAAACACTATTGTGGGAGGACAGGTCAAGGGAGAGAATGGAATAAATGGAGGACAGGATAAGACAGAGGGAAATGTGGTTAGTTTTTTACAACATACCTATTATGGAAGTGCTTTGCATTGTTAAACATGTATGACCTATATTGAATTGCTTTTCTCAATGAGGGTGAGTGGGCAAGAAGAGAGAGAATATGGAACTCAAACAGTTTTAAGAATCAATGCTAAAAATTTTGTTAGCATGCAACTGGAATTTAAGATATACAGGCAATGGAGTGTAGAAATCTATTTTGTCCTACAGGAAAATAGAGGGGAAGGGGAATGGAAGAAGGGTGGGTAACAGAAGGGATAACAGATTGGAGGAAGGGGTGGATGGGGTGCATGCTGTCCCTGTCCAGGAGTAGGGGGTGGGGAGAGATGGGGAGAAAATTTTGAATTCAAATTCTTGTGGAAGTCAATGTTGAGAACTGAAAAATAAATTATATATTAAAAAAAACCCCAATCTTCTTTAATCACATATATCAACAGAGAAAATAAAGCAAAGAAATAAAGACCAACAGAGAGGGCTTCTGTCTGACCATTACATACATACATAGTTATCAGAGACAGAAGCACCAACACCTGGGTTTTCAAAGGTGGGGAGGAAGCACTCCTTAACACAGCTACCCAGAGTCTCATCTGGCACTGGAACTTTCTTTCAAAGAGGAAGCACCCAAAGCAAAACCTCACCTCAGAGTATATATACATTTTTCAGAGTCAGAGGGCATCATGACCCTCAAGACCCTCATGACCCAGTGCCTCACTAATTAACAAAACATGTGGGCCTTCCTACAAGACAAGACTCCCTTAATCAAGCTTCCCTTAATGGGATCCATCTGAGGCCTATTAATGGGGGTATGATCTTTAACTCCAATTACATCTTCCCCTTCCCATTAATCTAAACACCCTTTTATATGCCTTTTTGACCTATTCCCTCACCCTCCCCTCTAAAGATCTATCCCTTATCCTCTCTATCCTTCTCTGTTCTCATCCCCTTAGTGTTTTATTTCTTTCTAAATTTAGATTTTTATATTCTTCTAGATGTAGATGTCTTATTCCCTCTTGAACCTATTCCCAATGAAAGCAGGTTTCCAGAACTAACAACCTTCCTCCCTCATCTAATTCCTCTGTATCAGTTCTTTCTCTCCCATCCCATTTGTATATGATAATTACTCTTTTTTAGCTCATCCTGAACAGTTTTACTTTTTGAAGTCATATCTTGCTCAGGTCTACCCCAATCTTTCTTATTACTGATAACAATTTCACACATACATTTTATATCCATAAAAAGTAAATAGCCTATCCTTATTGAGTCCCTTGTATTTGGTTTTTGGCATGTGCCTTATGTTTCTCTTGGCTCATGTACCTCAAATCTATTAAATTCAGAGGTTTTTTTTTGTTTTAACAAAGCTCTGAAAGTCTGATGATTCATTAAATGTCCATTGTTTTTCTCATTCAGATTTATGCTTAGCTTTGCTGGGCATGATATTTTCTGCCAGAAGCCCAGTTCTTTTGTTCTTTGATAAATAGTGTTCCAAGATCTGTGGACTTTTAGTGTAGTCACTGCTAGGTATTCTGTGATTTTAACTGTGGCACCACCATATATAAATAGTTTTTTTTCTTGTTGCTCAAAAAATTTTATCCTTAAGCTGGGGGATTTGAAATTTGACTATAATATTCTTGTGGGTTTTCCTCATAGAATCTCTTTTAGGTGGTAATTGGTGGATTTTTTTTCTATTTCTACTTTCCCCTCTTATTCTAATGCTTCAGGACAATTTTCTTTAATTGTTTCTTCAATTATTATATCAAGATTCTTTTTTTGATCACAGCTTTCAGACAGTCTGCTTATTCTTATGTTTTCTCTTCTTGATCTGTTCTCTAGATCAGTTGTTTTTCTTATGAGATGTTTCAGGGGCAGAGCCAAGATGGCGGAGTAGAAAGACTCATATTTGCTAGCTCCGAATCCACAGCCCATAGATTTCCTGTAAAAAGAACTCCTGACAAATTCTGGAACAGCAGAAGCCACGCAGCAACACAGTGAAGGAAATTTCTGCTGCAGAGAGCCCTGAAAAACCGACCGTAAAGGTACCCCTGGACGGGAGCAGAGCGCTGTCCTGCGGGGCGCTCCCATCCCCCGGCCCCGGCCTCGGAGCCGGCCACACCGCACTGAGAGGAGCCAGCAGACCCAAGCAGGCTTCAGAGACCTGAATCTCCGGGCGGCCCCGAAGGTCCCTCCACCCACAGACGCACAGGTCAGTGAGAGAGACGGGCTGAGAGGGGAGCGGGGGATCTCCGGGACTTGGACCCCCTCGGGAGGCTGCGGCCGCTTGGCCAGAGGCCCGCAGAGCAAGCAGGAGCTCCACCCCAGCTCCATTACAAAAGATCTCTGCATAAACCCCCTGAGGGAACTGAGCCTGAGAGGCGGCTCCGCCCCCACCTGAGAACCAGACGATAAGCTCCCATTGAAGAGCAGTCAGGCCTGCCATCAAAAGCCCTGAGGCTGGGGAGCAGCATTTGAATCCCAGACCCCAAGCACTTGCTGGGCGGATCTAGGCCAGGGGGTGCAGAGAACTCTCAGAAATCAAGTAACTGGCTGGGAAAATGCCCAGAAAAGGGAAAAAAACTAAGACCATAGATGGTTATTTTCTTGAGAAGATGATTCCTCCATTTGAGATGTTTCACATTCTCTTCTATTTTTTCGTTCTTTAAATTTTGTTTTATTATTTCTCAATCTTTTATAACTTTACTGGCTTCCCCTTGCCCAATTTTGATTTTCAAAGAGTCATTTTCTTCCCTAAGATTCTGGATCTCCTTTTCTAATTGATTGACTTTCTTTTCATAATCTTATTTTCCTTTGGTTGTTCTTTTTTTTTTTTTTTTAGTTTTTCCTCAATCTCTCTCATTTCATTTTTAAAGTCTTTTTAAAGTTCTCTGAATTCTTTTTGGGCAGGTGACCATTTGACATTACTCTTTGGGGTAGAAGAGGGTTTCTTTATGTCAGTATCCTCCTCTAAAGATGAACCCTGGTCTTCTCTATTCCCATAGTAACTGTTTATGGTAGGAGCTATTCTCCTTTGCCTGTGTATTGTTTTTTTTTGGAAACAGTTTGGTTTTTGTAATCTTCTCTAGTCCTGGGGTGTGGGGGATGGTGCCTTTGACTTCAGCTCCTCCTTTAATTCTCCGTTCTGACCTTGAACCCAAACCATGACTTCTAGCCTCCTATAAGTAGCCACAGGTTCTGTACCTAGTAGGTTTGTGCTGGTTCCTTATTGCCCCCACTGCATCTCCATAGCACAGTTGGGTCTGGCGTTCCTGGTTAGCAGAGGTTCTCCTCAATCCTCCTTGGCTGAGAAACCCTACTTCTTTCACTGGGGGTGGTGGTGGAGTAAGAGTTACTGTAGCTGGAGCTAAAGCAGCTTTCCAGCTCAACTAATCCCAGGGTTTATCACTTGTTGTTTAAGTGGTCCCTAGCCTGCAGGTACAGTACTTCACTGGGATTAAACCTCTTCCTAGGATTTTTCTTCAGATCTTCTCCAACAGTCCTAGGAGGCCCCTACTTATTTATTTTCTTATTTATTTTCACTGCTCTGTGTCCACCCTGAGGCTCTTTTAAAAAATCTCTTTTGTGGAGGAAAATCATGAGAGCTTGGAATTTTCTGACCTACTTTGCCATCTTCCCAGAATCCTTTCTAATATACAGCATCTTAAAATTATTCATTCAACAACTATTTCACAACACCCGTTGTAGGCAAAGTACAGCATAGTGACCGGCACATAGAAAATGTTTAATGAATGCTTCCTTAATTGTGCTAAGCACAGTCTCCATCCTCTTGGAGCAAGCTGACAGTAGGGATATATGAAGAGAGTTAAAAGGAAAAAGATTTCAAGGATGGGAGGTGGAGAGAATGTAAATGGAAACATTTACTGAATTGAGTTGACTGATGGTACCATTGACAGAAAGAGTAAAATCAGAGAGGAGGAAAATAAAAGAAGCTCAGTTTGGGCCAGTAGGCATCTAGATACAGGCAATTGCAGATGTGGGTCTGGAGGTCAGATTAAAAGTCATGGCTAGATATCTGAAAGTCATTCATATGTCATAGGAGAAACCATGGCAGAGAATATGATTGCCAAAGGCCGAGTATGAGGAGACAAAAAGAGGACTAAAGACAGATATCTGGGGAAAACTCAGCTTAAGGATTATAGAAGAAGGTAAGTTACCAGAGAACGAGAGAGAAAGAAGAATTAAAGAGACAGGAGGACAGGGGAGCGTGGTAACTCTGAAGCAAAGGAAGGAGAGTGTTTTTAGCACAAGGGGATGGACAACCATGTTAAAAGTTGCCAAGAAGCCAGAGAGAATGAGTAATGAGGAAAGAAAATTACCTTTAATGAGTGAGAGGTCATTGGTGATATTTGAGAGAAGAATTTCAAAGATCGGTGAGGTTGAAGGCCAGAAGGCAAGAAGCTGAGTAAGTAGGGAGGAAGAGAAAACCTTAGATACAGAAAATTTATTTAGAAAACCTTAGATACAGAAAATTTATTTAAAAAGTCTATTAGTGAAGGGAAAGAAAGATGCTAGCTGGATGGAGCAGAACAGTCAAGAAAAAACTTTGGAAATGTTGGAAATTTAGGTGGAGGGGGAAATAAACAGTGGGAAACAAAGAATTAAAAATAATGAAAGAGGACATGACTGCTGGAACAAAGTCTTAATAGAGGATGGTGACCTTGCACAGCCCTCCCTCACTCAAAACAAAGTCAAGTGTAAGTCATGTCATCATTTCTCTGATGTCATGGTCTTCTTCAAAAAGGAAGGATGAACACAGACAGACAGACCTGATCCTCTCAAACCACTTCTCATCAAACAAATGTAAGAGGCAGTACCTAAGCTCAGCTTTAAGCTGATCTGGAATTATAATAGGTAGAGATGAGGAGAGAGAACATTCCAGACTTGGCAGGGAGTGTACAAGTACAGGGAGGTGGGAAATGAATTGTTGTATAAAGGAAACAATTAGGCCTATTTGGCTGGAATTCAGAATCCATTATGGATAGTAAAGACAATAGCGCTTCGATGCCCAAAAGAAAAGCCTGTAATTTATTCTAGAGGCACTAGGGAACCACTGTTACTTCCTGAGCAGAGGAGTTACAAAGCTAGATTTGTATTTTAGGATGCATCAGTATTGATTGCTGAGGATAAAGTGGTGAAGAAATCCTATGAAAAACTTGTTAAGACTCTCCAAATCAATATTCACTTTGATAATTGGGGAGTTCTAGGCAAAGGCAGAAAAAGGTGAGGATGAGGAAAATAAATGGGAAAACATGGTTCAGGAAGAAGAAACAAGAGAGGTAAAAGATTTGTCAATTACACTAAAGCCTTATGTCTCTTTCTTAAAAAAAAAGTATGAGTCGGCCTTAGACATGACAGACATCAAAAGGCATCATAAAGAATGCAATAGATTATATTTTAACAGGAAAAGTCTTGTTATTGACATGGGGTTATCTGAGTACAGCCAAATTCTTCAGAGCTAAGATCAGAATTAGTAAAATAAAACAATAAGACAGAATAAGAATGAGAAACAAATTGAAACAATTTAACCCTGAGCTGTCTAAACTAGTAATTGAAAAACAAAAATGGAAAATGATGAACAGAAATAACATCAACACTTACTATTTTTTTTAGCAGTTTAACCAATGTAAATTCAGTGCCATAATAAGAAGGCCAAAATAATCCAGGAAAAACTTTAGTCAGAACATATTTGATTTATTTGTCAAATAGATTTACATGGCTGCCCAAGGCACCATTGTGTCAGAATATAAGCTTATGGGCAGCATCGTTTCATAAAGTAGAGTGGCAGTAGAGAGTAAAACCAGTTTAAAGAAGTCTGTCAACATATCGCCTTAATAAAATCATCCCAAGTATATTCAAAACTGAAAGACTAAAAACAGAAGAAAAATGGAAAAGATTGCAAAATCCACTTTAAAAAACTTCTCTCCAACAAGGATAGTGGAACTACCTCCTTGGGATCTTAATGTCACAGCCTGTCATATACTTATAAAGGATGTAGAAATGATATTAAAGGGGGAAAAAATGGGAAAACAACTGGATTGGATCAAAGATGTGTAGAGGATATCCACACTAGCAGCAATACAAATTGTGAAGGAATGATATAATTCATTTATTGTTATCCTTCATAATCAAAGAGGACCACAATGTCAGGGTCAATGTATAGTGTGTCTTATTTGTAGCTGATCAAACCAATAAGAACTGAGAAGGTTCTACCATATGTTGGGCACAAATAGTCCATATGAATATTTGGGAAAGAAATGTCTCAAAATTTGCACACCTCACACTTCTTTCGAGTTACAAAGCAATTCTGCTTTGGTCACAAAGCACAACACCTTTCATGGGGACATGCCATGATGGGTATTCCTGTGCCAGTGTCTCCTAATTGGTACCAAAGTTCTTCAGAGAGACCTTGAGAGTGTCCTTGTATTACTTCTCCTGCCTCCATGTGAGTGCTTCCCTTGTGTGAGTTCTTCATAAAATAGTCCTTTAGTCAAGCATATGTTTGGCATTGGATGGCCAGACCATCAGAGTTGTGCTCTCCACAGCAGAGTCTGAATGTTTGGCCATACAGCTTGAGGAAGGACCTCAGTGTCTGGTACCTTACCTTGCCAAGGGTTCTTCAGAATCTTCCTAAGAAAATGCAAATGGAAACAATTCCACTTTCTGGCATGGTACTGGTAAATTGTTCAGGTTTTACAGGCATAAATCAATGAGGTCAGCGCAACAGCTCTGTAGATCTTCAGTTTGCTAGGTCGCCTAATACCTTTTCTCTCCCAATCTGCTATCTTTTTTATTATCCCCCCTCTCTTATCCCCTTCCCCTCTGCTTTCCTGGAGGGTAAGATAAACTTCTATTAAATGTGTTATTTCTTCCTGAAGCCAAATCCGATGAAAGGAAGGCTCACATATTCCCTCTCACCTTCCCCTTCTTTCCCTCCATTATAAAAGCTTTTTCTTACCTCTTTTTTTTGTGATACGATTTACTACGTTCTATCACTCCCTTTTTCTTTCTCCTAGTATATTCATCTCAACCCTTAACTTTCTCTTTTAGATATCATCCTTTCATATTCAGCTCACCCTGGGCCCTCTGTCTCACTCACCCTGTGCCTTCTGTTTTTGTCTGTCTGTCTCCCTCTCTCTCTCTCTCTCTCTCTCTCTCTCTCTCTCTCTCTCTCTCTCTCTATATATATATATATATATATATATATATATATATATATATATATATATATATATATATACATACACACATATAGTTAGGATATATAGTTATATATACACATATATGTATATGTATATAGTTAGTATCTATCTATCTATCTAGATAGATAGATAGTTAGGATAACTGGAGGGAATATCCAACTATATATTCCTTTGGCAGAGGGACAGGTCAAAGGAGAGAACTGAATAAATGGAGGGTGGTACAGGATAGAGGGAAATACAGTTAGTCTTTTAAATATCACTGTTACAGAGGTGGTTTTCATGACCACATAGGTATAACCTTTATTGAATTGTTTGCCTTTTCGATGGGGGGCGGGGTGGGAAGGGAGGAAAGGAGAGAATGTGGAACTCAAAGTTTTAAAAATGAATGTTAGTGGTTTTTTTCACATGCAACTAGGAAATAAGATATATAAGGAATGGCGTCTGGAAATCTATCTTACCCTACAGGAAAATAGAAAGGAATGAGATAAGGCAGTGATAGAAGGGAGGGCAGATTGGAGGAAAGGGCAATCAGAATACATGCTGTCTTGGGGTGGGGATGGGGGCAGATGTGGAGAAAATCTGAAATTCAAAACTTTGTGGAAGTGAATGTTGAACATTGAAAATAAATAAATTTATATAAAAAAGATTATTGAGAAAATATCAATAACTACTACTTCATGTGACTAATCTCCTAGCTACACAATCATACATAAACTGAGGGCATCTTTAATGAGATTATTGCATATTGTCTGAATGCAAAGCATCCCCTTGCCAAGGCTATTTTATGGAGAACTCACACAGAGCAAGTGGTCAGAAGTGGTGGTCAGAAGAAGCAATACAAGGACACTCTCAAGGTCTCTCTTAAGAACTGTGGAATTCATTGTCTGACATGAGAGACACTGGCACAGGAATACTCAGCATGGTGTGCCCACATCAGAGGAGGTGCTGTGCTCTATGAGAAAAGCAGAATTGAAACAGTTCAAAGGAAATGCATGATGTGCAAATTTAGAGAATCCTCCCCAAATGTACACATGGACTATTTGCACCTAACCTGCAGTAGAGCATTCTGAGCTTGTATTGGTCAGATCAGCCATAGTTGGACACACTGAAACTTGACTCTATCATAGTGATGTCATTTTGGTTCTTCTCAAGAATGAAGGACAATAACCACTGGTAAGGAAATAAGCAGGCTTTTACAAGTGATATTCAGTAGTGGACCACATCTTTGCATTTAATAATGAACTGAAAGATGCAGAGAATCTAAGATTCTCTTGTACTTACTGTTTGTGGGCTATAAAAAAAGTCCCTGGTTCAAGAGAGTCAAATATCATTTTAAAGGGCTTCTCCCATCAATAAATCAATATCATTTAAGATTCTTGAAGATTTAAAAACAGAAATGACCTATTTCAAGGACCACCTAATAATTAACATCAGGTAAAGGACAACATAGGAAAATGTATGTTTGACAAAGGTGTTTGCTCCTGTGATGGAGGAGATCCAACATAAATTCTCTGCAAATGGTGAGTTCCTCCAGATGCTCCTATTTGTTGATGGTATCCTGTTGATTGCATCAAGCCCAAGTATAGATAAGATCCTCCTGAAAGAGATCTCTTTTGGCTGTCGTTCTTACTATCCATTGAGATTCATCTTTTCAATACTAAAATTCTAGTAGTGTTGACAAATCAGTCATTAAATGCCTACTATGTGTCAGGCACTGTGCTAAGCATGAGGGATATAAATATGAAAAAAAAGATAGTCCCTGTCCTCAAAGAGCTTACAATCTAATGGGGCAAGACAAACACAAAAGGAAGCTAAAAAGTAAGTTCAGTGTTGGGGTGGTAACCAGGGAAAGTACCTGATGTGGAGATATGGTGGAAAAGTCAGAGAAGTCCCAAAGTAGAGCAGTCAGATGAGAAATGAGGAAAATATTCTGAGCTGAGTTCTCTCCTCCAATGGAGGCTCCACCATACAATTAAGAGGCTTGGGTGATGATGAGGTGAAGTAACAAGGCTGATAGGATCTTTCAGGGTGATGAGGTTTTCCCAATAATGAGCTTCCTGGGGCATATTCAAAAAATTCCATTGGCATTCCTTGGCAGTAAGACATGGAATATAACTGCTCTGAAGAACTAGAAGAATCTCACACAGGGCAAAGAAGAGGTGTATAATAGCAGTACAATACATCATCAAGGAATTATATGATTAGAAGAAAAGGTAGGCTAGTTACATGCTCTGGGACTCCTCTGATTGGAGGGTGAGACATACAGCTCTTCCAAAAACCTTCATTTAAGGAAGACACCCAAGTTAGCCATCTTTTCATCTCCCACTTTGCTGCACTGCCGTGGACCTCTTCATTATGCCCCTTGTGCTGGGTACTTTCTCTTTTATATATTCCTTTTGTATACTGTCTTCCCCCAGTAAAGATAAGCTCCTTAAAGGCAGGGACTGTCTTTTTCATATTTGTATCTTCAGCTCTTATCACAGTTCCTGGCACATAGAAGGCACTTAATGAATGTTTACTGACATGGCAAGAATGAGGGGTGATGTGGGCAGCCAAAAAAAAGTAAAGAAGGTCCCTAGCACTTCAAGGATTTTAACCATATCCCTGGGGCCAACTTTTGGGAGAACATGGTGTAAGAGGATGAACAAAAAGGGATGCATCATGATGTGTATCTTTGATAGAAATTTCGCTACTGGTGAAATCACAGATACATCTGAGTAAATGATGATTATTTGCAAGTATGTCCTATCTTATGTGACCTACACAGGGATTTTGGAAAATGATGAAGCATAGTTACTCACAGTGCTCTCACTAAAATAATATTAAAAATATTTTCATTAAGCAATTTTTTTCTGCCATATTTCAAAATAATTGTTTTTTATCATTACTTTATCCTTTTATTTAAAACTGTTTCATAATGTATGTAATTAGCAACATAGTACGGATGTATACTTTCAAAATAGATTTTTATTTGGGGGGTGCTAGTTAGATCTTTTTACTGATGGGGTGAATGATCAAAAAAGGTACGGAAATCACTATGTAGTGCTGCTCTTCTTCCATAGAAGACATGCCAAGTAAAGTGTAGACCTACCTCTAGTTCTTATATTGTTGGGGGAGGGGAAGAAATTACTATGTTGGTAGGGCTCAGGCCATCTGTCTGTTACCCCTCATTCTCATTTATGAGCTACCCCACTCCATTTCTGGCCAAATATATCCTTGATGAGATCATTTTTTTTTACATCTTCTGTTAAATAAGTCATTGTTAGTAATAACACTGAAGCCTGCTTACACCTACCATAATTTTTCAACTTTTTTCCAGATCACAACTGTTGCTCAGACCAGTAGATGAAATCACATGCTGATTTATTGGTCTCTGATGTGCTATGTTCCATGCTATTGTTAAATGTAGTAGAGAGCTGTCCATCAATTTGCAAGTTTTGTGAAACTGTGAGGTTAAAACAACATTCCTCCTGTATGATAATCTCTGAAAAGTAATTCAAAGTATGTTATTTAATCTGGCATACATACTGTATATGTATGTTAAAGACTCCCAGATGGCCCACCCAAGCCTTGTAGGAGAAAACTATTCCACTGCCCCTTTTGTCTTTTTCCTGCCATTTACTGATAACATCACAATTGAGAGCAGGACCACAGCCCTGTAGCATTCAATTAAACTGATATCCATAGATAAGGCTTCAATTATCATATTTTTACTGGTCTGAAGACAAAGATCCAATTGCATATTTAATAGAAAAGTTTTTAAGCATTTGTCAAAAACAAATTCACTCAAAACTCAAGGAAGGTCAGAGAAAGGGATGATAGTTTTAATTTTTAATGGTGGTGGGGTTTTTTTGTGAATAGTCCAGTAAATATATCATGCTGAATATGATCTTAAAGAATTACAGAAACTCAGTCCTGTATGGGCCATCAAAGTTTATCTAGTTCAACTTGTACCTACCTGTGCCTCCTCTACAAGTGCCCCAAAGCTTCCTGAATGAAGGTGGGGAACCTATCAAGGTAGTCTATTTTGCTCTGCCCAAAAGCGGATTGCCTTTTAAATGCAATTCAAGTCTCCCCACTCAATCTTCTCTGTCTCATACTTTAAGTCATAGCTGTGTAACAGTGAAAGAATTAAGCATAATTAGAAGCCCAGGTTAATTATATTTGTTGAATTGACCTTTTGGGTATCAGAAACATCATACTAGCAAAATTGGCAAAGTTAGGTGGGTAGATCACAACAGGTAGGATAAGTCAACCTGAAGAATCTGTTATTCCAGGATCACCGGTTCTAGATTTCATTATCTCTAGAAACTCGTATTTCTGCAAGATGTGATCAACTCTGTAATTCATCAGTTCTTCAGATAATTTCCTACTCTGGCTTCAGGACTTCATCCCACTCTGGTTTCAGGACTTCATCATTTTTTCCCTTCTCACTATTGTTTTCAGTTTCTCTTCATGTGTTGTCTTCACCCATTAGATTTCAAGCTCCTTGAGGGCAGAAACTATCTTATGCCTTTCTTTCTATCTCCCATGTTTAGCACAGCATCTTGTACATAGGAAGTGCTTAATAAATATTTATTGATTGTGATTCCCTCATTTGAATGTAAGCTTCTTGAGGGAAGGGACTGTTTTTAAAAATTTTTCTTTGTATCCTCAATGCTCAACATGGAGTAACCATGTATGAATTATGTGATTACTCATTGCATATAGGAAGCAACCCATCTCCTAACACCTAATTTCTTGATCCATAATCCCTTGGAGTTAGACCTCTGCTTGGGAGACCACTGCTTTCAACCATTGACTGTTCCCTGATAACCTGTGATAATGTTCAAGCAGTGAAGTATAACTTTCTTTAATTCTTGTTTTTTGCCTGATGATATTTCTTGCATTGGAAAAAAAAATTCCTCTGATCTTTAAATGTTTCTTATATCTGGAATTTAGGGGGTGTGCTTTAAGCAACCCAATTTTCTGTTTTCTCCAAAAAAGAAAACATATGATGACATTAAATACTTTATATGTCTTGTATGCAATTGGTACTTACTAAATGCTTTATAAGTTGAATTGCAAATTCCTGGGTGCTTTATTGTCAGCAGTATGAAAAAATTAAAAAAAAGTATATTACTTGTTCATAGCAATGACAGGAAAATTAATGTTTCTGTACACATGTTCAGTTTAACATGCTTCATTGTATTTGTGATGTTTCAGAATGGGAGTATATAGCTTAATTGGTGCTGACTACAAATCATCTTCTCCCCATCCTGAGCCATTCGCATCCATGTTCTCCCCTAGAGTCTCCATAGGGAATTTACTCAATATGTTTAGTATTTTTCTACAGGTCTTTTATATTTCATAGTGCAAAAACAGTAATTAAGCTGTCTGTCTCTTATTTTTCATTCTTCCTTTGTATCTGACACATCTCCTTTTTCTAAGCATTCATTTCCTTGATGTTATCTCTAATGGTGTCTTTTGCATGATTTTGGTAATATACTGTATCCTACTTGCACCCATCATGCACCTCTTCTATTGTCCTTTGAAGCTCTATACAACTTTTATTCTTTGGAAATTGGTGAGTTCCAAGATTCACAATAGTACCTAATCATTGCGAGAATATATCTTAAAAACATGTGTTTTCATCCTGGGGAAGAGCATGGGATAGATTTAGAGCTGGAAAGAGCTTATAGGTCCTCTCATTTTACAGCTGAAGAAGGTGAGGTTCAGAGAGGCTAAATAACTTACTTATGGCCACATAAATGGTGGGCAGAATGACTACTATTTGAACCCATATCCTCCAACACCAAATCCAGTGTTGTGATCATACATCTTTTAGGCTGGCCTCCTTTTGAGTAATCATGGATCATATTTAAGAAAGACAATAATGTCTTGGGTCTTGATGAGACTTGATCAAGACCTTAGCTTAAAAAGGCCAAGGTCTCCCACTGCATCTGGGGCCATCTTCAGTCGTCTTGATCTATATCTCACTACTGGACTCAATAGGTCCAAAAGAGAAAGTAAGACTGGTGACTTTACACAGCCCTCCCTCCTTAAGTCCAATTCAATTGCATGTCATGGCATTACTTCCCTCATGTCATTCCTTTTCAAGAATGAAAGACAAGCAACAATGATTCTAGTACCTTTTCCTCTCACACTATGCTACCTCTTTTAGCAGCTTTGCCTCTAGAAAATATAGTTTTCTCCTTTGCTGATAGCAGAGGAGAAAATAGTCCCCTATTTTTTTGATCTGAGTCATACATCCATGAAGAAGAGGCTTTGTGTCTATGGAAGGTATCAAGAGGTAAGCAAATTTTAGCTAAAAAGTTGTTTGTATCTTACTGCTTGTTGTGATTTCTACCAAAGATTAAAGTCCAGGCATATGGAGAGGGCCTCTCTGGCAGCCTCAAGGGAAGCTGGGCA
Organism: Potorous gilbertii; assembly: GCA_028658325.1. Lineage (NCBI taxonomy): Eukaryota > Metazoa > Chordata > Mammalia > Diprotodontia > Potoroidae > Potorous > Potorous gilbertii. The sequence continues at coordinate 32,123,314 of CM053769.1, read as the reverse complement.
ACCTAAAGGGAAGTTTGTGTCAACTTACAAGTCATTTTACTGCCATGTGAATTCTCTCACTGGCCCTAAGAAACCACAGTAGTAAGTTAGCTTCAAGCCATCCCAACACCCAAGGAACACAAGCAGCATGAGAACTTTGTCAGAGAATTGGTCAAGCTTGTTACAGCTGCCTGAGAAGAAGAGACTTTTTTCTTTTCAAGAAAGTCTTCATAGATAGCTGTTGGATTGGCTAAAGAATAGTGTGTGTTCAAGCGCACACACACACATACACACACACAGTCCAGACTTTTTCTGGGTTTCTCAGATCATTAAAAAGTAACCCAGGTAAGAAAAATCAATGGATAGTTTCTGATAAAAGGACAGGACTAGAGACCATTCTGAGAACAATTGGTAAAATAACCAGCTTGATTCAGTAAAGGAAAAAGTCAAAATGCATTGATTCCTCTCCAAAGAAATAGCTTTAAATGGGCTGTTAGGTATTACATGGATGAATCAACCAGCTCATCCTCTTCCCAAGTAACATACTCTACTTGGTTTTCCTCCTTATGAAACTGAGCTGATAACTGAAACACCTTTTTTTTTTAAACCACACAAAGGTTAAAGAAAAGAAAGTTGGAGGAGGGTTGGCAAAGATGATGTTAAGGTCAAGAGAGCTGAAGCATTTTGAAAGAAATTAGGGTTCAACCATATCCATATACATGCTGTTTAGGATTTCTCACTAAGAAGGCACAACCAGGGCTGTCCTGGTTTCATATCTTTAAATCACAGTCTTCTTCAACTCCTCCCTTGTTTTGCCAAGAAAACTTGTAGCCATGTCCTACACAAACTAAAGTGGAACAAGCCTCAAGGCACATCTCTATCCCCTCACATTCCCTACCCTCCCTTTTGTCCCAATAGGGAATGAATGGAGTCCTGGATAATCTCTAGAGGCATGTAGTTTAAGGGAAGGCTATGCAGTGAAATGACAAAATAAAAGTTGAGTGGTTATGGGTAGAAGAAGTGTCAGGATCAAGGAATTTCTTTGAATACAAGAATAGGTACTGTAAAATAATGATAATTCACATTTGAATAATACTGTTACATAAACCCAATACTCAATATTTTCCCATCTAAACATCCTCCTTTCCTCTAACTTCCCTATTTATGAACCACCATTCCATTTACTCAGGTATCTTTTTCTACCTAAATGTCATCCTTAACTCATTTTTTCTTTCCCTCCTCCCATATCCAAAGAGTTGTCAAGTTCTGTCAATTCTGCCTCCACCACAACTTCTCTCCACTCACTCAGCCACCATTCTAGGTCAGACCCTTATCACCCCTTGCCTGGATTACTATAATAATGCCCTATTTGGTCTCCCTGCCTTCAGTTTTTCCTCTCTCCAAATCCCATAATCTGCCAAACTGATAGCCTTATAACACAGGTCTGACTTTATATCTCCCTTGCTCAAGAAACTTCAGTGGCTCTAAGATAAAATAAAAGCTCCTCTATATTTGGTATTTAGAGTTGTTTACAATTTGGCTCAAAAACTATCTTTCCAGATTGATTTCATGTTACTCTTTCTCACCCAAGTTACGCCCCATAGTGAACTGATGTACTTGTGTTCCTCTGTCACTAACATTCTATGTCTCATGACTGTGCCATGCCTGGACTATTCTCTCTCCCTCACATACACCTCTTAGAATCCTTAGCTTTCTTCAATATACACAGCTCAAGTGAGCTTCCTTAAGCTAGAGAAAGACAGGAGAAGGAAGGGAGAAATGTAAGTGGGAAGGTGCCCTCTCTGAGCCACTAAGCAGAGTTCCAGGGCTCTCAATTCCCCTTCTTTCTAATTGGGAATGCTAGTGAGTTGGCTCAGAGTAAGTGTAAATAGAAATTGTTTCTGTTTTGGCCAGAAACCCTGAGGATCTTCCCCTCCCAGACTGTTTTTGGTTTTTGGTTTTTTTTGAGTAGATAAAAGAGGACAGTTTTTGCCTCATTTCTTACCTAGCCTTAATCACTGAATGGGCGTTGCTTCAGTCAAACTGAGACCTGGAAAGACTTTGGGTTAAAAAAGCCAAGATCTCCCATTGCATCTGGGACCATCTCCAGTTATCCTGATCTAAGTCTTTCCTCTGGACCCAGATGGCTCTGGAAAAGAGAGTGAGGCTGGTGACTTTGCACAACCCTGCCTTCCTTAAATTCAGTTTACTTGCAAGTCAAGACATCATTTTCCTGATATCGTTGGTCTTCTCTGAGAAAACACACACACACAAAAACAACGAACAAAACCAGCTCAAGTGCCCCTTCTTACTTGGTTCTATGCTGATTTTCCAAGTTAGTGCTTTGTTCTTAGAAATTACTTTGCATTTACTTTGTAGATAACTTGAACTTACTTGTCTGTACAAATGTTGGGGGTCCCCAGGAGTGATTTCTCACTTTTGTCTTTGTATCCTCAATACCCAACCCCTAGTATCTGACATGGACTAGGCACTTAGTACATATCTGCTGAACTGACTTTTACAGGTGAGGAATCTGCTCCTCAGGCAACTGACTTGCTCCAGATTTTAGAATTAGTTTGCAGGATTAACTACAAAATGCCTCTGGGAAATAGAAACTGAAGAATATGCTTGCAAGGGACTGTTTTAACAATAAATCCTGGAGGGGAGAGGAGGTAAAGTGTCCCCACCAGAAAGATGTCCTTTTATCTTGGCTTGTATTCACACAACTCCTCCTCTAACTGGGAAAATGAAATACTAGGGTTCTCAATTAATGGTTAAAGGAAACCGTATGCTGGGAATGGAGTCTCAAAAGAAGGAGGAGAAATTAGAAGAAAAAAAGGGTAGGGTAAAACATTTTATAACAGCTAGCATTTATAGAGTTCTTTAAGATTTGTAACACTTTACCTGTATAATCTCATTTGCTTCTCACAACAGTTATGAAGAAGGTATGATTACTGTCCCCAATTTAGAGATGAACAAACTTAAAAATGTTAGATGACTTACTCAGAGCGATACAGCCAGTAAGTAATGAAGGTTTTGAGTTAGGCTTTCTGACTCCCAGTCCAGTATTCTATCCTCTATACCACAAGAGAAGAAGTCAAGGAGTGAGTACTGGTGAAGGATTTTAATGCAGCTGACAGGATATTTTAGGGAAACTGTTATGCAAGGCAATTAGGAATCAAAATGAAATACTGCTTTTGGGTCACCTTAATTACAGCAACTTAGAAGGTAGTCAAAGATTACTTTAGGAGTGTTTCCTAAATTAAGGAGAGGAAAAGACTAGAGAAGGAGAATGTTTTGGCATGAACATCCAGCTACATCTGAGTGGTGGTCTAAAGCGTCCTCTCTATTGCTCTCCTAACCTGTCACTGGGAGGCATCCTAGTAGAGTAAAAGAGCACTGAATTTAGAGTCATGGTACCTGAATTGGAATACTGGCTTGGGCAGCCTTCAATACCTTGGGTAAGCCACTGAACTATTCTTTGATCTTAAGACTTCTGAGCTGCTCCAAGAGCCTCTTCTCATTTTAGACCAGGCAACAATTGAGACAAGTAAAGAAAAGATCACAATGTCTATTTTAGGGTTCAAAGAAAAGGCATCCACAGGAATCTCCAAAAAGACCTTCTCTATAGACGATCTTACTGCAATGTGCCCTTAGAAATGGTACCGTGTTGGGATCAGATGTTAAGTGCTCATATTGGTAGGATACCCAAGCTACCCCTTTCTATAATTCATGTTCCGCTGGTACATATAGAATGAGATGAATGATGCCTCCCTGTGCCTCTCTAGAAGATGAACTAGGTGCTAAATAGAAGCAGTAAGTAAGAATGCTGAATTCTACATTCTTCTCCAAAACAGCTTTCCTTCAACATTAATCATGGTGCCATATCCCTGAAGGGATTTTCTCCCCGTAATGGACTATGCACAAATGAACCCATATATTCCGCTTGGCCTATTTTAAATAACGCCTCTGACAATCCGACCACCAGCTGGATTCTCCAATGTAGGCAGGCTTTCCTCATGCATGGCAGGCTTGTCTTCCTGTTTATTCAAGTGCTTTACATAAATTTCCTGGAGCACAGAAAAGCTGCTTTGCTCCTTATTCCTTGATAAACTGTCTAGAGAAGCTGGTATTTCAATTTGAAGATTCAGTTCTGCATAAAGCAGTTGTTTACTCCAGGCCCTGTCTCCTAAATGCTATGAATTCTTACATTGTTAGGGATCTATTTAGAGAATAGGAGAAAAATTGACACAGTAGTAGCAACTTTGACCTTGACTCTTGACACGAGCTCTTGCTGAAAATTTGTATAACTCTGCAAATGAGTGAACTCAGGTCTCCAAAACCATTAGGCCAAGACTTTGAGAGGTTGGATTTCTCGCCAAGAAGCCCCCGCCCCCCAAACATGTTAATATGACCTCATCTCTCAAATTCGTTTGTCCTGCTAAACTCTTAAGTGTGTTTTTCAGCTAATATATGTTTTACAGTTATCTGGGCTCACCTTATCTCCCTCTGAATCTGAGAATGCTAAGTATAGGAATCTTCTCTTACCAAAGCTTTGGATTACTCCAATAATACACAGTACTGGCTTTACAAATGTGTGTCTTATAGTCTCAGTTATTTTCTGTCATCAGTACCTTATACATCACACCAATTTAAGGAGAGGAAAAAAATCAGACAAGGGAGAATGTTTTGGTATCAGTACCCATGCTGTGCTTGAACAATGATTTTAAAGCACCTTCTCTTCCTTGCTCTCAAGATGTATGCCTTTCACTGGTAGGGCTGCCTAGTATAGCAGAAGATTGCTGAATCTAGTCATGGACTGGCTTAGGGAGGATTTAATGTCTTGAGCAAGCAACTTTACTTTCCTCCTTTGATCTTCTGACCTATGACTTGTGTGGGGCATAATATGGAATGTAAGCGCCTTAAGGACAGGAGTTATTTTTCAGTATCTTCCTAGTATCTAACATAACCTCTTGACCTTGGTTGGTGCTTAAAAGATGTCTTACAGAGTGCATTGGATTGGACTGGGAGAAAATATGAGCTTTAAAAAAACATCTCTCCAAGTAATTAATTAGGTTATTTCAGCCTTCCAGAAAGGTATGACATAATATTTGATGGTAAATTAATTGTTAGTTTATCATGGTGGAAAGAGCTCTGCGTTTGGTGTCAGATCAGTAGGACTGGAGCTCAGGAGAGAGGTTAGGCCGGATATATAAATTAGATGTAGGAATTACCTACAAAGAAATAATAATTGAACCTACTGGGGCTGCCAAGATTAAGAGGGGAGAAAATACATAGAGAAAAGAGTGGGGGGGAGAAAAGAGTGATTACTAGCATTTATATAGTGCCTATAATGTGCCAGGCACCATGCTGAACACTTTTAAAACTTATCTCATTTGATCCATTTTGTAGTTGAAGAAACTGAGTCCATCAGAAATCAAGTGACTTGCTTAGAGTCACACAGTTAGTTAAGTGTCAGAGGTCAAATCTGAACTCAGGTCTTCTTAAATCCAGGCCTCGCACTCTAATTCATTGAACTACCTATCTAGAAGCTTACCCACTTACTACTTTCTCCTGCCTTACATTATTACCATGAAATCACTTGGGAAAAGCCATTTTCTCTTTTCAGGTCTCAGTTTCTTTATAAAATAAAGAAAATAGATTGTATAATTTCTATGCTTCCCTTCCAGAGCTATTTTATGATCCTATTTATATTACAGGAATGGATATAAAAGAAAGGCAACCATCAAGAATAACATGACAGAAGTAATAACAGAGGTGGGAGAAAGTACACTCCAGGAGGGACAGAGTGAAGACAGACCAGACCTGCAAAGGACAAAACCCAACATGGAGCCACAGTGGGGAAGAAATACCGTTCCAATAAACCTAACTTCATCCTTTGGTCTCCAAGTTTACCAAAGTTATGTATTAAATTTGTAGCTGCTGCAAAGTATTCAGGTCAAAAGTAGAAGCAGTGTTTTTCCAATGAAGGAATCGTTGGGACTGTGCGGAGAATAGTCATACATTAGAAAGAGAGAAAAACATGGGATTCCAAAAGCTGGAAAGGAGCCACACTCATTTCCTATCCAAACACTAAGGTCCAGCTCAAATTTCACTCCCACCTCCTCTGTGCAGCTTCCCCGGGTCAACGAGAACACATACTGAAACGCTGGGCTACAGCGTGCAATAAAAGTTGAATTCAGTGTCAGTTGAATATATTCATAGTCAATTTCATTAGCATGTATGAGACTTGTACAAGAAGAAGATTTCAGATGAGACGTCTTGATTAGAATCCAGAGACTGTGTATCATTGCTAAATTGATCCATTTTTTTCCTGTTACAATTTTATCTTTTTTTTCAATGAAGCCTCCAGGGGAAAAAAAATTAAATGTCTACTGGTTCAGTTTTTACCTAAAAATACACAGAATCTGTAGTGGTGGGGCCTGCAGATCCAAGATGGCATCCTTTGAGGGGCCAACTTCTCAGCCACCCATTTTGATGGACTCTGGGTCAGCTCTCCCTTCATACCTCACCACTGGTTTTAGGAATTTCTATATTTTTTTTCTGTCAATAAACTCAAAATATCTATAAAAATGGATGTTGTTTGAGGAGAATGGGCAAGTAACTAGGTGTACCATGAACAGACCCATGCCCTGAAAAAATACCAACACGAACTAAAAAACGCCTCAGATAAAGCTCTAGAGGTTACTGTCAAATTCAACCGATCTCTACTGAGTACTCATTCCAGGTAAAATACTGTATTAATGAAAGTCCAGAGGGAAGATAGCACATGGCATATTAACGAATAAGGAAGGAGGTGTATAGGCTCACAAAATCATAGATTAACAGCTGGAATGGGCATCTAATCTAATTTTTTTATTTTACAGAGTAGAAAATTGAGACCCACGGTAGTTCAATGTGACTGAAGCTTAAGCAGCATGAGCGTCCCCTCAGAAAGAGGTCTGTGCCCCTTCACTCTAACTGGTTTAGGTCTCGTGATCTCAAGAAATGACCGTGAGGTTTTCACCTGTTTCATCTGTCCTTTTCAGTTCTAGGAAGGGGCAGAGGCAGTGGAGTCCCCCGACCTGGGAACTTCAGCTGTGGAGATTTTGGAGGCACAATTCCAGACCGGAGGTTGTTATCAGCCCAGCAGAGTGCTTCTGTGCCAGTGCAAGGAGGCTTTGGAATCTGACCTTAGCAGAACCACGCTCTATAGGAACTGAGTAAATCTGTGAATCTAATTGCCCTCCCTGTCCCAGAGTCCAAGGTACTTTAAGGTACAAGGTAGAGATTATGCTTCTGTGCTTCCTCCCCAAGGTTTTTATGTTTGTTCTCGCTATATCTTTGACGTAAACATTTCTTTGTAGCAGCTAATTGAACTGGTAAATGAAACTAGGACACAAGGGATACCCAAGATTAGGGGAGCAGGATGGGTGGGGGCTTGAGTCAATGGCAGAGAATCTAGATATTTTCCTCCAGTGCCATTAAGGACACTAAAGACCAGAACAGATCAAAGAAAACTAGAGAACTTACAATTGGGGGGATAAGGGAAAGCTTTATAAGGAAGTGTTAGCTGAACTGAAGCTGAAAGAATATAAGGTCTCTATGAGGGTGAAAAGTTCAGTTGTACCAGTGCATAGTGATGACAGATGGGATGCTAGGCTAAGGGACAGTGACTTCAGCCAGTCAGATAATAAATAATAATAGTAAATAACAGCAACTACCTCCCAGGGTTGTTGTGAGAATTAAATGAGATAATATTTGTAAAAGTGCTTAGCGAATGTCTGGCACATAGTAGGTGCTTAATATCTGCCTGTTGCCTTCCTGCTTTATTTTGACTTGTACCGTGTGGCTGATAGTGATATTGAGATGATATGGGGCTCACGTTTGGCACCTTCTCCTACCCCCCCTTTTCTGATAGCGTTCTGGGTCTTCAATTCAACCAATATTTATTAAGTGCTTAGGTCTGAGGAACTATGCCACGTGCTAGATGCGCAAAGATAAAACATACATCAGTCCTTTACCTTAATGTATTCATATCCTACTGGGGTAGGAGAGAATAACATACATTGAGACTAGAAAATATTAAATTTATACAAAATAAGTAAACATTTTTTTTGTTTGAGGACATGGAGGAGAACATTAACTAGAGAAATCAGGAAAGTCTCCTCGTAGGAGGAGGTGCATGAACTGAGTTATGAGGAGAGATAGGAGTTATAGAAAGCAGGTATGAGGAGGGCAAGCATTCCCTAGGCATGGGATACAGCCTGTGCCTGTGTATGGCAGAGGGAACTGAACTTTGTATTTTGGGAATATCTACTTTCTAACCAAAACGATTTCTATTTGAGCATGCAAAGAGAAAGGCAGAGTCTCAAAAGATTAAGTTGAAGATAGTGATAGTGTTAGTGTTGAATAAAAAGGTTTGTGCTTTATGCTAGAGGCAAAAGAAAATCATGGACATTCCTTGTGACATTCAAATTATGTTTTGAGAAAGCTTCCCCTTTGGCAGTTGTGGTAAAGATGGGTTGGAGAAGGGAGTGAGTGACTGGACACCACTTGGAGTCCATTGTTGTGGTCAACGTGAGAGATGATGAGGGCTTCAATGAGACTAAAGCATGTGCACATGTGAGTAAAGAGAAGAGGATGGATAGGAGACATGCTTGGTGGGTAGAGTCAACAAGACTTGTCAACTAACTGTCTATAGCACTTTCAAGGGGAAGTATAAGCCAAAGAAATAGGTAGACATGAATTGGCTGGAAACTATATGTTTGCAGGGAAATGCAAGGAAAGCTTGAAAATGATCGTATGACCAATTAGTATGCACTTATTCACCACTCCTCTAAAAGAATTTGACCATAATGTCATTAAATTAAGAACTGGATCTGGCCAGGGGAGCCAAATGGGATAAAGGCGATAGGGCAGAGGAGGGGGATAAAGAGGCACCTGTCTGTGCTAGTGGGCAATGTTGAATTGTTTTAAAGGTCTACCCAAGGATCAATGCTGAGTTGAGCTCAGGGATCCCAAAGACCCACTGCCTCAGTGATTGGCATACTGAGTGGAAAATGCCAAAAGAGTAAGAAAAGATAACCTACTCAAGCATTCTGGTTATGGCATGTTCCTAGAGCCACAACCACAGGAGGCAGCGAGGGCTAACAATTCTGTATTGAAAACAAAGCATCTTCCATTGGGCTTTGAAATCTGGAAAGCACCTTCAAGTATGAATACTGTTTTTTTTTAATCCAATTATAGTGTCAGACAAATTAAATGCTTATGAGAAGACTGAGCCTAAATGATCCTTAAGTGAATTAGAATATTTCAAATCTGTAATGCACTTAAGTGAGAGGCCATCTGTCTTTGTGAGTCAGGAAGACCTGGATTCTAGTCTTGTTACTGACACATCTTAGCTGTGGGATCCCAGGCACGTGGCTTAACGGGATAGTGCTCTCAAGCATCATTCTAAGACGATTAACATTACAGACCAGTGGTTAACTTTGACCCTACGGAAACCTTAGTGGATAGAATGTTAAACTTGATGTCAGAAAAACTTGGGGACAAAGTCCACCTCAGATATTGTATTGGTAGAGGGGGTTTAGTCCGCTACATCCATGAAATCACAAACTCAGATGAAAACCAAACCAAATACGCTAACTGTCCTTGCAGAACAAAACTGTGAGAAGTGACAATGTTTAGGATTCTCATCCTGCTTTTTTATTTGAAGAATGAGAAGGAGCTCTGTCATTAGTTGAATTAGAAGAGGATGTCTTTATAATTTTGTTGTATTTACTTCGTAACCATGGATAAACGATTTTCACATTTGTTGTACAAATGATACAGAGATGCCTCCTAGGAAAGGGCCAACTGGAAGCCACAGGGCTTGGTGTCCAAGCCCTCTGTTATTCTAGCTTCCATGTGGCTGTCAGAACTAGCTACCCTGCACAAGGCACTCTAGAACCTTTGAAGCCTAGACCCCAGCGTGAATGAATGCACTTACCTCGGCATACTGGGCTACGGCACTGGCTTCAACAGCATACACTTTCCTGGCTCCGGCTTGCACAGCAAAAAAGGAAAGAATTCCAGATCCACAGCCAACATCTAGGACCACCTTAAATAAAAGGGTAAGACAGAAAGAAATGGGGATAAGGAGAATGTAATAAAATACCTACAAGTCAATAATTATGTCAATGGCATTTTTATATTTGGTTTCTTTTCAGGATTTCTATAGCAAAACAGTCACAATTCACATTTATAAGCTTTGAAAGTTTATTAGGTATTTTTCTTATAGAAATCTCATGCTTTAGTAAATAGAACCTAGACTTGATGTCAAGAATGATAATAGCAACAGCACTTCGAAGTTTACAAACGCACTTTGCCATTAGTGTCATTTTATGCTCAAAGCAACACTGGAAGTAGGTGTGATGATTGGCCCCATTTTACAAATGGGAAAACTAAAGCTGAAGGAGGTTAAATGACTTAATCAGAGCTAGAGGAGGAATTTGAAGTTGAGTCTTCTTGCCTGCAGGTCCAGTGCTCTATCCACTGTACCACCTACCTTCCATAAAGATGTGGGATCAAATCCTACCTTAGACACTTTATTTGCTGTGTTACTCTGGGTAAGTCGCTTAACTTCTTTGTGCCTCAGTTTCCCCATCTATGAAACAATGGGTTTGGATTTGATGGGCTCTAAGGTCCTTTCTAGGTCTAAATATATGTTCTCATGAGATTAGTAGAATATTATTTCCATAATATAAATGCAGAAAGGGAGACTCTTACAACTAATCAAAGTATATGAAGAGCTTATCTTTCTCCCTAAGATTTATTGACTTCATTAACAAGCAAATTCCTGAGTCATCTACAGGAAAAGGAAATCAAGATCCTCTTTCATGACATGAGCAAGTGAAGAGAGAGATGATGTGAGTTTTCTTCCTGCTGCCGGTGGGTACTGATCTCCATCTGGAGACAGGAAGCCTGTTTATCTTTATTTTTACCACCTCCCTTCATGCTCCTCCTGGCTCCATTAGGACTATAGCAAAACCTCTCCACTTCTGTGCAAAGTCAAGGACACCTCACGATTCTCACTCTGACATGCATGTACACTTATATGTGGCCATGAAACCTCAACTGCTTTGAAGTTCTTCACACCTTAAATTTCTAATGTGGAATGCACCATCTTATAATTATAAGAACTACACATTCGTAAGAAACACAAGTAAGCAGAATTGATGATGATGTCAACAGAATCCCATGGAGTTTTGATTGAATTAAAAAAAATGAAAGTTTTCTTATGTTTTTAATATCCCCCTTTCCCTCTAGTTCTCCCTATATACATATCACTAATCTAAGGAAAAACTTTTTAATTTTCCTTTTCAAAGCAGCATTAAATATTTCTTTGCCCCCTCTCCTATTAAAAATATTAGCTAATGGTCATGAGAAGTCAACTTGGCTAAATGGGAAATACTCTAGATTTGAAGACTGAGTTCAAATTCTGAGTGTGCCATTTACTGTATGGGTGATCTCGGGCAAGGTATTTAACATCTATTGGCCTTAGTTTCCTCATCTGTAAAACAGGGGGACTGTATTAGACCAGGGAATCAACAAACTCCTGGATCATCTATCCAGGTATCTTTTCCAGGTGCTAAGAATACATTTTTATATTTTTAAATGCAATTAAACTTTATTTAAAGGATGTAAAAACCATTTTTAGCTCATGGGAACAGTAGTAATTTGCTAACCCTTGGCCTAGATGATCTAACAAGGTCCCTTTCCAGTTCTAAAGTTTATGACGTTCTTAAAGAAGTAGGTATCTTTGGCAGCATTAAAATTTTTAAAAGAAATTGTTTGGATGAAAGAATGAAAATAACTTACAAGTCTATAAATTATAATAGAACCAGCAACTCAGACTGAGATTCTGTTTCAGCAGTGATTTAGAAGCTTTGGTCCAATACCATAGGACTCAGAGCATGAAGGAAGCTTAGACATCATACAGTTCAACCCTTTCATCTACAGGTTAGAAAACTGAGACACAGAGAAGATAAGCAATCTGCTAAAGTTTCAGAGCCTGCTCTAGATTATGTCAAACTTCAGGGCTCATTTGGTTATTTTATTTCACTTCTTGGAATCTTTCCTCTTTTGGGATAACTGTTTTAATGTTTCTAGGACTGATCCTGGGTAGGGAACACCACTCTGGCATTCATCAATTTGGACTGAAAAGTTTTCTTGTTTCAAGATCCAAGGTTAACCACACAGGAAGCGATTTGTTTGGGAGAAAGTCACTCAGTTCACTGTACAATATTGCTGCTACTATGTTCAATGTTCTCCTAGTTCTGCTCACTTTCCTTGGCATCAGTTCATGTAAGTCTTCCCAGGTTTTTCTGAAATCATCCTGCTTGTCATTTCTTATAGCACAACAATATTCCATTACAATCACGTACCAGCCATTCCTCGACTGATGAACATTCCTTCAAATTTCAGTTCTTAGTCACCACAAAAAAGGTACCATAAATATTTTTGTATGAGTAAGTCCTCCTCCCTGTCTTTTTTGGGGATCTCTTTGGGATATAGACCAAGTAATGGTATTGTTGGATCAAAGAGGATGCACAATTTTGTATCCCTTTGGGCATAGTTCCAAACTGCTCTCCAGAATGGTTGTATCAGTTCACTACTCTACCAACAGCGCAGTAGTGTCCCAGTTTTCCCACATTCCTTCCAACATTTATCATTTTCCTTTTTTGTCATATTAGTCAATCTGATGGGTATGAGGTAGCATTGTCTTTAATTTGCATTTCTTTAATCAGTAGTGATTTAGAACATTTTTTCATATGACTATAGATAGCTTTGATTTCCTTTTCTGAAAGCTACCTATTCATATCCTTTGACCATTTCCCATCATGTTCTTTAAAATGATTAAGGACTCCACAGAGCTGGTTAGATATATTTATATTTACTCTAGTAAAAATTAAAACTGATAATTTAAAAGTTAAATTAATTCAAAATGGTGATAATAAACCCCTTATATTAACAGAAGGTAACATGGAAAATGACTAAATTTTCCAAAACAAAAGAAACTATAGTGGGAAGAAGCATTATTTTATGTATTTCTGCAAATCATTTCAATGTCTGGCTCACTTGAAGAGAGATGGATTCTTACATTTTTGTTGCATTCAATCTATTGTGATATGTTATTCTGGTTGAAGTAGATGGAGAAAATCTGGCCTCACATAGATATATACTAGGAAAAAGGAAGAGTATTTAGCATTATTATTAAGAGAGTTTTGACCTTGCAGACTCCCTGAAAAGGTTTAGAGGATCCAGACATCCTTGGACCACTCTTTGAGAACTACTATATTAAGGCTTTGTCCTGGTTCTTCTAATATTTTGTGGAAATATTTGGATGGTTCGTGATACCCTTCTCTCTTATTGTACAACTGGTATTCCTACTTTTCTAAAACATGTGTCTCTGATGATGTCTTTTATTATTTTATGCCACTTCTCACACACAATTCATTGTTAATCATATACTACAACCTTTTAAATCATATACCATTTCCTTTGGGATACTGTGAAATTTGTGTTCTTAAAAGCATGTGACATTGCATGAATTATGCCTATATAGCATCATAGGGAGAATACTGACATTGGAAAGATGAGCTTTGGTGTCAGGGAGCTGTTTGCTTCACCAGCTCTACAGATGGATTTCATATAGCTCCCCATATTCTGTTCTGGATCTACTGAATCTAAGGGTTCTGTGAGTCAGTTTAGTCAAAGCCAGAGTTCATAAGTGCCTGCACCAATGTGTGATCTTCTAGTTGTCAGACATTCAGTAAAATAGTATTGTAAGAAATGGAGCAATGGAATAAGACTGGAATATTTCCCCTCCCAACCATCAGTAGTAAGAGTAGACACACATTATATGTAGCGTATGTGGCCAGGTCTCACACATGGAGACACTACCAATGTAATGCTAGAGGCTGGCCAAAATATTGTGTTAAAATCATTGCTTTGCTCTTATAGGGCCTGCTTCCCACTAGAATTCTCATCTCTCCCTGTTTGGTTTTGCATTACCTTGGTTCCCTCTCTTCTCTCTCTTCCATGAGTTGCGGCCATTTGTTGAACTTCAGCTAGAGTTCTCAGCTAAGATACTAGCCTTTTTCTATAAAAGGAGATGGGTTCTGTCATCTGTATGTTTTTAAAATAAATTTTTACTGATTTTTTTTTGTATCATCATGTTCCCCAATATCCTCATTCTTTCCTCTCTCAGTCATTCCATATAACAAATAGTATTTTTTAAAGACAAAAAAGAAAATGGAAAACCTCAGCATAACTGATGAATATGTTTAAGAAGGCACAATGTAAGATAATTGTGGACTTCCCACCTCTTGCAAAGGGTGAGCATGAGAGTATCTTTTCATATCTCTTCTTTTCAGACATGCTTATTCATTATAATTTTGCAATATTCATTTTTTGTTTGAACAGCTGTTCTTTTATATTGTTGTACACCACTGTGCCTATTGATTTCTTAGGTTTCCTTACTTTACTCTATATCAATTCATATAATCTTTCCTTGCTTCTCTGTATTTATCACATTAATCAGCACAGTAGTATTCTATTACCTTTATGTACTGCAGTTTCTTTAGCCATTCCCCAATCAATGTATCATCTCAATTTCTATGCTTACGGTTCAGAGGTTAATATTCAGCTCTTTTAGAAAGGCAAGGCCTTCCATGTCTACTTAACAGACTAGAGAAAGAGGAATTTCCTTAAGGGAAGAAATATTCAAGAGTTGTATCCCCAAAATCAAAGTTTTTCTGGAGGACAGGCAAGTAAGACAAATATTTAGTCTGTCCCAAACCTCTATCTGACAGAGTTAGAAATGTCTTTTAATCCCCATTTAACCTATAGTGGGGATCATATGCTCACAAAATCTATTTCAGGGAGTTCTGCCAAAGAAACCCTACAGGAGCTATATGGAAGCAAAGCTATGAAGCCCTCTTTGATCCTAAGAAACCAAGCCATATAGATAACAAGACCTTTTTTCCTCCAACTCTTGACCCATGCTTGTGTCTTAAACATGCAAATGTGCTTTAGACTTTGAGCACTTTATATTACATCATTTAGACTTTGAGCACTTTATATTACATCATGTGGAAAATAATGAAAATGTGAATTGTAGTGTCAGGGAACTGCTTGGGATTAGTAAAAGGACTATCCAATTATCCCAATAAATATTAGCTTTCCTCCTATTTAATTCATAGTCCAACCCAATATATATGTGTTGATGAATTAACTCAACAAGTTGTTAATCTGGACAATATACATTTTTATCTGTTTAGTTTTGAGTACCTGGGGAAGGCCTTTATGGTTCTGGGGTTGCATGCAATATATACAATGTCCTACACTAAAGGAACACCTGGAAAACCTTACCATCTATGGGTAGTTTTACATTATGACTTTATGCATGAAATTCTCCACAACTGTTATGAACTATAACAAGTATGATTCATTGTTTTGTGATGCTTTCATTGATATTCAGAATATCATGGAAAAAAGTTACCCCTGGTTGCATATGTTAGGGAATCACCTCTATTTTTATATACATGAGAGACACTTTGTAAAAGGAGACTCTTGAAGTATGTGTTCTGCCTTATAAAATCAACTGTTTTGTTGTAATCAGCAAGCAATAAACACAGTGGGATCTTTTATACTCAAAATTAGCAGTATTAAACATGTGGCCTCAAGTGTACCCAAACCATATTAAAACAGAATTGGGAAATGCTTAACAAAATAAACAGAAATACAGTAAAACAAAAGTAATATTACATTTAAAAACTAATATGAGGCCCACTGGGATACTTTTCCCTGCTTCTATTTCAGCTTGATCCCACCTGTCTACACCACTCAATCAACTGTGGTTGAAAATTGTCTGTGAAAGTCTACCTATTTCCTTCTCATTTCCAGATTTAACAGAGATGATAATTCTTCTCTTTTAGATAGGAAACTGATTCCAAAGGAAAGACACCAACTGCTGCTTAGTGAAATTTAACCCACATGTGCTGAGAAAGTGAGCATGGTCCTTAAGAAATATAGAAATGGGAACAAATACATCAAGAAAATATCACACTGTCACAAGTTAAGGCCCTCATGGGGGTGATTATCATATCTGACACTTATATAGTGTTTTCAGGTCTGTAAAGCACTTTATATCTATTATCTCACTTTCCCCCACCCCCAAAAAAGAACTTCATGGAGGGTAGTACAAATATGGTTCCCATTCACAGATGAAGGAATTGAGACTTAGAGATGTTGAAGTGATTTCCCCAAGGCTACATGTCTAGGAAGTAGCACAACTAGGACTCAGTGAAAACCTTCCTTTGGAGCCATTAACGTACCCAAAGGGGAGTAAGGAAATTCTAGTTATCTGCTGATTATCCTATAGCTTCATTTTTAGTCTCCCCTCCTGCCCCCTAGAATCAAGACAGGGTTTGATTAACAGAGGAGGAAAGCATCCTCTGAGTTCCTTTTCAATTCTAGATAGGTGAACTAAGATTTGCTTTGCCTCCAATCCATGTCTGTTACATGATTTGTATTTGTCAATTTTCTTTAAGTCTGAAACTACAAATATTGAAGACAATTAAGTTTTGAATAGGAGAGGAGCAAAGGGTTATTTTGTAAACATTTTCCCAGGCAAATGAAGGAAAGTTTTTTGACTTTTTTAGCACATTAAACCAAGCCAACCACAGACAGGAGTCATCCAGGTCCTTACACCAGGATCATGCAGTGTTGACATAGATACAGTGCCATTAGTTTGGGAGAACATGCTGTGAGTAATGTGCCCACAGTACTCTGTTACATTAATTCTACAGCTGTTGCTTTATCCCTTACTGTTTCTCAGGGCTTTGGGTGATTAGCAGCATGGCCAAGTAAAAATGCCACCCAATCCCAGTAATTTGCTGTGAAGCTGGCCGTGCTCATAAAAATATCAACAAACAGCTCTCTACCACCTACCCGGTGAAAATTATTATTCATGCAGCCATGGTCTGTTGCAAGATCACACATGACTGCATCTCAGGGGGCAAAGCATGATACATAGACTGTAATAAATAGCTTCGAGAAAAGATGGAACACCCATTGCCTTTCCTAAAATATCCCTCAGCACAAAATAAAATATTTGGGAAGCTATCTTTCTAGTCCCTTTTGAGGGCCCTTGCACTTAAAAACACAAGCTTTAGAACCAAAAGGTACCTCAAGGACATCTTACTATATGGATGAAGAAATGGTGCTGGAGAGTGAAGTAATGGTTGCTCTAGCTCACACAGGTAGCTGGTATTTGAACCATGCCTTTTAGATCACACCAAGGAAGCTCAGTTCCATCTTGGTACAATCACAAAAAAGTGCTTGTCCAATTTATGGCCAGGGATGAGATGCTTCCATTGTCTTAAAATTTTTTTAGCTTAAACTGATATCACTTTCATTTTTGAATATGTGTGTGCATATGTGTGTGCATGCAAGCACATGCATGCGCGTGTGTTATGTTTTCATTTAGTTATCTAGAAAACTGAAAGGATCAGAAGATCTGAATCAAATCCCAATTCTCAAGTTAAATAGGTGTATGAGTAAGAGCAAATCATTTAACTAAACTTTATAGACTTGTTTCCTCATCTATAAAACGGGGCTAATAAAAACACTTGCACTTTCTACTTTCTAAATCCTGAGGAAAACACTTTTTCTGCTTCAAAGTGTCTTAGAAACAGGAGCCACTATTCTTATCATTACATTACTTCACTTGGCACACGTAACCTAAACACTTGGAAAGACTGTCATGAAACTCAGATAGACTGGAATGGGAAGAGTCCCGAAAGTCACTGTACATGGGAAATCAAGCAAAGCAACTTTCGATGTGATTCCTTTAAGGGCTCAGTTGTATCCAGACACCATAGAGAAAAAACAACACCCAAACAATCCTTCCTGATAAACGTGGGCTCTAATGAAAGCCTACAGCTTCAAATGTAGATAGACTGGACTTATGGGAGGCAAGTGGCTATTAAGACAGCAAACACTGTCAGGCTCCTTCACACAGAAGCCGAAGAGGGCTTGGGGCCATCACAGTGCCCCTAATCTCATTTCTTTATCCCAGCCCCAGATTTTATTGAGCCCATTTTTCATTTTACCACTGGAAAGTTGTCAAAAGGATGGTCATGTTGGAGGACTCTGGGGGCATGGGATAGGGAGGCTCATGCTGTGGGAAAGATTATCCTCTAAAAACAGAAGCCAAATGAGGTCCCTGGGGAGAGTTAGGCCTCTGAAGATATGACCCGAAATGGCATTCACATTTTAACTGAGGAATCACTGAAGATATATTTTTGGCTTTTTCCCAGGGATAGGGTGTTAGGGAAATCACCCCTACATCATTAGGGAGTGCTTCTAACACACTAGCTGTTTTCCTAGCCATGGTAGATGCTGAGTAAGCATCATAAAGCTATGAACTCCTAAAGTTGTGGTGTCTACTGGTCACTGTAAATTTGATGAAGTTCTAGTTGGATCATAAATCTACAACCAGTCCTTTTAGATTACTTTAAACACCCCCCTCCTCCAGATATGAAGGAACAGTGGAATGAGTTTAAATTTGTAGGGTCAGAGAGCTAGCGCTAAAATGGTCCTCAGATACTACTTAATTCAACTCTCATTTTACAGATAAGGAGGACATTGAGGCCCATGGAAGGTTAGTTATCCAGGTCTCTCAAGTAATAAGTGCTAGCAGGGGTATCTGAACCCATGTCCTCTTACTCAAAATTTAGCACTTTCCATATGCCATTAAGAATTTACATGAGGAGGAAAAATCCATACTAACCTAGAAAAGCTAGGTAAGTGGCCCTGGTTCAGATTCCAGGGATTCCTTGCTTGGGTATAGTTGGCAGTGGGGATATATAGCTGCCTGAAACTGTTAAGTCATGTCCTAAGCTATGCAGGCAGTATGGAAATGAATCTTCCTATTTATTGAATTATGCTATGATCTACACTGTGCTAAGTGCTAAGGAGACAAAGTAAAATAAAATAATGGAAACAATGCCTGCTCTCAGGGAACTTACATTATACCAGGGGAGACAATGTATGTGTGTTCATCCTTCATTGCCAAAGAAGACCATGCCATCAGAGAAACAATGATATGTCTTGCACTTGACTTTGTTTTCAGTGAGGGAGGGCTGCACAGGTCACCAGTCTCACTTCTCCAGAGCCATATGAATCCAGTGACCAAATATTCATCAGGATGACTGGAGATGACCCAGGATGAGGCAATTGGGGTTAAGTGACTTGCCAAGGTCACACAGCTAGTGAGTGTCAAGTGTCTGATGTGAGATTTGAACTCAGGTCCTCCTGACTCTGGCACTGGTGCTCTATCCACTGCATATTATATGCAAACATTTGACATGAGTGTTGTTA
Organism: Potorous gilbertii; assembly: GCA_028658325.1. Taxonomy (NCBI): domain Eukaryota; kingdom Metazoa; phylum Chordata; class Mammalia; order Diprotodontia; family Potoroidae; genus Potorous; species Potorous gilbertii. Next base: position 32,103,904 of record CM053769.1, on the reverse strand, counting down.
CAGAGGACATCTGAGGCCAAAGAATTAAGGAAGGTATATGTTAAGAGTAGGAAGCCAAGAAAAGAAGAGAGAGAGAGGGAGAAAAAAGAGAGGAGAAAAAGTGGGAGAGAGAGAAAAAAAGAGGGAGAGAGAGAGGGAAAGAGAGAAGGAGGGATGGGGAGGGACAGATAGAGAGAGAGAGAGAGAGAGAGAGAGAGAGAGGGAGAGAGGGAGGGAGTGGGGAGGGAGAGAAGAGAGGAGAGGAGAGGAGAGGAGATGAATGTGTATCTAGAGATGAGTGAGGTGTGAAGCATGGTTTGGTTGGAAAGAATGAATTGATGTATGGATGTGTGGTTAAAGGCTAGAGAGAAAATGTGTCAGTATAGTGTATGTATGTGTAGGTGTAGGTGTAGGTGTGTGTGTGTGTGTGTGTGTGTGTGTGTGTGTATGTGTGTGTGAAAACCATAGTATTTTTGGAATTGAAAATCTAGAAGTTTGAGTGCTGGAACCCAGAAATTTGTGTTGAACTCATGGAAGATCACAACTTTAGCAATGAATTGTGTGAATGTGGTTAGAATGAATGGTCACTGGGGCAAGTAGAGGCTGGTGTGCATCACAAACAATTACAGATTGTTTAGGTTTCTCCCTGCAGGGCCTACCCCAAGGTTATTCTAAGACCAAAGGACATAATATATGTAAAGTACTCCATGTAAATAGCAGCAATTAGAATTATTCTTTTTTTTAGATACTTAATATATAGCCTGTTTAAATAATTTTTTTTCTTTTAAATTTATTTATTTTTAGTGTTCAACATTCACTTCCACAAGATTTTGAGTTCCAAATTTTCTCCCCATCCCTCCCCTCCATGTACCTCAAGACAGCATGTATTCTGATTACCAATTCTCCCAACCAGCTCTCCCTTCTATCACATCCCTACCTTCTCTTATCCTCATCCATTGCCTGTATATCTTATTTCCCAGTTGCATGAAAAATAACACTTGTTTTTAAAATTTAGAGTTCCAATTTCTCTCCCTTCCTCCCTTCCCACCCATTCCTATGGAGAAGGCAAACAATTTGATATAGGTTATATATGTTGTTTTACAAAATGCTTCCAAAGCAGTCATGTTGTGAAAGATTAATTATATTTCCCTCCATCCTATCCTGCTCCCCATTATTTTTATTCTCTCATTTGACCCTATCTCTCTTCCAAAGTGTTTGCTCCTAATTACCCCCTCCTCTCATTTGTCCTCTCTTCTATCATCTCAGCAGTCCCCCACTTATACTCTTCTCCCCTACATTCCTGTAGTGTAAGATAAATTTTCATACCAAATTGAGTGTGCATGTTATTCCCTCCTTAAGCCAAATGCAATGAGAATAAGGTTCCCTCTTTCCTTCTCACCTCCCCCTCTTCCCCTCCATTGAAAAAGTTTTTCCTTACATCTTTTATGTGAGAGATAATTTGCCCCATTCTAGTTCTTCCTTTCTCCTTCTCCCAATATATTCCTCTCTCACCCTTTAATTTTTTTAGATATCATCCTTAACCATTCAACTCACCCTATGCCCTCTGTCTATATGTATATAATCCCTCCAACTACTCTAATACTGAGAAAAGTCTCAAGGATTACAGATATTATCTTTCCATGTAGGAATGTAAATAGTTCAACTTTAGTAAGTCCCTTAAGATTTGTCTTTCCTATTTATTTTTTCATGCTTCTTTTGATTCTTCTGTTTGAAAGTCAAATTTTCTATTCAGTTCTGATCTTTTCATCAAGAATGCTTGAAAGTCTTCTATTTCATTGAAACACCATTTTCCCCCCTAAAGTATCATACTCAGTTTTGTTGGGTAGATGATATTTGGTTTTAGTCCTAGCTCCTTTGACTTCTGGAATAGCATATTCCATGCCCTTCATGTAGAAGCTGCTAGATCTTGTGTTATCCTGATTGCATTTCCACAATACTTGAATTGTTTCTTTCTAGCTGCTTGCAATATTTTCTCCTTGACCTGGGAACTCTGGAATTTTGCTACCATGTTCCTAGCAGTTTCTCTTTTTGGATCTCTTTCAGGTGGTGATCGGTAGATTCTTTCAATATTTATTTTGCCCTCTGTTTCTAGAATATCAGGGCAGTTTTCCTTGATAATTTCGTGAAAGATGATGTCTAGGCTCTTTTTTTGATCATGGCTTTCAGGTAGTCCCATAATTTTTAAATTATCTCTCCTGGATCTATTTTCCAGGTCAGTTGTTTTTCCAATGAGATATTTCACATTATCTTTCATTTTTTCATTTTTTTGGTTTTGTTTTGTGATTTCTTGATTTCTCATAAAGTCATTAGCCTCCATCTGTTCCATTCTAATTTTGAAAGAACTATTTTCTTCTGTGAGCTTTTGAACCTCCTTTTCCATTTGGCTAATTCTGCTTTTGAAAGCATTCTTCTCCTCACTGACTTTTTGAACCTCTTTTGCCACTTGAGTTAATCTATTTTTAAAGGTGTTATTTTCTTCAGCATTTTTTTGGGTATCCTTTAGCAAGGTGT
>CM053769.1:32059157-32100893 GCA_028658325.1 Potorous gilbertii | reverse complement strand
GTTGACCTGCTTTTCTTGCATCTCTCTCATTTCTCTTTCCAGTTTTTCCTCCACCTGTCTAACTTGATTTTCAAAATCCTTTCTGAGCTCTTCAATGGCCTGAGCCCACTGAATATTTGTTTTGGATGTTTGGGATACAGAAGCCTTGACTTCTATGTCTTTCCCTGATGGTAAGCACTGTTCTTCCTCCTCTGAAAGGATGGGAGGAGATATCTGTTCACCAAGAAAGTAACCTTCTATGGTCTTATATTTTTTCCCTTTTTGGGGGGCATTTTCCCAACCAGTTACTTGACTTTTGGGTCCTTTGTGAAGAGTAGGGTATACTCTGGGAATCTGTGAGATCTCAGTTCCTCCAAGGTGGCACAATCAAGAATGTACTGGTCTGGAAGCAGAGAGGGATTTTTGTGCCCAGAATCTTAGCAGATACCTCTCCACAGCCACTTGGCCTCCAGTTCTGATGAAGTCAGCACTGGGGGCTGATTTTCAGATAAGCCGGATGGGCAAGTTTGAGACAAAGTCCATTCAGTTTGAGACAAAGACCAGCCAGGGCTTCTGCCCAGGGCTGAGGTAAGACCCAGCTCTTCAGTGCCCCCAGGGGTTTTTACGCTCCAACAATGGAGCTTCCATATGGGCTGATGTGCAACCTCTGTGGCTGCTGCCTGCTGCTGGAGCTATGGGAAGGCCCTTCTTGGCCAGTTGATAAAACCTGTCACTGACCTTTGGCACCTGTGGGGCGAGGGATCTGAGGACCCGCTGCTGTGGTTGGAGATTCCACCCCCAGTGTCCTCCTCCCAGAATCTTGACTCATTGTGCCACACCGCTCGGCCAAGGCAGGGCTGTGCTCCAAGCTTGGTTCCACATCTGGTGCAACTGCCGTTTCCGTGGGCCTTTCAGGTCACCCTGGGTTAGAAATCTCCTCCACTCTGTTGTTCTCCACTTCTGCTGCTCCAAAATTTGTTGAGAGTCCCTCTCTACAGGAATTTTATGGGCTATAGGGGGAGACCCTGCGTAAGTGTATCTTTCCAGTCCGCCATCTTGGCTCTGCCCCCCAATTCTGACATTTCTTAGCTATGAGATCTTGAGGAAGTACTCTCAACATCCCATGTCAACTTTCTAAGATGGCAGGTTGTTGAAGAGTTGCTGATTTGAATTCGTAGAAGTTGTTTCCTCACAAATAGATTTTCATAAGAACACAGTCAGAAGGCTCCCTGCTCCCCAATCCTCTCAAAACAAAACAAAACCCCAAATCGTGACATTTATGGCAACCATGTTAATAAAACAAAGTATACAGAAAAAAGTTATCGAGAGACTGGGTTGTCTAATGGAAAGAGATTTGGATTTGGAATAAAAGGAACTGGGTTTTAATATTGACTGACTGGTACTTACATAGATGTGTGACCAGTTGAACTAGATCAGGATTTCTGAACCTTGGGTCCATTATTTTTAATATAGTCTGATAACTTTATTTCCATATATTTGGTTTCCTTTGTAATTCTTTATATTTTGTTTTATGCATTGAAAAATGTTACTTTGAGAAGGGGTCCATAAACTTCCCCAGCCATTGTCTAAAGGGGTCATGACCCCAAAAGAGGTAAAGAACCTCTGGACTAAATCTCTAAGGTCCCTCCTTTCCAGCTCCTGATTCTTAAACACTTATCAAATATTACTGTTGCCACCATTTCCCTTATTGTTATCCTAAGACAAATGAAATAACTATGACTCAATTTCTTGGAAAAAACAACATTCTACACACCCTCTAAAATCAACAGGAGGAAAGGGCCAGATTGAACCTATCTTTCTAATTCTCTTTCCAGATAGGTTTTTTTTGGTACCCTTTCAGATGTCTTTGAATGCCTTTCTGGAATTGACTCTTTCAATTGCCATTCAAATGGTTTTCAATCCTTCAGCAGATTAGTGTCTCCCCTGAATTCCCTCTAGTATCAGAGATATATTTAAATTTTATTCTTGTCTGTCATGTTCCTCATATATGGCTACTCCTTCAGCTTTGCTATTTCCCAGACTACTGTCCTTTTTCCACCATCACTGCACTGCTGTCTTCTGACCTGCCTAGACCTATTTGGTGCTACGATGCCCAGCACAACATCAAGGCTCAATATTTTGCTATAATTTTTACTTCTTACAAATTTCTGATGATGGCTGACTATTCTCTCTTCATCTATCCACTGGTCTGCCAATCTGTTTGACATGACTCCCAAATTCTTGACTGACTGAAAAATGCTTAGCAACTGAATCAACACAAGACAGGTGGAACTGCTGGATCTTCAACATCTGTCAGGTTCCTTACTTCTTCCAGTTTATTTTTTAAAAAAATTCTCAGAGATTTGAAGATTACTTTCTCTTTTAGTCCTTCACAGCTTGGACCTAAATCTCCTGGGCTCTTTCACATAATTACTTTCCTCCCATTTTAATTACTGTAGGCAAGTTCTGTAGCAAGAGTTCCTCAGATAGAACTCAACATCTGTTACCCAATGAAACATATTTTCAATCAAAGAGGAGCTATCAGTTAAGTCCTGCCAGGTTGAGGCTTCTGAGTTCCTGAGTCTTCATTCTGCTTGGGGCCAACATGTCATAATCAATGGTAGGGGCAGGGAAGGAACAGGGGAAGGACAGATAAAATCAAAGTTGAAGACTGAACACCTATCGAGACGATTTTCTAACTCCTCAGCTTTATTCCTCTTCTGTAAAATGGGCATAACCAAACTTAAACTGTCTGCTTCACAGGGTGTTAAGAAAAGAACTATTGAAACATGAGTGTATGTTACTATTCCTCCAGCTCATCTCCCCTTGATAAATGACTCTACCACATAGTTCTCTTTTACTTATTTTTTAAGAATACAATACTTGAATCACACATTTTAAAGATTCACGGGTTGACAGACCATGCATTACAGTCCATCTAAGGAACAAAGGATAAGCAAGAAACCACAATTCAGACACAGTAGACTTAAAAGACTCAAAGAGTATGCTGACAAAAGCATAGTTCTTGTGATACGTGTCTGAATTAAGTATTGCACAACAACTTTTCCCCTCATAATAATGTTGAAGAATCCAAAATTATAATGATGATGAAGAAATTACTTCAAATCCTCATTTCAATACTTTCCAATTTTTTTTCAGTCCCTTGAGGAATTTCAACATTGAGTCACTTTCTTTCCCTCAATATTCCAGACGTAGGCATGCTTTGCATAAGTAAACCAGGCTGGCAATTTTTAAATTCCCAAGACATACACCTACACAAAAAAATTTAAAAAAATATTAAAAGAAGATAGGTGGCCCTATCACACACAGTCTCATGACATAAAAGGAGAAAAGAGTAAGAGCCAGAGATAAGAGACAGAGGATGCCCTGTTCCTATCGGTGACCACCATTCAGTTATACCTAACAAAGTATAGTTTTAAAAATATGTGTTATACCGACAAATTATACTCTCACAAAGCCTGTATAGAAGCGATAAGTAAAAAGTTAAGTAACTAAAGTTTTTTTTTCTTTCTCTTTTTCAGGTTCATGAGTTCTTCATTGTTACCAAGAATTGATATGGTTTGCAGTTGTATGAGCTTCACTTTTGATATCCTGGCACTTTTGTGCTCATTTGGTTTGATTAAGCCAGTTTTTGATCACTACTGGTGCAAATATACATACCGTCAGAGGTCGAGTGGAAGTTTTTGCCCCTGAGGAGACCATAGCAAAACAGGAGGAGAGGAGGATGAGGATGAAGAAGAGGGAGGAAGTAGAAGTGGTCACCACATATTTCTAATGGCTTTATCCAATGATAAAGCCTATCTGGAAGGACCCAGCAGAGTGAAAAGAGTCCTGGACCTAGCGTCAGGAATCCTGGGTCACAAAATCCCACTTCAGGCTAGAACATAGCCTGAACACCTAAAATGAACAGGATAAAAAAACCGCCAGATTTATCTTTTCTTTCTAATTTATTTTCCATATAGATTTTTTTCCTGTACTGTCTCAAATGTCTTTGAATACGTCTTAGGATTGGCAGCGAAGGCATTCATGTGACCACGGGCATGTCATTTCATTTTTGAGATCCTTGCTTTCTCCATATTTAAAATGAAAATAATAATTTATATTACCACATAATACATGGGAAATTCTTCTTACATATTAAATTGCCATAGGTGTCAGCTATGGTTATCATCACAAGGTTGTGAGAAAAGTGGGTGTGAAAGTACTTGTATATACTGTATGTCTTGTAGACTGCATATACCCTTAGATATTTCCCCAACATAGCGATCAGCTGTGTTGATTATTCCTCTTTTTTCTCTTACAAATTTTATATGGGATGATTCATTGATAGGGCAGGGGCTCAGTAGGGATACTAGGGGAAGCTAAGATGATTTTTAGAGCCTCTTGCCTTAGCAATAATAGAATATTGTTTTCTTTTTAAAAATATTTTATTTTCAATTCAGGAAACTATAACAGTACAATTAAAAAGATGATTGCACATGAAACTGCAAACGTACCATATACAACTTTCAATTCCCTTCAAATATACAACAAAGTTATTATGTAAATTTCTTTTTTTCTTTTTTCTTCCTCCCCTCCCTATAGATGGCTACTATTAGTCACAAATAAGTATATATATATTATATATTAAAATTATTCCATACATACTTCTACTATCAGTTCTTTCTCTGGATACAGATAGCATCTCTTTTCATATGGTCCTTTATTTTTAATTTGTGTATTTATAATAGTCAAAATGACTTAGTTTCTCAAAATAATTCCTAAAACAACATTGCTGTTACTATATACAATGTTCCCTTCGTTCTGTTCACTTCATTTTTCGTTGTTTTGTGTAAGTCTTTTTATGCCTTTCTAAGATCAATAAGCTCTTCATTTTTTATAGCACAGTAGTATTCCATCACAACCATACACTACTTCAGTCATTTCCCAATTGATGGGAATCTCTTTCATTTCCAGATGTTTGCCATCACAAAGAGAGCTGCTATACACATCCTAGTCACATTCAAAGTTATAATTACTATGTGTGAATTTCCCTCCATCTTATTTTTAATCACTATTTTCTTTCTTAGTCTCTTTTTTCACCCTATCCCTATTACTTTAATCCTCTTATCCCACCCCCCAGTTCACCAACCCTGCAAGGCTCCCTTCATTCCTTCTCCCATTCCCAATCTCAATCTATACATCCCTTTCCTCCTCTCCCCCAACCCTCCTAAATTGCAACCCACATATCCTCCTAAAAGTCCCTCCTCACCCTGTCCTACAGTTTTCTCAAATCTCTAGATGTGTGGAAGATTTCTACACCCTTCCAGATGTACATATTGCTTTCTCTTTAATCCAGAGGACAGTAAGGTTGCAACATTAATAGCCCTCCAACCCCAACCTGCTTCTTCTGTATGAATTCTTTTTTTCACATCCCACTTTAATAATATAATTGCTCCTTTTTACCTTTCTTTTACCCAATTGTTGGACTACCTGAAAGTTATGATTAAAGAAAAAAGTCTGGATACAGTGATACAAAAAATTATTAAAGAAAATTACCCTGAAGTTCTAGAACAAGAGGGCAAAGCAGAAATAGAAAAAATCTACTCCACCTGAAAGAGATCCCATATAGGGAATGTCATAGTCAAGTTTCAAAACTTCCAGGTTAAGGAGAAAACATTATAAGCAATAAGAAAAAAAAATTTAAATACTGTGAAAATGTAGTTAGGATTTCATAAGACCTAGCAGTTTCTACTCTAAAAGACCATGGGTCTTAGAACATTATATTGAAAAGAGATGGGGTTGTGTCCAAAAATAGCATATCCAGTAAGATTGAACGTAATCCTGAATGAAAAAAAATGAACATTTGATGAACTGAAAGACTTTTTGGTATTTGTAACAAAAAGACCAGAACTCATTGGAAAATCAGATATAAAAGAACCAGAAGAAATGTAAGGAAAACAATAAAGACTAATGACAAGGCAGTCATTAAGGTCAAACTGTTTACTTATTGCATATATATATATGTATATATATACATATATATAATATGTATATATATACATATATATATATAATATGTATATATATACATATATATATGAAAATCTTAACAGTATCCTTAAAACTGTTGTCATTACTAAGGTAGTTTGAAAGAAAGGTTGGGACTGAGTTGTGTATGATGGGGTAATTCTAAGAAACTGAAGTGACATTAAAAAAGATAAAAATTTATTTACAAAAAAGAAAGTATTTATAAACATAAAATTGCCATAGATATGTAGAGCTGTAATTATTGAGCTCCTTCTTTTTTAAAGTTAATTTATTTATTTTTAGTTTTCAACATTCACTTCCATAAGTTTTAAATTTTCTCTCCCTCCTTCCCTTCCTTTCCTCCTCCCCAAGATAGCATGAAATCTGATACAGGCTCTACATATATGTTCCTATTAAATATATCCTCACATTAGTCATGTTGTATAGAAGAATTACAACAAATAGGAGAAACCATGAGAAAGAAAAAAAAACAAAGAAAAAGAAAATAGTCTGCTTCATTAAGCTCTACTTGCACTGCTACTTACATCTAGGACCTAAGGCTAGGTATAGAACACAAGTGAAATCAGGTCCTTGTGACAAAAAGTGATGTTTGAGAATTTTAAGGAAAAGAGAGAGAGATGAGATTTGGCTTGTGTTTTTTTTAAGTCTTTTCTTTTCTATAAATGATAAACAGATCTTGGCTCTTGCTCTGGGATAAGGCTAGTATGGGAAGGTGGTGCCAGAGAGTGGAAAGTCTTGATCACCAGGTCAAAGAACCCAAAACATACACATGATGTACTACTAAAGAGTTTTTTCATAAGAGGAGAGATATAATCAGATTTATGTATAAGAAAGATTATTCTGATAGCACTAGGAAGGACAAATTGGAAAGGGGGCTGGCTAAGAGGAGATAGGAAGATTTGTTCAGAAGCTGTTTTAAGAGTTCAAGCAGGTAGTAATGTATGTTAGTACTTGGGTAGTAACAGGATGAATAGTAAGGAAAATTCACATTCAAGGGTCAGATGTTGTGGAGGTAAGAATTGATGGGACCTAGTTGACAATTGGACGTAGGAGGTAAAGGAGAAGGAAGAGACAAGAGAACCTTGTTTTAATTCATGTAAGTTTTCGCTTTTGGACAAAATTTTTCCCTTCTGGTACATATCCATAATAATTCAATTTTCTAGTTCACAGGGATTTTTGGAGAGCTACTGGCAAGGGTGAGTATAAAAGTATCATTTCTCTTATTTCCCTTGAAAAACAAAATCTGTTATCTATGGGAATTAGAGGGTTATGAAAAACTACTTTACGTGGGTAGAGCTGAGCAATATTACAATTCTGGAAACAGGAATAGTTGTTCCCAACAGTTTAGGGCATGAGGCAAAATAGAGTGGTTGCAACAAATTGCATTGAGAAATGGAAAAGAAATTGTCAAATTATCCACAATGTTTTCTTTATGTTGTAAATAAGATTTTCTACTACTAAGAGAAACAGCCTTGAAGATTGCTCTTTCAGGGAGAACAAAAGAGTCTTTGCCCCAAAAGGACAAATTTCCTTGGAATTTTACATATGGATGTTGATGATGGGAGAGAAGACCTCTAGGATTCTAATAAAAGGTCTTGTCTCCAGCATTTACATTCATATAATTATGTCACTTGTAATTACAAAAATCCTAAATGACAAATATATCCTTATCTTTTTCATAAAAAGGAATATAGACCTACAAACCAGATGTTATGAATACGTACTGTGTTAATCACAATATTATTGACACCAAATTTCAGGAGTGATGGTTATGGTATGAGTAAAAAAAATAGGACAGAGGAAAGAGATGACATAGAGGAAAAATTGATAAGAGTTGACAATTAATGGCCTACGTGTGCTAAAAATGAAGACTTGAGAATAATCCCTAGGTTTCAAAAACCACCGGTGGTACAAAAACCACATGAACAAAACAGAATGCTTAAATAAGCTTCTAATATTCTTATTTAGAGAGCTCAGCCTAAGTTTCACATTTTCTTAGGGTCCTTGTTGTTGGTTTTTTTTTTTCCCCTTTCAAATTCTTTGTAGTAACGAAATGATGTTGTTGTGCTAGATAGTGTTGAACCTGGAGTCAGGAAGACTAGGGTTCAAATCCACCTGCCATTAAAAATGTAATAGCTGTATGAACCTGGGCAAGTAATTTAACCCTTCTGAGGCTCCATTTCCTCATCTATAAACAGAGGATAATAGCAGCACTTAAGTCACATGGTCGTTGTTGGGATAAAATGAGATAAATTTTGTGCTTCACAAACCCTAGAACATTATAGAAATACCTGCTATTATCATTTATACTTATTTGTACATGTATTATACTCTTCTCATCCCTTATTAGATTAAAAGGTTCTATTTTAAAGTAAAATTGCAAAATAATTTATTCCAAAAATATGAATATGCATTACATTTTAAAATGTAATCATCTCCTAACATGTTTACTCCAAAGACTGACTTATTTTGTGCTACCATTAGCAAAGAAAAAAAGGTTTGGGATTCATCTTCACTCTAACTCCCCCTTTAAAATGTTTTATTGATGTATTTTTTCCTGTGTTTTTCTCTTCATCATATTCCTCCATGCCTTCACCAACAAATAATAGTCTAATAAAACACATTCAAATATTGGCCGTCTCTGAAAATGCAAGCCTCATTCTGCACCTAGTGTCTATCATCTACCTACCAAGAGTTGAGAGGCATGTTTCACTCTCAGACCTATGAAATCATGATGGCCATTGCATAGATAAGAGTCCTTAGGTCTTTTACTGCAGTCCCTGCTCAAGCTGTTTTCCAGGTTTTATGTGTTTTGCTTGGTATTCATTTACACAAGTCTTCTCGCATTTCTCTATCAACTCACTTTACTTCTAGTTCTTTACTCAGATACTCAAAAGCATTTTGTGATCTCATTGTCTTGGATGTTCTTTCCAATGAAGAAGATTGCAAGCCATCTATGCCTGCCCCTCCTGAGGGACTCCTGTCCAAATCCTTCCAAAGGTTGACTGGTTTGCTGATACTATAGCTAGCGCTGAAGCAGATATACACATGTAAGTATGCATATGGAATATTTTCTTCTGCCTTTGACCCCCTTTGAACATATGCTAGTAGTGTATTGTTGGATCTAGGATTATGTATGGTTTAGTAACCTTTCTAATAAAATTGCTAATTGTTTTCCAGAATATTTGGACCAATTCACAGTTCCACTAATAGTGCATTAGGGTATTAACAAGCATTCTTCATCTCCTTGTGGGATTTTTTTCTGTGTGGAATGTTAGGCTAGTTACAGCTCTTAATCAGGAGGCCCTGAAATGTTTTGGGGCTTTATGAAATGATATCATTTGCAAGTGGAAATGGTAAATACTTTTGGGAAGCATACATGTCCCTGTTTTGTGCCTTATCTGGTTTTTATGATCAGAATAGCAAAAACATTTATCTCTGTTGCTATTTCATTAAGAAAATTCTCTATAATTTAATGTAGTTTTTTGGAAGGCACCTTGTTGAAAGATAGAATTTAAGAGGCAATTGTGCTCCATTGAATCAAAAGGGTTTTTATAATCAACATGTAAAAAGTAAAATGGAATCTTGCATTTTCTAAATTTTTCAGTGTGTGATAGAAAAGACATTACATTGCAGAATACTACGTGTGGAAGTCTACCTGTTACTAAATACATCAAGGCTGACTACGATGGGCATAACTACTCTCATAAAAACTTTATAGATGAAAAACAGGCACATCGTTAGATAGTATTGATAGATTTAAAAATAGATTCATAAGGTCTGAGACTTTCTCCATGCCTTTTGTGTCTTCTCTTCTTTCAAACATCCTGAGAATAAATTCCTAACACCTTCATATTGTGTTTTCTCCTGAGCAGATTCTCCTCTATGTATACTTGGTCTGATAATATTTTTCCTGTCTTTATTTTCTTTGGTACCACTTTCTTCTCCTTTATATACCCATCTGTAACTATGATGTGAGAATCTGTGTTGTTGCTCCATTTTCCCTGATGTAGAAAAGACATTGTTTAAAATAAAAATCTTTGCAGATCTTTTCTATGTTTCTTTTTTTTCCTGGTCCTTCCAGTTTTGTCAACAAACATTATTGATATGATTTTGCTTTGATAGATCTCTCCCTATGATATCTTTAAATTAGTTTAACTTTCCACTGCTTCTCTGCTTCATGAGAAGATAATGCTCATAATCTTTTGCCATTCTTCTCTGTAAGATTTTATAATTAGGTTTTATTCTACCCTGATATTGCCCTTTGTTGCCATATGTCTCTCCTAAGCAACCAACTCAAATGTTCACTGAATAAAATTTTTAGGCTCTTTTGGTCTTTTTGACATAGTAATTGACATACATTAAACATTTTTTATAAAATTATTATAATTAGTGTTCATGTATTTTTCTGTTGAGATCCCATTCTAAATGATCAATAATTTAAAAAACAGGTGAGTTTAAAGCTAAAAATAATGCATACCTTATCTTTTTTACCCTTCCCTTTTACTTTTGTACCAACCTTGGAACCTGAGGCAAATAGGGTTAAGTGACTTACCTGAGATCAATAAACTATTAGGTGTCTGAGGCCAGATTTGAACTCAAGAAGATGAATCTTCTTGACTCCAGATGCAGACCTCTATTCACTGTACTACCTAGCTGCCCCATGTTTTCCATATTAGTTAAAAAACTAGTCCTTTATTGACTTAAAATATTATGAATTTAACTTTTTAGTGATCTTATTTGGGTCTTACCATGTGCAGTACTTTCTTGGGTATTTCTTTAAAAAAAATACTGGAAGGTGGAGCCAAGTTGGCAGAGTAAGACAGTAAACTTACCTGAACTCTTCCAAATTTACCTCCAAACAACTATAAAATAATGCCCCAAAATGAATTCTGGAGTGGAAGAACTAACATAAGGATCGAGTGAAACGATTTCCTAGCCCAAGACAACTGAGAAATTCATTAGAAAAGGTCTGTCTCACTCGGGTAAAGGGGAAGCACAGGCCAGTGCAGGTGGCATTGCAGTAAATCAGCTGCAATCTACACACCAGCAAGCTAGCTGGGAGGCCTGAACCCTGGCACAAGTCAGTAGTCAGGACCCATGGCACTGATGCAGCAGGCCAGCTATGAGACCTTGATGCAAAAACTTGGGACAGTTCCCCATCCACTCCAAGAGTAGAGCCCAACTTGAAAAGTCATTAAATAGACTGGAAAAATGAGCAAAAAAAAAAACCAAACAAAAACAATGTGACCATAGAAAGTTATTATAGTGATGGGGATGATCAAAATATAAACTCAGAAGAGGGCAACAAAATCAAAATGCCAACAAGTGAAGCCTCAAAGAGAAATGTGAATTGTTTTCAGGCTCACAAAGAACTCCTGGAAGAGCTCAGAAAGGATTTTTAAAAATCAAATATGTGAGGCAGAAAAAAATTGGTAAAAAGAAATGAGAGTGATGCAAGAGAATCATGAAAAAAAGCTAACAGTTTTCATAAAGAAAACAAAAATGTACAAAACTCACCAAAGAAAACAACTTCTTAAAAAGTAGAACTGACCAAATGAAAAAGGAGTTACAAAAGTTCACTGAAGAAAGCAATTACTTAAAAGTTAGAACTGGGCAATTGGAAGATAATGACTCTATGAGACATCAAAAAACAACTAAGTAAAATCAAAAGAATGAAAACGAGAAAAAGATATGAAATATTTTATTGAAAAAACAATAGACCCGGAAAATAGATCAAGAAGAGATCATTTAAGAATTTCTAGACTACTTGAAATGCATGACAAAAAAGAGCCTAGACACTGTATTTCAAGAAACTATCAAGGAAACTGCCTTGATATCCTAGAACCATAGTAAAATAGAAATCAAAAGAATACACCAATCATCCCCTGAAAGAGATCCCAAAATGAATACTCCAAGGAACATTATAACCAAATTGAAGAACTCCAAGCTTAAGGAGAAAATGCTGCAGGCAGCAGCAAGAAACAAATCAAATATTGTGGAGCCCCAGTTAAGACTAAAAAAGAACCGGATAGCTTAGAATATGATATTCTGGCAGACAAAGGAATCAGGATCAAGTCAATAATCACCTACCCAGTGAAACTAAGTATAATCATTCAGGGGAATAAGTGAATATTCAATGAAATAGAGGACTTTCAAACATTCCTGATGAAAAGACCAACATTGAACAGAAAATTTGATTTTCAAAAACAAGATGGAAAAGAAACACGAAAAGGTAAACAGGAAAGAGAAATCATAAGGGATTTAACAAAATTAAACTGTTTACATTTCTACATGGGAAGATGATGCCTAACTTTATCACTATTAGGGTACTGAAAAGGAATATACATAGAGGGTGCAGGCATAAATTAACTTTGATGGGATTATATAAAAAATAAAGAGTGAGAAAGAAGACTTCATTGAGAGAAGAAGGAATAGAGAAGAGCAGAATGGGTAAATTACCTCACATGAAGAGATCCAAAAGATCTATTATAGTACAAGGAAAGATGTGAGTGGGTGGACTTTACTTGAACGTAACTGTCATTGGAATTGGCTCACAGAGGGAATAACATAAACACTCAGTTGGACACAGAAATCTATTTTACCCTATAGGGAAGTAGGAGGGGGGAATAAAAGAAGGGGGGAACTGATAGAAGTGAGGGTCAATTGTAGAAGGCAGTGGACAGAAGCAAAATGGAGGTGAGGAGGGACAGAGTTAAAGGAGAGGTAAAGAGGGAGGAAGAGATGGAAGGAGAGAAAGAGAAAGAGAGAGGGAGAGCGAGAGGGAGAGGGGGAGAGAGAGGGGGAGAGAGAGAGAAAAAGAGAGAGAGAGAGAGAGAGAGAGAGAGAGAGAGAGAGAGACAGGGATAAAGTAGGATGGAAGGAAATACACAGTTAATGATCATAACTGTGAATGTGAACAGGATGAACTCACTCATAAAATGTAAGCAGATAGCAGAGAGGAAATCCTACAACATGCTGTTTACAAGTAACACATTTGAAGCAGAGGCAGCAACAGCAGCTTTTTCTGGAGTTCTAGGTCCACAGATTGTGGGGGGATTGAACAGCTGAGAGTACACCCCCCATCCCCACTAGAAGCAGATAACTACCTTAATAAAGAGCTCAAAAGTCAAATAAATGGTTGGGAAAAGGAGCAAAAAACAAAAAAAGAATCAGACTATGAAATCTTACTTTGGTGACAAGGAAGACCAAAATATGCAAACAGAAAAAGACAACAAAGTCAAAGCTTCTCTATCCAAAGACTCCAAGAAAAATATGAATTGGTTTCAGGTCATGGAAAAGCTCAAAAAGGATTTTGAAAATCAAGTAAGAGAAGTAGAACAAAAATTGGGAAGAGACATGAGAATGATGCAAGAAAATCATGAAAAATGAGTGAACTGCTTGCTAAAGGGGACCCAAAAAATTACTGAAGAAAATAACACCTTAAAAGTAGACTAACCCAAATGGCAAAAGAGATCCAAAAATCCAATGAGGAGCAGAATGCCTTGAAAAGCAGAATTGGATAGATGGAAAAGGAGTTCCAAAAGCTCACTGAAGAAAATAATCCCTTAAGGATTAGAATGGAGCAGATGAAAGCTAACGACTTTATGAAAAATCAAGAAATTATAAAACAAAACCAAAGGAATGAAAAAATAGCAAACAATGTGAAATATCTCTTTGGAAAAATAACTGACCTGGAAAATAGGTCCAGGAGAGACAATTTAAAAATTATAGGACTACCTGAAAGTCATGATCAAAAAAAGAGCTTAGATATAATCTTTCAAGAAATTATCAAGGAAAACTGCCCTGATAGTGTTGAAGCAGAGGGTAAAATAGATATTGAAAGAATCCAATGATTGCCTCCTAAAAGAGATCCCAAAAGGAAAACTCCTAGGAATATTGTAGAGTTCCTAGGTGAAGGAGAAAATATTGCAAGCAGTCAGAAAAAAGTAATTTAAGTATTGTGGAAACTTAATCAAGATAACACAAGATTTAGCAAGCTTCTACAATAAGGGATTCCAAGACTTGGAATATGATATTTCACAAGTCAAATGCGCTAGGATTAAAACCAAGAATCATCTACTCAGCAAAACTGAGGATAACGCTTCAGGGAAAAAATGATCATTCAATGAAATAGAGAACTTTCAAGCATTCTTGATGAAAAGATCAGAGTTGAATAAAAAATTTGATTTTTAAACACAAGAATCAAGAAAAGCATGAAAAGGCAAACAGGAAAGAGAATTCATAAGGGACTTATTAAAGTTGAACCGTTTACTTTCCCACATGAAAAAATAATATTTGTTAAGTCTTTAGACTTTTCTGAGTATTAGGGTAGTTGGAGAGACTTTTCTGAGTATTAGGGTAGTTGGAGAAGGCACAGGGTGAGTTGAATGGGAAGGGATGATAGCTAAAAAAAAATAAAATTAAAGGGTGAGAGATGAATATATTGGAAGGAGAAAGAGAGAACTAGAATGGGGCAAATTATCTCTCACATGAAAGGGCAAGAAAAAGACTTTTCAATGCAGGGAAGAGAAGGAGGTGAGAGGGAAAGAGTGAATCTTACTCTCATCACATTTGGCCTAAGAAGGGAATAACATACACACTCAATTTGATATGAAAATCTATCTTACACTACAGGAAAGTAGTGGGGAAGAGGATAAGCAAGAGGTGGAAGATTGAGGAGGGACAAGGTCAAAAGAGAGAACAGAATAAATGGGGGCAGGAATGGAGGGAAATATAGTTAGTATTTCACAACATGACTCCTTTGGAAATGTTTTGCATGACTACACATGTATAACTTTTATCAAATTGCTTGCCTTCTCAGTGGGGATGGGTGGGGAAGGAAAAAGGGAGAGAAGTTGGAACTCAAAGTTTTAAAAACTAATGTTAGAAAATGTTTTACAAGCAAATGAGAAATAAAATATACAGGTGATGAGGTATAGAAATTTGTTTGCTCTACAAGAAAATAGTGGGGATGGGGATAAGAGAAGGGAAGGGTGTGATATAAGGAGAGTAGATTGAAGAAAGGAGTAATTAGAATGTATGCTGTCTTGGGGTGGGTGGAGGTGAGAGATGGAGAGAAAATCTGGACCTCAAAATCTTGTGGAAGTGAATGTTGAAAGCTAAAAATAAATAAAATTTTAAAATGGCAAGACTTACAAAAGAATGAAAAGTAAAATGGACAGAACCAAGAAAACACCGTATACCATGACATCAATATTGTTTTACAAATGATATTGAATGACTAAGTCATTTTGACTATTTTAAATATTCAAATTAACTATAAAGGACATGTGAAGAAAGATACTGTCATATTCAGAGAAAGAACTAATAAATAGAAGTTTGTATAGAATAATTTTACACAGACACACACAAACACACACACCTACCTATTAATGTCTAATGGTAGCCATCTCTAGAGTGGAGAGATTGGAAAAAAGAAAAAAAAATGAAATTTACATAATAACTTTTATATATTTAAAAGAAATAAAAAGTACACAATAGATTTGCAATTTCATGTGCCATCATATTTTTTATTATACTATGGTATGGAAATGCTTGCCTTATTCCATAAATTGAAATAAATGTGAAAAAATAGGTAATGAGGCAACAAAACAATCACTCTTGGCAGATGATATCAATGCATACTTAAGGATTCCAACAGAAAGAAGCAACTAAAAAACTTTTTGAAATAATTAACATCTTTAGTAAAATATCAGGATATTAGAGAGACTCACATAAATCATCAGCATTTCTATATATTACCAGCAAAGTCTAGCAACAAAAGATTGAAAGAGAAATTCTATTTAAAATAAATATAGACAATATAAAATACTTGGGAGTCTACCTGCCATGACAAAGCCAGGAATTTATTAACACAATTACAAAAAAAAACTTTCCACATGAGTAAAGTCAGATCTAAATAATTGGAAAAGCATCAGTTTTTCATGGTTAGACTGAGTCAATATAATTAAGATGACAATTCTACCTAAATTAATTTAGTCATTCAGTGCCATACCAATAAAACTACCAAAAATATTTTATAGAGCTGGAAAAACTAATCAGAAATTTCATCTAAAAGAAGAAAAACTCAAGAATATCAAGGGAATAAAAAATAATTTATTCATTTTGAGTTTTTACTATTCACTTCCATAAGATTCTGAGTTCCAAATTTTCTTCACATCCCTCCCCTCCCCCCACCCCAAGATGGTGTGCAGTTTGATACAGGTTCTACCTATACATTCACATTAAACATATTTTCACATTAGTCATTTTATAAAGAAGACTTAGAACCCATGAGAGAAACCATAATAAAGAAGAAACAAAGAGAGACAGAGAGAAAAAGAGGGAAAAACTGAGAGAGAATGAGAATGAAGAAAGGTGACCTACCTGTACCAGATCACAAATTGTATTATAAAGTGATAATCATTAAACTAGCTTAAAAATACAGTGGTGGATCAGTAGAATAGATAAAGTAAACAAGACCCAGTAGCAAATGACCATAGTAATACAGTGTTTGATAAGCTGAAAGACCCCAATTTTTGGGACAAGAACTCACTATTTTATAATAACTGCTGAGAAACCTGGATAACAGCATGACAGAAAATAGGTAAAGGCCAACATCTTATACTGTATACAAAGATAAGGTCAAAATGAGTAAATGTTTTATCTCTTTTTTAACACAAGAGAAAATGGTCTACTTCATTCTGCGATCCAAGTCTATATAGTTCTTTCTCTGGATGTGGAAGGAATTTTGCTTCAAGAGTCCATTGGGAAATTTTTAGGTCCTTGCTTTTCTGTGAAGGACTAAGTCTACCTGAAAAATTCCTCTCACACTGTGGTTGTTGCTGTTTTGTCTTCTGGTTCTGCTCCTTTCACTCAGCATCAGTTCATATAAGTCCTTCCAGGCCTCCCTGAAGTCTGCCTGTTCATCATTTTTTATAGCACAATAGTACTCCACTACATTCATATACTATCACTTGTTCAGCTATTCTCCAATCAATGAGCATCCCCTTGATTTCCAGTTCTTGACCACCACAAAGAGAGCTGCTGCTATAAATATTTTTGTACATGTGGAACCCTTTCTCATTTTAATGATCTCTTTGGGATACAGTCCTAGAAGTGATATTGCTGGGTCAAAGGGTATGCATGTTTTTGTAATCCTTTGGGCATAATTCCAAATGACTCTCCAGAATGGTTGGATCAGCTCACAGCTCCATCAACAATGAATTAGTGTTCCAAC
Source organism: Potorous gilbertii (assembly GCA_028658325.1). NCBI lineage: Eukaryota > Metazoa > Chordata > Mammalia > Diprotodontia > Potoroidae > Potorous > Potorous gilbertii. The sequence goes on along the minus strand of CM053769.1, from coordinate 32,083,621 downwards.
TCTTCCACATCTTCTCCAACATTTATCATATTTCTGTTTTGTCATATTAGCCAATCTGATAAGTGTGATGCGGTGTCTCAGAGTTGCTTTGATTTGCATCTCTCTAATCAATTGGGATTTAGACTTTTTTTATATGACTATAGATAGTTTTAATTTCTTCCTCTGAAAACTGCCTGTTCATATCCCTTGGCCATTTATCAACTAAAGAATGACCTGTATTCTTGTACATTTGACTCAGTTCTCTATATATTGTAGAAATGAGGCTTTTATCAGACACTAGCTGCAAAAATTCTTTCCCAGGTATTTGCTTCCCTTCTAATCTTGGTTACATTGGGCTTGTCTGTGCAAAAAATTTTTAATTTGTGTAATCAAAATTATCCAATTTTGCACTTTGTAATGTCTTCTCTCTCTTGTTAGGTTAAAAATTTCTCCATTTTCTATAAATCTGACAAGTACACTATTCCTTGCTCCCCTAATATGTTTATAGTATCAATCTTTATATCTAGATCATGTATCTATTTGGAATTTATTCCTGTGTACAGTGTCAGGCATTGGTCTATGCCCATTTTCCACCACACTGCTATCCAGTTTATTTTTGTCAAACAGTGAGTTCTTATCCCAGAAATGTTTTCTGCATCTATTGAGATAATCATGTGGTTTCTGTTAGTTTTGTTATTGATATGATCAATAATGCTATTAATTTTCCTAATATTAAACCAATGCTACATTCCTGATATAAATCCTACCTGATCATAATGTATTATTCTCATGATAAGTTGCTATATTCTTTTTACTAATATCTTATTTAAAATTTTTTTGCATCTATATTCATTAGAGAAATTGGTCTATAATTCTCTTTCTCTGTTTTGAATCTTTCTGGTTTAGGTATCAGAATCATATTTGTATCATAAAAAGAATTTGGTCGGACTCTTTCACCAATTTTCCCAAATAGTCTATATAGTGTTGGAATTAACCGTTCTTTAAATGTTTGATGGAGTTCACTTGTAAATCCATTTGGTCCTGCAGATTTTTTTCCTAGGGAGTTCATTGATGGCTTGTTCGATTTGTTTTTCTGAAATGGGATTGTTTAAGTATTCAACTTCCTCTTCTGTTAATCTGGGCAATTTATATTTTTTAAAGTATTCACCCATCTCATTTATATTGTCAAATTTATGGTCATACAGTTGGGCAAAGTAATTTCTAATTATTGTTTTAATTTCCTCCTTTTTGGAGGAGAGTTAACCTTTTTCTTTTTGGATATTGGTAATTCAGTTTTCTTCTTTCTTTTTTTAATCAAATTGACCAAAGGTTTTATCAGTTTTCTTGGTTTTTTCATGAAGTCAACTCTTAGTTTTATTTATTAGTTCAATAGTTTTTTTTATTTCTATTTTATTAATCTCTTCTTTGGTTTTCAATATTTCTAACTTGGTATTTACTTGGGGATTTTCAATTTGGTTTTTTTCTGAGCTTTTTCAGCTGCATGCCCAATTCATTGATCTCCTCTTTCTCTATTTTATTCATGTAGGCATTCAATGATATAAAACTTCCCCTAAGAACTGCTTTTGTAATATTGTGTAAGTTTTGGTAGGCTGTCTCATTTTCATTCTCTTTAATGAAGCTGTTGTTTGTTTCTATGATTTGTTGTTTAACAAAGTCATTCTTTATGATTAGATTATTTAGTTTTCAATTAATTTTTGGTCTATTTTTCATGACCTTTTATTACATATAATTTTTATTGCATTATGATCTGAGATGGATGCACTGACTATCTCTGCCTTTCTGCACTGGATTACGAAGTTTTTATGCCCTAGTACATGGCCAATTTTTGTACATGTGCCATGTACCACTGAGGAAAATGTATATTCCTTTCTATCCCCATTCAGTTTTCTCCAGAGATCTATCATATCCACCATATCCAGAGATCTAGAGTTTTACTCACCTCCTTAACTTCTTTCTTGTTTATTTTGAGGTTAGATTTATCAAGTTCATAAAAGGAGAAGTTGAGGTCCCCCACTAGAATAGTTTTACTGTCTATTTCTTCCTGTAACTCTCTTAACTTCTCCTCTGAGAATTTCGATGCTATGCCACCTGGAGAATGTATGTTTAGTAATGAAATTGCTTTGTTATCTATGGTGTCTTTTAGCAGGATATAGTTTCCTTCCTTTATCCCTTTTGCTTTGTCTGAGATTAGGATTGCTACCCTTGATTTTTTTTACATCAGCTGCAGCACAATATATTCTGCTCCAACTTTTTACCTTCACCCTGTGTGTATCTCTGTTTCAAATGTGTTTCTTGTAAGCAACATATTGTTGGATTATGGTTTTTAATCCATTCTGCTATCTGCCTCTGTTTTATGGAAGAGTTCATTCCATTCACATTCATAGTTATGATTACTATCTGTGTCTTTTTTGTCCATCCTATTCCTACCCCATTTATGCTTTTAGTTCTCTCTTCTCCCTTCCCCTCCAAAACAGTTTAAATTTTTGGCTACCACCTCCCTCAGTCTTCCCTCCCTTCCTTTAAATTACCTTTCCTCTTACTACTTCTTCCATCCCTTTTTACCTCCCCTCACTTTTCTTTCCTTTTCCCTTCCTTGCCTATAGGGCAAGTTAGATTTCTATACTTAAGTGAGTTTGTTGTTCCCTCCTTGAACCAAATCAGATGAGCGTAAATCTCAAATGATGCTCGTCTCCCTCCCCTCTTTCCCTCTACTGTAATGTTTTTGTGTCTCTTGCTGTGATGCAATTTACCTTTTTCTCTCTCCTCCTTTTCTCATCTCCTCTTACAATCCCTTTACACCCTTAAATTACATTTTTTTATCTTCGCATCATGTATATGTCTTTTAAATATCATAATAAATATACAATTCTGAAAATTAACAAGTATCATCTTCCCTTATAGGGATATAAACATTTTGCCCATATTGAATAACATTTTTCCCCCTGTTTACCTAATTTACACCTCTCTTGAGACTTGTGTTTGAAGACTGAATTTTTTATTGAGCTCTGGCTCAGGAAAGTCTGGAAATCCCTCATTTCATTGAATGTCTATCTCCTTATGCTCAGTCTTTCTGGGTAATTGATCCTTGGTTGTATTCCCAGCTTCTTTACCTTATAGAATATTATTCAAATCCCTCTGATCTTTTAATGTAGAAGCTGCAATGTCCTGTGTGATTCTGACCATAGCTCTTCGATATTTGAATTGTTTCTTTCTGACTGCCTGCCTGCAGTATTTTCTCCTTCACTTGATAGTATTGGTATTTGGCAATGATATTCCTTGGTGTTTTCAGTTTGGGATCCCTTTCAGAAGGTGAATGGTGGATTCTTTCAATGACTATTTTGCCTCTACATCTAGGACCTCAGGGCAGTTTTCCTTGATGATTTCTTGGAAGATATTATCCAGGTTTGTTTTTTTTTTAAATCATGTCTTTCTGGTAGACCAGCAATTCTTAATTTTCTCTCCTGGATCTATTTTCCAGGTCAGTTGTTTTTCCAATGAGATAGTTTACATTTTCTTCTATTGTTTTCATTCTTTAGATTCTGTTTGACTGATTTTTGATGACTCATAGAGTCATTAGCTTCTACTTGCCCAAGTCTAATTTTTAATGGATTGTTTTCTTCAGTTAGCTTTTGCATCTTCTTTTTCATTTGCTCGATTGTTTCTTTTAAGGACTAATTTTCTCCAGTTAGGTTTTGTATTCCCTTTTCCATTTATCAAGTTTTTCTTTTTAAGGAGCTGTTCTCTTCAGTGAATTCTTTTTCATACTTTTAAAATCATTGGCCAGTTTTTCTTCTGCTTCTCTAATTTGGCTTTTAAAATCCTTCTTGAGTTCTTCCAAGAATGCTCTTTGGGCTTGAGACCAGTTCATATTCCCTTCTGAAGTTTCAGATGGGAGTACAGTCTCAATGCCTACCTCTTTTGTATTTGTGTTTTGGTCCTTGCCTCCATAGAAAGATTCTATGGTCTTTTCTGGTTTGTTTCTTACTCATGATCACCCTTTTCCTGGCTTTTAAAGTGGATCACTGCTTCTGGGGCACAGGGAGTTCTGTCCCATGGTTCTTGTGCTGAGAATTTGAGGCTTTGTGTATTGTGGATTCTGGCTCTTTCAGCTTGAAGCTAAAATCCTACAGCTTACCTGGGGCTGAGTTGGGTGGTATGCCACAGTAGAGGTCAGGTGAAGTCTTTCTGAGTTTCCACGGAGTTATTTGGAGCTAGTTGCATTAAGTGTGGGGGAGGGGTGGTCTGGCAACAGGAGGTCTCCTCTGCTGAGCTAGAACATAGCAGTTGGTGAACCCTGCCTATGTCTTTCTGATTCCCTTGGGGTGCTGAGGTACTCCTGAGGTCTTGGTGTTGGTGATTGTGGGCTTCATGCCCCTGGAACTCAGGATCTCCTCCCAGGGAGGAGGGGACATGGGGCTGTCTGGGATGGCTCTGGTCCTGCACTGGTCCCCTTTAGTCACAGAAGGAGGGACTTCCCTTTGTGGTTTTCCTAGCCTCATGGGCTAAGAGAATGTTCATTCCTTTGGCTGATCCCACTGTTCCAGGATGTTTTCATGGAAAATGTTTTCTGGGTTTTTCTAGGTCAACAAGGGGAGGAGGATAGCATTTACTGATCACTCCACCATGCTGACTCCCGGAAGTTCAAGTAGGTGACTTACAGACATTTAATCTGTGAGCTGATTTGTCTCAAGAGCACCTGCTGCAGTTATGTGGGGTGCTGCAGTTCTCTCTCCCTCACTTCCACTGAGAATCCACACTTCTGCTGCTTCAGATCACCCAGGGCTTTCTGCTTGGCTTTGCTATGGTGGGGTCTGTGCTGGTACAGCATGTGCACTGTGAGCTCCTCTAGCCCTGTGCAACAGATCCTTCCCATCGACCTTCCAGGTTGTCCTGGATTGGAAATCTACCACATTGTGACTCCTATTATATTCTGACATGCTAAAATTTGCTCAGATTCTCTTTTTAGAGGTATCTGAAGGAGTTTGTCTTAGAACTTAGGTAAGTACTTGCTCTCACTCCTCTATCTTGACTCCACCCCCTATATGTTTTAGATATAAAAGGGGATACCACACAAAAAATTAGGAATATTTACTTGTTAGTTTACTCATCAGATCTATGGAGAAAGCAAAAATTTGTGATCAAAGAAGACAAAAAAGTATTACAAGATATAAAATGAATATTTTGAAGCTAAGATTAGAAGGAAAGAAGAAGGCTGGGAAACAAATTTTTTTTAGAGTGGGGAAGGCAAGGCAATTAGAGTTAAGTGACTTGCCCAAGGTCACACAGATAGTAAGTGTCAAGTATCTGAGGACAGATTCTATTCACTGTTCCACCTAGCGATCAATGGGAAACAATTTTTACAGCAAGGGTCTCTGATAAAGGTATTATTCTCAGCAATACAATGATCCAAGATAATTCCAAAGGACTCATAATGAAAGATGCTACTCACCTCCAGAGAAAGAACTGATGGCCTCTTAATGCAGATCAAAGCACACTATTTTTCACTTGCTTTATTTTTTTTAGTGTTTTTTTGTCTTCTTTAACATGAATTATATGGAAATGTGTTCTGTATGACTGCACATGTATAACCTGTATCAAATTGCTTACTGTTTCAGAGATGGAGGGGATTGCAGGGAGAAAAATTGGGAACACAAAATTTTAAAAAATGAATATTAGAAAATTTCTTTACATGTAATTGGGAAAAAATAAAATTTTAAAAAATCTCTTATGCAAACATGAAACTTTTGTGTAATCTTCATTTTTTTTGCTTTTCTCATTACTTATTTCTGATCTATATTCTCCAATTTTTGCTCTTCTCACCTATTGCTAACTTTGCACTGAAGTTTATTTAATTTAGAGAATCTCATAAAATTCTTTGTACAATTCTTCTACCCTTTTCTCTGCAACAGATGCTGGAACGTACCTTGCAATTATGTTCATGATGACCTTTTTCAAATATGTATTATTATTATGACACTTAATATGAACAATATAGTATGATATCACATCTTCATGATATGATAGAAAAATATGTTTCTTATTGCCTTTGGACATACCATAAAATCACCTCTGTCAAATTCTTTATTTGTCATACCAAAGAAAATCACTGAGCCTGTTTTCCATTTCTTCTCTATTTATAGTGAGAATGTTGATTGATAAGAGTTTCTTTAGTAATATGTTCATTTTCTCAGTAGACAAATATTTTACATTTAGAATAGAATTCACTGGGAAAAAGTTTAAAGACAGTCTATAAACTGTATCTGCTTTATTGATGAAAAGCAAAAAGGACTGTAGAAGACTAGGTGGTCAGTTTATATTTTTTGCTATTTAGCCACGACCAAAGAATCCATCACCAGGTGGCCAACCTCCTGGTAATGAGATTCCTTTCTGTACTTAGCTAGGCTGGTCTTCAGAAAAACAGACTGTAGCTGGCACTGTCCTCAAAGCCTTTGGACCTGGTAAAACCTGTCAGAGCTTATATTCTGCTGATGTAGACTCTGGGGACCCAGGGTCATCTCCACAGAACACTTATGGTAGAATTTTGTGCAGTCCTATATTATTTTTTTTAAATGCTGTTAAACACATTATATTTGAAAAAGTTAAGAGAGTTGAAAGGGGCCTGAAAAATTTTGAGGTATCCATTAAACTGGATGGGAAAAAGTGACAGCTTAATGTTTACTAACCTCTAATATTATAATTAATTATAAATATTATATAATATATAATATAGTATCATATAATTATTTAGCATTTCCTTCAATTATGATTTTAAGAAAACTCAAAACATTATTCTGATAAGGGGTTCATAGGCTCCACCTGAGTGCCAAATAGGTCTATGACAAAAATAAGGGCTAAGAATCTTTGATCTAGTCTGATCCCCTTGATCCATGGCTGAGGAAACTGACTAGGGATAGAGGGAATGACTTATCCAAAGTAATATAGCTAGTAAGTAGAAAAGCCAGGATTTGAACCCAGGGCTCCCTGACTCTAAACCCAGGACTTTTCCTGCTATATCAATGTGACTTCAAAGTTTAAAGCACATTAATTAGGATATATTCCAGGCCCAGAATAGCCTTGAAACATGGGAATCATGAAGGTATTCATTGGCACATTATTAACAGTGAAAGTTATTCCAAGTAGGTTGAAAGAAAAAGAAAGAAAGCCAGTATTCTCCTCAACAGAGTTTACAGCCAATTTTAAATAGATGTGTGCCATGGCACTTAATCCAAACAGTTAGCAATCTGGGGCAAACTTTATCAGTGAGCAGATGACTAGTTCTAACAGCCCTACTTAAACTGTTATCAGCAATGCCTGGAAATTTATGGAGAATTTTATGGCAGGATTGAAAAAGAGATGCCCTGGCCTTACAGCAAAAACATTATGATTCCCTTCCAAAGACAAATCATACATCACGGACTGAAGCAAGGTTCTCCAAATCTGAATATTACTTGTTATTTTGAGCAGGTGTACGTTGTATTGTTTTGGGGGGTATGTCTATGTGTGTATGTTCGTGTCTCTCTCTGTGTGTGTTTAGAGTTTTAAATCCCTAACTCCCCTTCTGGTAAGCCAAGATCACATCAGGAAGCACTAAGTAGCTGCTATACTAGGGATTCTCTCTTTTGCTAAAATGCTGATTTTGAAAATACACTTTCAGCTGGTGCCCACTGTTGCAAATTCTTGCTTCCAGAAACCACTGCCTTGACAAACATGTCAAAACATTTCCGAATTAAAACTCTACAGCCCAACACCTTCAGGTTGATGGACTTTCCCCAGTGTACACTTTGCAAGAAGCTAAAAATAGGCAGACTGCAATTAAGGCAAGCTCTGAGGAGGAGAGCCTGGTGGATGACCAACAGGGTCAGTCCCCTGGATGCAGGCCAGACACAATTCTAAGCCAGAAATGTTCTGGCAAAGCCAAATTTTTCATTAAAATTGCTGGGATAAGGCAGAATGAGAATCAAACTTTCTAAGGTTAAAAATAGCTTTGGACAAACTGTGGATGTCTAAGAAAATAGTCCAGATTCCTGCTCATGTTTAAAGAATAAGACTAGTTTCTACACCAGCCCTTAGATCTTGAGGGGTTTGGGGGTGGTGGTGGAGGAAGAGACTCTCATGAAGGAATTCTACACAGCCATTTTCTTCTTAATTAAAAAAAATCCTTTGGGAAGCCTGTTGTTCTGAAGAGTGCAAAAAGATAGCTTCCTAAAAGACATCTCAGGATAATTTTCATCAGGCTTCCAATAAAAAATTCAAGCAAAAAAATCACTGAAACCTCCACACATCTCTTTAGTTCCATTAGAGGATAAACATCTAGGAGGGAGTCATTGTTTTCTCAGATATCACTGAGTAGAGAAGAGACCTTAGGGCTCTATTCAGAGAATCAGAGGATGTTAGTTCTGGAACTAGGAGGCCCCTCTAGGTCACTGAGTCCAGCCTCTTCATTTTACATAGAAAATGAGGCAAGGAGATGTTAGGGGACCTGTCTATGGTGGCAGTGGCAGAGTGGTGATTCACACCCAGCTGGTCTGACTTTAAACCCATTCCTTTACCTAATGATGACTTCTTCTAATGACCACATTTTACTCCTGAAGAAAATGAAGCCCATAAATGGGAAATTATTTACTCAAAGTCACACAATATTCCAAGGGTGGGAACTGGGATAAAGAACCAAGCCTTTTGTCTCCTGGTCCTATACTCTCATGGGTTATGACATCTTGCCTTCCTATCAGAGGTATTCCGTATGCTGCTCTATACACTGACTAACAAAGGGAAATCATGAAACACTAATGTACTACTGCCAAAATGTTGCAATCTATTTAAGGTAACACTCATACGAGTTCCATGAGAGATAGACCCATTAGAGCAGTTAAAAGGTGGAGTGTCCCCTGCAGGACTCAGTATCTACAATAATAGAAATCTTTTTCTATGTGTGTGATCCTGGGAAAGTCACTGCATCCTCTTTGCCTCAGTTTCCTTGCCTGTAAAATGAGTTGGAGAAGGAATAGGCAAACCACTCCAGAATCTTTGCCAAGAAAATCCCAAATGAAGTCATGAAGGAAGAGTTGGAAATGACTGGACAACAAATCACTCAACAGAAGGCAAAATCAGGAATCATTAAAACCCAACTGCATGTAATCCAGCCCACCAAGCTATTATTAAGCAACTACTGGGTACAAGACAATGTTCTAGGCAGCAAGGATGTGAAGACAAAATGAAAAACATTCCTACTATCACAGAGCTCATGTTCTGCTGAGGAAATATAATATATATACACATAAGCCCCTTTACGCCCCTCTTCAGTCTTCATCTGCTTTTCAGGGTCACTGTACAATTCTTAGAGATTTAGCCTTGCGTTTTAAAATTGCTGTGTCAAATTCATATGCAATTAATAACCAGTTAGAGGACTTACCTTGTCTTTAAAGTCTGTGTGGTTCTGAAGAATGGCTCTGTGGTAGGTAGCTGTCCTCACAAAGTCCTGGAGCATATTTTGCTGTTGGGATATACACCCATAAAACTAAAAGGAAAAGATAAGTTGCAAAATCACATAATTGTAAGGACCCTTAAAGAGCATTGAGTTCAATCTTTTCATTTTACAGATGGGGAAACTGAGTTCCAGGATGGGGGATGGTCCTGAATTCAAGGTCATATGGCTGGTAAGTACCAGAGATAGAATGCGAAGCCTAATCATCTGGTTCCTCTATGATTGGTGGAGAACATATATTTCTAACTCATAAAATGCACGTCTTCAGCTTGATTCAATGCAACTCAATTCCACAATGTGCTTTTTAACATATTCCATGTACAGGACTTGAAATGTTCAGAGAACTGATGGGGAATCTCCATTAAAAACAAACATGATCACAAAGCAGGTAGAGATGGGAGCTGGAAAATACCAGAGAAAGAGAAGGAAGACAAGGATGACACGGCTTAGAGTAAAGACTGGTTCCAAGTGACTTTGCCTTGCCCTTGAATCTATAATAAAATAATACAAGACTGATAAGGGGCAGCAAGGTGGTGCAGTGGATAGAGTACCAGTGCAGGAGTCAGGAGAACCCGAGTTCAAATCTCACCTCAGACACTTGACACTCACTAGCTGTGTGACCTTGACCAAGTCACTTAACCCCAACTGCCTCATCCTGGGTCATCTCCATTCATCCTGATGAATATCTGGTCCCTGGATTCAGATGGCTCTGGAGGAGAAGTGAGGCTGGTGACCTGCACAGCCCTCCCTCACTCAAAACAAAGTCAAGTGCAAGTCATGTCATTATTTCTCTGATGCCACGGTCTTCTTCGGCAACAAAGGACAAACACAAGATTGGCAAATTTCTGATATCCTAAGTATCTTCCCTTTCCAATGTGGGATTTTGTCTGGGAGGGTGGAAAATAGGTGGTAGCCAAGAGATCCTAGCTCTAGATCTCATTTTACAGATGAGAAAACAGGCCCAGGGAGATTAAGTGAAAAGACACAGGCAGTATCAGAGGTGGGATCTGAACACAAAAACCCCAGCTATTCAGTCCTGACCTACCTCTCAGGCTCCACACTAAATGCTGTATAATAAAACATGTACTTCTTAAAACTATTGCACTTAAGTAGAAATGCTTTTATTAAAGAAAAGAGTACCAACAACCTTAAATCCTTCCCAGTTTTCAAAAATCTAATTCAGTATTAATGCTAATAGGACAATCCCTCTTCAAGTGTGTAAAACTACTATGGTTTTTCTATGAAATCTGAAAGGTAATAATTTTTTTCTCAGAGAGATAAGACCCTTCTGCACACGATGATTAAGCTGAACCATGTCAATGCTCTTCTCCAAGTTATCAAATTGAACATAGCTCTGGCTAAGTCGTAGCAAACCCGAGAAGTTAGGAACTCATTACTACTACAAACTATCTAGAAGGTATATATGCGTGTGTGTGAGTGTGAGTGTGTGTGTGTGAGTGTGTGCGTGAGTGTGTGTGTGTGTGTGAGTGTGAGTGTGTGTGTGAGTGTGTGTGAGTGTGAGTGTGTGTGTGAGTGTGTGTGAGTGTGTGTGTGAGTGTGTGAGTGTGTGTGTGTGTGTGTGTGAATGTGTGTGTGAGTGTGTGTGTGAGTGTGTGTGTGAGTGTGAGTGTGTGTGTGTGAGTGTGAGTGCGTGTGCGTGTGTGTGCGTGTGAGTGTGTGTGTGTATGAGTGTGTGTGTGTGAGTGTGTGTGAGTGTGTGTGTGTGTGTGAGTGTGAGTGTGTGTGTGAGTGTGTGTGAGTGTGTGTGTGTGAGTGTGAGTGTGTGTGTGTGAGTGTGAGTGTGTGAGTGTGTGTGCGTGTGTGAGCGTGAGTGTGTGTGTGTGAGTGTGTGCGTGTGTGAGCGTGAGTGTGTGTGTGTGTTTGTGTGAGTGTGAGTGTGTGAGTGTGTGTGTATGAGTGTGTGTGTGTGAGTGTGTGTGTGTGAGTGTGTGTGTGTGTGTGTGTGTGTGTGAGTGTGAGTGTGTGTGTGTGAGTGTGTGTGTGAGTGTGTGTGTGTGAGTGTGTGTGTGCATGTGAGTGTATGTGTGAGTGTGTGTGTGAGTGTGTGAGTGTGTGTGTGTGCGTGTGAGTGTGCGTGTGTGTGCGTGTGAGTGTGAGTGTGTGTGCGTGTGTGTGCGAGTGTGTGTGCATGTGTGTGCGTGAGTGTGAGTGTGTGTGTGTGTGAGTGTGAGTGTGTGTGTGAGTGTGTGTGAGTGTGAGTGTGTGTGAGTGTGTGTGTGTGTGTGAGTGTGTGTGTGTGTGTGTGTGAGTGTGTGTGTGTGTGAGTGTGTGTGTGAGAGTGTGTGTGTGTGAGTGTGTGTGTGAGTGTGTGTGTGTGTGAGTGTGTGTGTGTGTGTGTGTGTGTGTGTGTGTGTGTGTGTGTGAGAGAGAGAGAGAGAGAGAGGGGAATCATGGAAAGTTGAGAAGGGAAACTTAGAGATCATGTTCCGCTCAATAAGCACTTATTAAGTATTTATTATGTGCCAGGTACCATGCTAGGGATAACCAAGACAAAAATAAAAAAAATTCCTGCCCTCAAGGAACTTACATTCTACTTGATGAAAGAAAATAAACTCAGAGAAATACAGACAAGCTAAATACAAAGTAATTTCAGTAGGGACCACACTAGTACCTGCAAGGAACGTGAAAGGTCTCTTGTGTGAGAGGCAGCATTTTAGCTGAGTCTAAAGGGAGTCAGGAGTTCTGAAAAGTGGAGGTGAGGAAGGAGACCATTTCAGACATGGGGGATAGCCTATTCAAATATACAAAGAAAGGAGAATGATTTACATTCAGAAAATAGCAACTAGATCTATTTGGTTAAAGCATAGGATTCATGAGGAAGAAATAATTTGTAGTCAGTTTGGAAAGACAGGATGGAAAGAGATTGCCAAGGGTTTAAAGTACCAAAGCAAGTAGTTGGTATTTTATCATAAGGATAAGAAACTACTGATAAGGTTACTAGGAAGTATATATCAAATAAAGCGATGGGCCTGGAGTTAGGAAAATTTGAGTTCAGATCCAGTCTCAGCTGTGTGACCCTGGATAAGTCACTTAGCCTCTGTCTGCTTCAGTTTTTCAACTATAAAATGGGGATCATACCAGCACTCATTTCATAGAGCTGTTGTGAAGATCGAATGAGCTACCTATCTGTAAAGTGCTTGGCACATAATAAGCACTTAATAATGCCTTGCTTTCCCTTTCCTTTTTCCTTCCTTTCTCTTCCCTCCTTTCTTTTCTTTTCCTTCCCCTCCCTTCTCCCCTCTTCAGTAGGGAAGTGACAAGGTTAGATCTGGGTTTTAGGGATATTGACTTGGCAGATGTGAGAAGGGCAGATCAGAGATGGGAAAGACTGAATGAATACAGTCCATCAGAGACCAAAAGATACCAGAATACAGACCAATTAGAAGCCTAGAGAGACTGTCCAGGTCAGAGGTGCTAAGGGTCTGAATAAGACTGGTTATAGTATGAGTGGAAAGAATAGGACAGAGGTAAGAGATGTTATGGGGTGAAAATGAAGAAATGAAGTTATGACTATTCTTGTTTTTTTTCTTGTTAAGTAAGTGTTTTTTGTTTAAGAGGTAACATTGTGACTGATTTGGTATTTCTAAAAAAGCTCATCAGTAAGGGCTCAGGAGCTCTAGGAGTAGGAGAAATGTATCTCCTCTACAATGGGGTTTCTATTAGACACTAAGTAGTAGCTTCTCCTCCTGAGATGCCATGCCAACATGGTGATACAAGTAAAGAAAGAAAGTGAAAGTTTGAACTGCAATTCTCTGGTCCAGCATCGGTCTAATACTTTTTCAACAACAGCAGGTTACCTCTGTATCAGGGAGAGGACCCTTAGAGATAGCACGTTGGTGGAGCTGTGAGCATGTGGCTGGTTAGCAGACCCTTCTCATAGAAGGCAGTGTAACCAAAGCCACAGAGAGCATGAGTGACTAACTTGTCTGTTGTACAAGATATCAAGATCATTGAATTTAGAGCTAGAAGAGACCTTAGAGAGGACATAGTGCAACCACCTTAATTTACAGATGAAGTAGCAAAGGTATTTATATACCCAGAGTAGCAAAATGACTTGCCTAAAGTGAAATATACATGTAGTAAGTGGCAGAACCAGGATTTATGTCTAAGTCGTCCTTCTCTAAACTTAGTGCTCTTTCCACCACACCAATATTCTATTAATTGATTTTTATTTCCATAAAGATTCCTTTGGAACAATGTAGCTAACAGTATGTTGCCATACTAACTAACATGTAAGTTGTGGAAAGGGTGTCGCAATATGTGGCAGTCCAGGGAAGAGATTGTTTTCCATGCTTCTTAGTGGAAGATTGAGTTAAGAGATATTCATGACAACCTGCCATGGAATTTGAGGGGTCCTTCTGCCTTGGGCTCTTTGCCAAATGGGTTACACAAGGATAGAGAAATATTTACTGCTGCTGCCCTCCACTGCTGCCGTAACAAATTTCCCTGGGAGTTTAAACTTTCAAAAAACATTTTCCTCACAATAGCACTGTGAGATAGGTAATGTTGATGTATTTAAATACTGTTAGACATTGGGGTACGGTGGTGAGTACGATGACTGCACGTAGGGGCTCACGGGTGTCCCCTGAGTAAAGAAACATTGCTTTATGTAATTTCTCAAACTAAAGACTGAAATTCTAGACTATATGGCATTATAGAGTACAGAACTTAAAAAGACCTGGCTTCAGATCCAGATTAAATCTATCATTTACTAGACCATGAAGAAATCATTTTAACTCTCTAAGCTTCAGTTTCCTCATCTGTAAAATGGGCTAGTAATACCTGTAGCATCTACTTCACAGGACAGTTGAGCAGTTCAAATGAGAACATCTCAAATCACCACATCAGTGTTAGCCCCTATTATTTTCCTTCATACCTGAAAATACTGTGCAGCAGAGGCGGCCTCTGTCCGCTGACTGAACACTGAGTATTCCTTCTTCTGCTTCCGATATCTCTCTAAGGCATTTGAAAATGTACTGTATTCTGAAAGGGAAAAGTACAGGTAAAAGTCCACATACTTGGAATGGCAGGACCTACTAAGCTGCCTGCCCTTAAGAAGGACAATGGAGAAAATAATGATGGAAGGATAGTGAATTTACCTCTTTCTAATATCTTGGGGAGGATTGGGGCAGTAGTAGAGAGGCAGCCATATTTTGCCCATTCAGAGAGAACACATCTTTATTTACGTTACTTTCACATCCCTCCCCTGGTGCTAATTTCCTGTGTGACTTTGGACAAGTTGTTAACTTAGCTGAATGACAGTTTCCTCATCTATAAAAAGAGAAGATAGGGCTAGAGATGGCCTCTGAGGTCCCTTCTAGCCCTATGTCTCTGAGTCAAAATTATTCATATTATAATTTGTTTGTTTTCACTTTCTTATTGGGGGGGAATAAGAAGTATTTCTATAGTTCCCATTATATGACAAGTACTGTGCTAATTGCTTTACAAATATGGTGGCAGGGAGACAGGACCTGAGGGAAGGAGGATCTTTGAAAAAAAAAATTGATAAAACTTGTGTGAACTACTGGTACTATTAAACTTTAACGTGAGGCATCTCAGAGACATGGGTAGATAATGTGTAGAATAAGTATCCCTGTCTGGCTAGTATGGGCCCAACACAAAGGCAGACTTTAAGGTAGTTCAATGACAAATTCCAAAATTTAATTCAGCTAGAGTTTACCAAGCACCTGAGTGTAGAGGGTGGGGTAGAGAGAAATTTCAGATAAGACACTGTCCTGGGCTTAAATGAACTCATCATCTGATTGAGGAAAACACAAATATAGGTAACAACAATACATAATAACACATTAGGGAGGTATGGAAATGATAATCTTAGGAGTGAAATGATTTTATCCATAATTTTATGCAACCATTCTCCCTGTGATTTGGCCATTAAGAAACTGAGATCTAGAAAGGAAAAGTGATTTGTTTAAGGTCACAAACCTATTAAGAGGCAATTCGAAGATGTAAAATTAAGTGTTATGTTGAGGGTGATGGCAGGTGGCCAGGGAAAGAGAAAATGTAGATAGACCATTACTGACTGGGACGAAGGAACAAAGGTACCCAAAACCCTTAACTCAGTAATTATAGGATTTATAAATTTAGATATGGGAGGGACCTTAGAGGTTATGGAGTATAACCCCTTCCCAATTCCAAGCCCAGTGTTCTGTCTACTACACTGGACTAACCCTTATTTGACATACGGTCTATTCGGCAAAGAAGGAGGAACACATGCCATAGACATGACACTGTGCTCCTTGCCTTTAGAGCTTAAAGTCTAAGAGAAGGAGGTGGGATATAACATGTAGAAATTAAATCCAGGACAGGATGGGATCATATGTTTAGAATTGGAAGGAATCTTAGGAATCCCCTCACTCTGTGCTCTCATTTTAGAGAAGAGAGAACTTAGGATTCTGAGACTTGCCTAATATCTCACAAGAAGAATGCAGCAGAGCTAAGATTTGAACAGAGAGTCTTTGACTTCGAATCCACTTTCACCTTGACAGATGCAACTAAGGTACTCTAGGAAAACCTCTCTGAGAAGGGAGACATCATCAGAGAGGTAGTGTCCCATTATCGATCTGGAGTTAAGGACATAGGTTAAAATCTTCAGTATCTCTGCAACTGACTATGGGGCTTTGGGCAAAGGTCATTTAATTATTCTGAGTGCCAGTTTTCTCCTCTGGAAAAAGAGCAGTTAGTTCTAAATGACCTCTAAAGTCTTCCTAAGTTAATTCTAGGTTCTTCTTACTATCTCATCTCTAGGGACACTTTCAATTTTCATGACCTATGACTGACTGTGTTTCAGCTGCTGGGATCAGGAATAGCCTTATGAAGAAGCTATCCTATGAGTGAGACCTTGGAGAAAGATGGTTGTAACATGTTAAGTGAATGAAGGAAAATGTTCCAAGCCGGAGGATGGTGGGGGGAAAGGAAAAGAACAGTCCTTAGTTTGGCTGAAATGTAGATTTCATGAAAGAAAGTAAATAAGGGATAAGACTGGAAATGTAGGTTGTAGCCAGACTATAGAGGGCCTAAAATGTTAGGTTAAATTGCTGCTATTTCATCCCAGAGGCAATAGGGAAAACTGCTGGTTTTTGAGCAAGCGACAGTGTATTAGGAAGTAGAAGACAGAACGGAAGCTCTTCTTGGGCAGGGGTCATTTTATTTTTGGATGTTTTCTGCACACTCAGGTGTCTGTCAAATCAGTGCTTATTTAATGACCAAAGGAGATTATTTTGTTAGCCTTGTGAGAACACGGCTGGTAAGGAGAGATAGATCTGCAACATTATTATAATATTTCAAGAAAGGGGAAGAAGCAAGGTGAGTGGCAGTAAGGGCAGATGGAACTGGGAGAACGTTACAAATCACTGAATCTGAAGGGGAAGGGGAAGGAGGCAGAAGAGTCAAAGATTATGCTTAGGTTCCAAGTGTGGGTTACAGGGAACATGGCTGCACCACAACAGAAAAAGGGAGGCTGGGTGGAGAGAGAAGAAGCTGCTTTCATTTAGGGATATTTTGAATTCTGGATGCTAAAGGATAATCAGGTAAAGATGTCCTACAGGCACTTTGAGATGTGGAATGGGAGCTCAGAGGAGGTACTGAGGCTGAATCAATATAGCTGCCAGAGCCATGGGGGTGTGACTTTTGAGTTGGGCTTCAAAGGATGAGAAGAAATTGATAATGAGTAAAATTAGGAGTTTCAGTTGTTCCCTCACTGGGGGTTTCATCTAAGTAAAGATTTAGGTCTTGGAAACCTTATGAGGTCCATCTGCCTCTATTCTCAATTAGTTCCTGCACATAGAGTACATCCTAGATGCAAATCGAAGAGCTCAAGTGAGGAGGAAAATGTGGGTAGAAAATCATAATTAAAAGGAGAAAAAAAGGCAGAAGATGTTGAAAATGTTTTCGAAACAGAGATACTTAGGCTTTCTAAACTTTAAAGCACTCTACCATATTATACCTTAAAACACCATTTCCTGGTATTTAAAGCTTTCCACAGTCTGCCTCCACCCCTTCTTTCCAGCTTTATTTCACATTATTAAAGTTTTCCCAATCAGATTTCTAGGTTTTTCTCCGGAGTTAACCCACTATTTTGGTACAGCTACACAAGCAGTGCTCTCTCTTCTCATCTGATTTACAGAACTTACCTCACAATAGATACTTAGTTGCAACATTCCCCTCCTCTGTGAAGCATTCCGTGATCCACACCAAAATGGAAGTGTTCATTTTAACTTTGGATGTTCCTAAAGCACTTCATTTCAACCTTTCCTTTGTGGCCCCCTCTTATCACATCCTACCACGTATTAATTTCCAGTTGTGTCTGACTCTCTGTTGAGATATTGGAGTGGTTCACCACTGTCTTCTCCAGTTCATTTTACAGATGAGGAAACTGAGGTAGACAGAGTTAAGTGACTTGTCCAGGGTCACACAGCTAGTACGTGTCCAAGATCAGATTTGAACTCAAGAAGGTAAGTCTTCCTGATGCTAAGTCCAGAGCTCTATCGATTGGGCCATTTAGCCGTCCTATCTCTCTATACTTAATTATATTTCCCCAACAGAATGTCAGATCCTTGAGAGTAAGGACTCTCATTGTTTATAGTTCTGTCCTTGATACCTGGTATAGTGTCATGAATATAGCAGATACTTAATAGATGGCTGTTTTTTAAATTTTTTAAAAAATAGGTGTAACCATAAAAAAATGAAGCTGATTTTTTTTGCATAGTTCTTAAACTACGTGAGGCAATCTGATCCTTAAGCAATACTATTGTCTCCATTTTATTCTCTAATTCATTCTCCACAAAGATGCCAAGTTAATATTACTAAAATTCCCCCAACACAGATCCTCAGTAGCTCTGCCTTGTCTCAAGGATATAGTACATCTTCATCCTGGCGTATAAACATTTTGTGTCCTCTAAAGACTAATTACCCTTCCTCTCCTTCATGTGCTCTTGAGAAGCAGCTAGGTAGCCTAATGGGTAGCGTGCTGGCCCTGGACTCAAGAAGACCTGAGTTCAAATATGGCCTCAGACATTTCTCACCAGGCAAGTTAGTAACCTCTCTGGGCCTCAAATTCCTCAACAGTAAAATGAAGGTAATGATAGCACCTAACTCCTTGGATTGTTGTGCAGATCTAGCACAGAGCCTGACACATAATAAATGTTTGTTTCATTTTCCCCTTTCTCTTCCAGTTAAACTAGCCCGATGGCTGTTCTTGCTTCTGTGCCTTTGTCTAGGTGGGTCCCCTCCTCTCAAATGTTTTCCCCTCTATGCCCATTCCTATCTTCCTTCAAAGAACAATTGAGGTGCCACCTCCTATGCAAAGCTTCGCCTCTGGTCTCTTGTTAGCACTCTATCCCCGTCTTGAAATGTCTTGAACATCATTTCTACATTTCCATATTCTTCTGTGAGTTCATTTAGTCTTCCCATTAAAATTTAAACTCCCTGAGGGCAGGAGCTCTTTTCCCTTTTGTCCCTGTAGCCATAGTGACTCACATATATTAAGTGTTTAATAAATGTTTAATTAAATTAAAAGAAGTTTTTTAATTAAATTAAAAAGAGGAAATCTAAATTGAATTACCCAAGGCCATACAACTGGTAATTAGCAGATTGATACTGACAAATCCAGGTCTTCTGATGCCAATTTCCATGAACATTTCACGGTATCATGGCAAACTCTATGCCCCAAGTATACAAGGTCAGCTATCATTATTTTCTCTATTCCGGGGATGGGGAAACCAAGTGCTTCTATCTATACATTCATTTATGGCCGTGGTCATGACTACAAGTCTACCCTTTTGAATTTCTGGCCTTAAAGTATATGATTTTCTATTTAGGACACATATTTACACTCCCGGACCTGGCCTGTGACGACACATCATTTCTTTCTTTGGTCCTATTGTTTTACTTAAAAAGAGTAAATGGAAGAAATTTGTTTTTTATCTGCAGCTCTTAAATCCTTGCGATTTTAAGGGATCCTGTTTCAGGGTCTGCTTGTGCAGTCAGTGTAAGACTCCTTCTTTGTTGTAAAAGGGTAAAAATGCCTAATTGTTGACAGAGGTGACCCCAATTTATGTAAGTACTTTACTAATGTTAACTCATTTGACCCTGGTGCTGTTATTATCTAAATTTATAGATGAAGAAACTGAGTGTAAGGGAGGTTAAGTGACTCAGGTCTTCCTTACTCCTAAGTCCTCTGTTCTATCCATTGAACCATCTGGTTGTCCAGACATGATAACAGAAAGTAGACATTTGCCAATAAGACTAAGACATCATTGTTTTCTTCGCATCAGTCCTTAATCATACCAAACAGGATCCATTCTTCTGTGTGTGTGTGTGTGTGTGTGTGTGTGTGTGTGTATGTGTGATTAATCCTTAATCAACCTGAGAAGTTTACAGGGCATAAAACTTCCTTTGCAGGCATCTGAGTGGCACCCTCCCATATAGAGGTGGGCATGTCCACTGGGTACATTGCTGAGAGTACACAAAATTCCAGCTTTATTTCAAGTGATCAGAGTTGTCTCCAAAATGAATGGTTGGATGAGACTCAAAAGGATGGACTATCTTGTCTTAGCTTCCTTTCCTGTGGTTTATAAAAGCTGAGAAATCATTTTCTTTCTTAAACTTACTTCCTTTTCACCCTCTCCTACTAAGAAAACTGATTGTGGCAACAGAGTAGACCCGCTTCAGGGATAAAGGAAGCCTATGCTCTTTCTGCCTTCTAATCCTCTTGGGAACTGGAAATGGCTGCCCTGAGGTAGGGACACATGGGATGTTTTTGCTGACAGGAGGTATCCTGAGAGTGGACTTTTTCAGTTGAATTGATAGTTGAAGAGATGGTAGTACCAGGGTGTTACTAGATTTCCACAGAAGCATGTGATGGAAGCAGACTGCATCCAGTTGACCTGAGAAGGTCAACTTTAGAATTGCCACTTGAGTGGCATCAATTTGTAGAATTTCAACTTCAAGAATTTGGGGACTGGACCTTCTGTCAGAAAGAAGAGATTTCTCAATGCTGAACAGAATTTTCCCACATGATTCTTGAGCAGCATTCTACTTGCAGAGCATTAAGTAAGTAAAAGCAGTAAGTCCCATCCAGTTATTCAGCGAGTGATGGTCTGATAGAGCATTATTTATTCATCAGTCCCAAAGTATGCTTGCCTTTAGTGAGAAGAATATCCAACCCAACAGGGTGACATTACAAGGCTAGGAGGGAATATGTAGGATCCTATGGGAGGGCTAAAGACCTAACAGGATGTTTCTCTAGTGGCAACCTCAAGCTCAGTTCTTCCTGAGGGTAGCTGATGGACTTTGCGAGCACTTTATATGTTCTGTGCCCTTTGCATCTTCATTTTCTGTGAAATGTATTACCCATATTCATTGTTTCCTTGAGTATGTCTATGGGAGAGGGTACCTTGTAATCAGGCAAATATTTAACAACTGGGTTTCCAGGAAAAAAAATACATATAACATACTTTCTAGTTTAATCTGCATTTATTAGCATTTTCCCACGATTACCTTAAGTCTAGAAGACAATAAAAAAACCCAATAAATTAAGCCCTAATTTATAGCATCTGCTGATATCCAGGGTATAAATATTCACAATGAAAATTTAACAACCAGCTGGTACAAATCAACTCTAACACACCTTTGTGTGTATTCCCTATTTAGGAAAACCCAGACACAAGACAAATGTAAGCTATATTTAGAGATTTTCCTAGAGTTACTAATTCTAAGTGAGGAGAATGGCCCAATATAGGAGAAGACTTTTGTGGTCAGCCCCCAGAACTGGATTTGACTAGTGTGAGGCCACAGTACTGAGTCACAGGCTACGTAGGAAGTGATAAAAATTATTCTAGCTTCTTAAATAGCATAATGGAACATCATTATAACATTATTCTATTATAAACAAGAATGCAGTGCAAGACAAATATTTCCTAGGTTTACTCTAATGGCATTTAATTAGCAAATTACAATAAAGGTCTTCTTCTAGGGCAGTCTGTGCCTTGAGCAGCCTAACAGATAGGTAAGAGTTAATTAAATAAGGCTGTAGTTCTACATATTAAACATCCAAGAGGAAGAGGAAAGAAGCAGGAATTTAGCAAGAATAAGGATTCTGAGCCACAAGAGTCACTGCCTATAAAAGCTAAGAGCAGAGATGGTGTCAAATACATAGGGTTGACACTAACATGGGTCAAGAAGGCTGAGAACCAAAACATTCAATGAGAGGGGTGGAGTCAAACTGCATGATGATCTGCCATACCTACCTCTACTAGAAGAGGCAGTGTGGGTACCCAAGAACCTTGGGAATATCAATGCCCCCTAGGCTAATAGCCATCATACAGGGGATAGAAGAATGTGACCTAGTAGCTGCTACTACACGTATTACAGTCTGCCTAATTAGCTGAGTACCAAGAAACAAGGCTTTTGAATCCCAAATCCTTGGTGCTATCAAATAATTCAATATCAGAAACAAATACAATTTTATCAATGCAAATGATAACGAAGAAGATGCATTACCATCTACCTGAATACTACACCTTAAGGACCACTGGTCCTTTCCACCTGCTTTGCAGTTGAACCAGTGTATATGTGTTGGCTTTCCTTTATTACAAGGATTTTTCACTGTTGGAGTTGTTTTTTGGATCATTGGACCCCTCTGGCAGTCTGGTCAAGCCTATGGACTTCTTTTCAGCATAGTGTTTGTAAGTGTATTCAGTTAAATGGATCAGATTACAAAGGAAATCAATTACTCCACAATAACAAGCTGTAGATAGGAAGACTGTGATCACATGCAGTCTGGTAATAAGTCTAATCACTGGAGTACTTCAGAAGCAGCGATGGACACAAATCATATTCTGGGACATCTGCAATAACTATGACATGATATGAAAATATCTGTGATTTCTATTGGTGGCAAACTCATAGGTACTACTAATTTTACTGTTGTTCACGTTGATAGTTGAAAAAAATGGGGCAGCTAGGTGGTGCAATGGATAGAGTGCCAGTGCAGGAGTCAGGAGGACCTGAGTTCAGATCTCACCTCAGACACTTGACCCTCACTAGTTGTGTGACCTTGGGTAAGTCACTTAACCCCAATTGCCTCATCCTGGGTCATCTCCAGTCATTCTGATGAGTATCTGGTCACTGGATTCAGATGGCTCTGGAGAAGAAGTGAGGCTGGTGACAGGCACAGCCCTCCCTCACTCAAAACAAAGTCAAGTGCAAGTCATATCATTATTTCTCTGATGGCATGGTCTTCTTCAGCAATGAAGGACAAATACACAGTTGAAAGAAATACTAAATTTCAGTTAGTAGTTAATGAAAATAAAAACGTAATTTTTTCCCATCTAAGCCCACAAATACTCAAAAATGTATCCTCAGACTAGGATAAGAACTTTTGTCCTATTAGAATGTAAACTCCTCAAGAATAAGTGCTATTTGTATCCCCAGCACTTAGAACAGTGCTTGGCACACAGTAAATGCTTAAAAATATTTTTTTTTCATCCATCCATCCATCCATCCAGTCATTAATCCATTCATGCACCAGTCTTGTTCCTTTCTGTTCCTTGAAGGCAAAGGGCTACCAGGCAGCATGACTGTAGGATTTCACTTATAAAAGGTTCTCAAAGTATAGATTTAACTGGATGTCATTTCTCTTCCTTTTAAGATTATAAACAATTGAGGGTAAGGATTATGTAATTTTTCACCTTTGTCTCTCCAGTGTCCAGCATAGTGCTTTGCATATGCTAAGAACTTAATAATTATTCACTATTTCAACTAAACAAGTATTCATTAAGAACTTGCCACATGCCCCGTACTGTTAGACTTAGGGGTACAATAACAAAAAATGAAGGTCTCTACGTTCCATTTAGGAGAACAATCTATTCCCAGGTAAATTAAAACAAAATATATACAAAATAGATTCAGGGACGGGTTCTACTGCTCTGTGTGTGTGTGTGTGTGTGTGTGTGTGTGTGTGTGTATAAACTGGAGATAGCCTCATTTGGGGGACAGTACTCAACAAAAACTTGGAAGGAACTGGATTGAATTGAATAAGACAGCTCATTTAAAGGTCAGGTTGATTTTTCCCTAACACAAATTTTTTACTCTTGGAATTGTTCAAGTCAAAGTTCCTGGAAAGCATTTGTACAAGAACTTTCTCTTGGACCAAGGAAGAAACCTTTTAATTATAGACCTCAGTTTCCTTATATGTAAAATATGGGGGTGGGGCTAGATGATTTCTAAAGTCCCATCCACTTTGATTTAGCATTCTTTGAACTAAGAAACTGAAATGTGTCAATTGGGCCTCTCTTCTGGAACCTCTACAATTAACAACTAAATATTTGATCACTTTACATAACATACAACATCAAAGATTTTGGAATAAATCAAATCAAACACTGGGTTGTAGGATTTGGGGAAGAGCAACTCGGGATCATATATGGACATATCACATATGGTTATATTACAAGACTCATAGATAGAAATGGGTCTGATCTAACCTATCTGCAAATGGTCAGGCAAAATTTAATTTTTTTTACTATCATTGGTATCATCATCATCATCATCTCTCACAGCCTGTTTCCTCATCTTGGGAATAATAACTGTAATCCTTCAGGATTATCAATGCTCAAAAACTGTATAGAATCTCAAAACTGTATAGAAATTTCTACTATCATCATCATCATCATCACCATCACCATCATCATCATCATCACCCTCATCATCTTCATCGTCATCACCCTCATCATCACCATCACCATCATCATCATCATCACCCTCATCATCTTCATCATCATTACCCTCATCATCTTCATCGTCATCATCACCATCACCATCATCATCATCATCACCACCATCATCATCATCACCATCACCATCATCATCATCATCATCACCATCACCATCATCATCATCACCATCATCATCATCATCATCATCATCATCATCACCATCATCA
>CM053769.1:31997664-32058657 GCA_028658325.1 Potorous gilbertii | reverse complement strand
ATCATCATCACCATCATCATCACCATCATCATCTCATCATCATCATCACCATCATCACCATCATCACCATCATCATCATCATCACCATCATCACCATCATCCTCATCACCATCATCATCACTATCATCATCATCACCATCACCATCATCATCACCATCATCACCATCATCACCATCATCATCATCATCATCATCATCACCATCATCATCATCACCATCATCACCATCATCATCATCACCATCATCATCACTATCATCATCATCACCATCACCATCATCATCACCATCATCCTCATCACTATCATCATCACCATCATCACCATCATCCTCATCATCATCATCATCATCATCATCATCATCATCACCATCATCTGCCCCATGATTGAGGAGTCATTTCCTTTGGCCAGAATCTCTTTTTATCCTATGAAGCTTTGTATTTCCTGGCCTAAATGCTAACATAGTCCTACCATCTTAATACTACCTAAAAGCTCTACTTAAACCTTCCTCCATGCCTCCCATCCTCCCCTCCTCTGCCAATAATTTTTCTTCATTATAGATGGCTTTCCACGTGATGACTAACCCTGTTCTGAACAGTCAACATGAAAACAGTCTTGGGCCCATATGCTGAGCGCAGATGGGAGCAGCGCTATCTTCACAGTAGCAGCTGCCCAGAAGCCAGAGTGAAGAGGAAGGAGCTAGGAAGAAAAAAAAAACAAAAACCAAGGAACACAAGAGAAGGGGAGAAAAAATGAGCAATCATGAGCAAAAAATGAAAAAACTCACTATTCTCAATCAGTGATCCTAGTGGATACAAAGTAAAGGCTTTTATCATTCATTTCTCAGCAATGAGTCATTCTGTAATATATGAATCCTTAGAGTAAGGGAATACCTTGAAAGGATACATCTTGCCTTGGATAAAATAATAGAGGCAATAATCTGACGTTTGTTGTTGTTAAGTTGTGTCTGACACTTTGAAATCCGTTTTTGAGGTTTTCTTAGCAAAGGGACTGGAGTAGTTTGCCATTTCCTTCCCCAGCTCATTTCACAAATGAGGAAACTGAGGCAAACAGGGTTAAGTGACATGCCCAGGATCACATAGCTTGTAAGTGTCTGAGGCCCAATTTGAACTCAGGAAAATGAGTTTTCCTGATTCCAGGCCATGGACCACCTACCTTTCCAATAGCAAGCACCTTAAAACTTATAAAGCACTTTTACCGTAGGAAATAGAGAAGGATGATCATTTCTGCTTCACAACTGAGGAAAACAAGGTCCAGAATAAGTTATGTCTTCAGGAATACAAAGTGAGTACATGTCAGAACAGTTATTTGAACATGAGTCTATCCTAACTCCAAGAAATGTGCTCTTATCATAGTTCAAGGGATAAGCGATTCAAAGAGAATATGTACTCTGTCCCTCCCAGATGAACTTCCAGCTGCAGGAAATTCCTGCAGATTCAGGAGAACTTAGTAATACTGAGCCAGCATCAAGCATTCTATCATGATATTTTTGTTTCCATGCTCCCTGGTGTTGCTACTTCTACCACTACCCCTTCCCAATGGGACTTCCAATTTTCTCCTTGGAGCCATGCTGATTGGTGGGAGTTTATTACTTCTAGATTGCCTCAGCCACCTGACCATATCACCTTCCTGCTTTGCCACTGTAACTGACTGCTTCCTTGTTGTCTACTGCTTGTGCTGGGCACAGTAGCTAAATCAATATTACCATTGCTGCTAGAAAGGACTTGGCATTAACTTTCCTATGAATCTACCCAACATCCTTGTGATTTCATCATTTGCTGGAGATTACCACACCACCCAGGTGTGCTGTCTCCCCATACTAGTATATAAGCTCCATGAGGGTAGTGATTGCTTCTCTTTTGTCTGGCAAATAGTCTGGTGTCTGGCACATAGTAAGTGCTTAGCTGATGCTCATTTGTTCCTTTATATTTGTCTATTTTTAAGGCTATAGATAAAGGTATGTGAATTCTACCCAGGGAAACTCTACAGTCTACACTGTTGATAAATTTATTTTTTAGTTAACTGGATAATAGGTCACTTTTCTGAAATTTTCCATTCTTTTAGTCTAGTAGAAAGAGCACTGGCACTAGAATCAGGAACTCTGGTTCAAATTCTGCTTACCAAATGACCTGGGGGAAGGCATAACCTCCCTGGACCTTTGTATGCCCATATATAAAAAATGAGGGGGTTAAGCTTAAATGACCTCTGAGAATCCCCTCCAGGTGTAAATCTATGAATAAATGAATTAAAAAAGCATTTATTAGGTGCAATGCTAAGCACTAGGTAAATATAATATAAAAATGAGTACAAAGCCCTATGCTGTGTTGAGGATAAAAATGGAAAAATTAAGATAGCCCCTATGGGCAGCCAAGTGGCACTAGCTAGTGCTGGGCCTGGACCTTCCTGAGTTCAAATCTGGCCTCAGACACCTTGTAGCTATGTGACCCTGGGCAAGTCACTTAACCCTGTTTGCCTCAGTTTCCTCATTTGTGAAATGAGCTGGGGAAGGAAATGGCAAACCACTCCAGTATCTTTGCCAAGAAAATCCTAAATGGTGTTGAACTGAACTGAAAAACGACTGCACATGAACACAGTGACACATACTTCTACGTGTTTTTACACTTCTTGGTCCTACCCACGTTATAGGCATATGGCTATTCAGAAAATCTCTACTTCAACCTCATTTACCATATAACCTTGAATAGGCCACATATTGTTGGCTCAATTTAAATTCACGTCTTGAACATTTTCACACCTCCAGTGTTTTTCATTATCTAACACTTCTAAGTGACATCTGTCATTTTCACATGAGTGTAGATTTTTCAAGTCTACATTTTATGTTAGAGGATCTCTAAAGTCCCTTCTGTCTCTAATGTTGGTACCATTGGTACCAAATCTTGGTACCATTTTACAGGCTCACTCTTGCCAGTGAATCAGGGGCCTTGTAAAACACACATCTCAAGACACAATTTCATAATCTAAAAATGGAAAAGGCCATAGAGATCATCAAGTCAAATCTGCTCATTTCACAGAGAAGGAAACCAAAACCCTGAGAAGTGACTTATCTAAGATCACACACAAAAAACAACAGTGTGGGGACCTGAAACCATGACTTCCAACATTCTTTCTTTCCACTTAACTATAGAGACTATTCAAATGTAGCTTTAAAAACCCTGTCCAATTCCAACAATTTTTCTATATGTAAAATCTTGCACAGTCAGTCTTTTGGTCAACTGTTATTTATTACTACTATGTGTAAAGTGTGGGGAACATAGAGAAGAGCAAAGAGTAGCCTCTACTCTTAAGGAACTCAGAGTAGGCAGTTAGATGACTTAGAGAATGGAGAGCTAAGCCTGAAGATGGAAAGACGTGGGTTCAGGTCTAACCTCTGAATCTTCCTGTCTGTGGAACCCTGGGCAAGTCATTTAACTCAATTTCCTCAACTATAAAATGAGGATAGTAAC
Organism: Potorous gilbertii; assembly: GCA_028658325.1. Classification (NCBI taxonomy): domain Eukaryota; kingdom Metazoa; phylum Chordata; class Mammalia; order Diprotodontia; family Potoroidae; genus Potorous; species Potorous gilbertii. The sequence continues at coordinate 32,055,177 of CM053769.1, read as the reverse complement.
AGCTACTGCCTTGTAGAATTGTTGTGAGAGTCATCTGAGATAATATTTGTAAAGTTTTTTGCACAGTCACTGGTACATATGTGGATACTTTAAAGGCCAACATTATTTATATGATGGGACATAGCTGTGAAATGCTAGAGTTAAGGGCAGCACACAGTTCAAATACTTATGTCTGAGAAAGACTGGTTCTTTTTCTCAAGAAAGGTGTTTTGCAGTCCTGGAGGCCAAGAGACAGAGTTAGGTTATTACATTTTTCTCGGTATGATTCATCACAGATCATTAAATTAACCTTAACCCATTATGGATTTTCCCTTAAGCATCAGTTTCTTCACCTGAAAAATGGGAATAATAAGACTTGTATTATCTGCTTCACAGGGCTGCAGAAAGCTCTTTTGCCAAGTGTCCTATAAACAGTTATAATATTTTAAAATTATTCTATATGCTATGCTTGGTCAGTTATTTGGGGAGAAAGGAAGATGCCAAGGTGGTCATTGATAAAAGAAGTTAAAGAGAAACAGGCCATATCTGGATTTATAACTGAGAAATGGTTCTAACATGAACTGTAACAGCTGGCACAATGGCCTGAAATGACAGGAGTGACAGAAATTTCATGCTCTCCAATACAAAGAGAGGACCCAGACTTGTGGGAGGGTCTGAAGAGTAGGGAGAGACCAGGTGACACTTGGACAGACAGGCAGATACTGCGATGTGTGAGGTAACCTCATTCACTCTTCGGAAACACTCATTACCAATTAATGATAGCTAACATTTATATAGAACTATGCCAAGTGCTTTACAAATATTATCTCACCTTAATCCTCACAACAAACCTATGAGGTAGGTGCTATTTTACAGATGAAGAAACTGAGGCAAACAGAAATTAAGTGACTTGCCTAGAATTACCCAGCTCATAAGTGTCTGAGGATAGATTTGGACTCAGGTCTTCTGGATCCTAGGTCCGCTGCTTTATACACTGTACCACCTAACTGCAGGTCAAATTGGTTGGTTTACAAACAATTGTTGACTAACGTGACCAACCTGTGGACTGATGGATAGAAGATGAAGATGTTCTCTATATGAGACCAGAGCCTGAGCCTACTGGGACTTTGGGTTCCTCATGACTGAAGTCCATTGAGATGATCCTAGTCTCATGTAGCTGCCTTTTCTACTGACCCTTTTAGCTTTGCCTGCACTTTGCAAAATTGGCTGATCTTGCAGTATCACTATTCTGATGGAGATGTTAACAAAAAGTCAAATAACCAGGAGGCTGGCAACAGAGATGGAGGAAGGGAGGAGTGTTTACAAGATTCAGATCAGTGGTCTCCAAACTTTTGATTGTACAATCCTATCAATAAAACATTTTTTGACTATGCATTCCAAATATATGTATATTTGCTTATTTAAAAAGGAGATAATGATGAAGTAACATTTGACCCTAGAGTCAACAGAGAACCACTATAATTTATTGAGTAGGAGAGTGGCATGGTCTGACTGTATGCTGGGAAAATCACTCTGATAAGCTGATCTGAGGTGGACAGAATGAGAAAGGGAAGAGGAATTGGGAGGATACTGCAACAGTCTGAGAAGGATAAAGGTCTGAATTTGTTTGGCAGGGGGGGAGAATAGATGAAAGCTACCATAGAGGTAGAAATGACATGATTTGGCAACTGATTGGATATATAGTGAGGGAGAGTGAGGTGAGGAAAGTATTAAGGTTGTTAACTGAAAAGATGGTGTATCCTCAACAGAAATGGAGAGGTTTTGGAAGAGAATCAGGTTTTAGAGAAAACAATGCAATGAGACAGGAAACTCATATCCCAACCCCTCTATGTCTGTGTGTTCTGGGAAACTGTCTTACTCAAAATGAAAAGGAGGTGTGTATGTATGGTTATTTCTTATTGGTCATCACTGTAAGCACAGTATCCTCAAAGAAGTGTCTACTACAGCACCCAGGTGATTTGAGAGTGAGGGCAGGTATGGGCAGGGTAGATAGTAATTTTTTCATTAGCACCTGTGCAACTGAAACTGTGAGTAACAGGAACTCAGGCTATAATTGCCCTGAAGAGTTAATGATTGTTTCAGAAGGTATTAGGTCAGGGGGAAATGATGGAAATTCCCAAAGAAGAAGGGGAAGACAAGAGTGGAGGAGTATCAGAGATTGAAGGCAGCTGTAAGCTGTGGTGGTGTTGGAGACAATGCCTATAACAGGCTAGAGCTAAAGGCAGTGGGATAAAATATATCTTCCACCCCTGACTGATACTTATGTATCAGCAGGAAGAAACACAAACACAATATCTTGACTAGTCTAGATAATCAAGAGAATCCAAGATGGAGAATCGGCTTTCTGCTGGTCTTTTCTTGGTTGTGTGGCCAGATAGAGGCAGTCCTTCTGGTTTTAACTAAACCAGGGAATGAAGAATGCTCATCCATTTCTCTCCCACCCCTACCACCTAGCTTCCCTTCCCCACCCCTAGAGCGTAAGTTTGACTCAGAAGACCTGCCTTCTAGTCCTAGCTCTGTCCCTTACCTATTTGATTTTGGGTCAGTGACTTCACTTGTCTGAATCTTAGGCTAAAGGTCATTCTTGGCAAAGAAAAAGAGCAGTGAAATGAGAGTTGACCAGATCTTCCCTGTTTCTGCTTTCATCACATTTATCCTAACAAGTCCTGACCAACCCTTTTTGGACCCTCCTCTTTTTCCTTATCAATTACCCTCCTTTTCGGTTCCTGGCTTTCCTGGACTGCCTCATCCCATCCTGAACTTTAGCATGTAACATTATTTTTACAAAACCATGTCCCTCTTGAATATTTTTACTTGCTTTGCTTTTATAGCAGCCCTTTAAAGTCTGAGTTGGTCAATGATTCTTTCAGTAGATATAGGCAGATCTCTCTAGGGAAAACTCCCTTTCTTCCTCCACTAAATTGCTTCTTTTTACAATTTCAGAATTTCATTCTTGAGAGCTCTTCCATTCATCCTTGGCTGATTTTACTTCCCCTGTTGAACTATAGGCCATGGGATCCTATCTATACCTATGTTATCCCTTAAAATCCATTCTGGCAACCTGGTGGTGCAGTAGATAAGAGTGGTGGGCCTGGAGGCACAAAGACATGAATTCAAATTTGGTCTCAGATGCTGACTAGCTATGTGAGGCTGGGCAAGTTACTTAATCTCTCCAAGACTCAGTCTCCTTGACTGTAAAATGAGAATTATAACAGCACCTACTTTCCAGGGAAGCTTGAAGATCAAATGAGATATTTGTAAAGTGCTTATCACAATGCCTGGTATATAGTAAGTACATAATAAATACTTGTTTCCTTTCCTTCTTAACTATTACAAATTATAAGGCATGCCACAGCCTCATCTATAAAGGCTGTAATCATTTCTATCTTAGCAACCAATTGCAACTTTAGCAACTATCCCTAGTGAATAATAATCAAATCCAGAACAAATGTCAACAAGGAAACAGGTATTTATTAAATCTTATTATGGGCTAACCCCCATGCTAAGTGCTGGGGATACAAACGTACAAATAGTCCCTGAGGGGCTCACAATCTAATGAAGGAGACAACAGGAAAATAACTTCATATTAATGAGACATATACAGGATAAACTGGAGATGATGTCCCAGGGAAAGCAAGTTCCTCCCATTTATTTCTCTTTCTTCTGAATCATCAAGTCATCATCAAGGCAAGTCAAGGAATTATTAGCTGTTCTGCTTGGAACAGAGACAGAATTCTAGATATTCTAGATAACTAAAATTTTTCATTACAACTATATTATGCTTACACCAGTTGACTATCTGTTCCCCAAATTCATCATCTATTTCCTTTTTCTGTCCATAAAACAGAGTCTGAAGGGAAGAATGATAACAGCCAAATGTCAGTAGAAGACCATAATTAAGTGATTTCCTGTTATCTATTAAAATAATAGCTTTAATTTCATATGACAGAAATAATGAGATGGCAGATGGTAGAAAAACATTGCTCATTCTAATGATAATGAATTTTATGGGTTAAATGTAAGTGTTATTATTTTAATTCCTATTAATTTTTTGCAGGACAGTTAAACTCTGAGTAGTAAAACAAATCTGAGCTGACCCAAAGCATTGAGGCCACAGCGCAATGTTATCAGAGGCCTGAAGGTTCTCTACCTGGGCTGCCATTAACACCCAAACATTCACCATTGTTGACTGAGAACTAGACCTTAGACTGGCAATTCAAAAAGTGGTCCAGTAACCTCAATTCACATTCTAGGTCTGAGAACCTCCAAAGTTCAAAAATTCTCTTACCCCTTATTGAATTACCCCATCTCTGGTAGAGAACATACCCAGGGCTCACTCTCAAGGAAAATGACCGATAAGGACTCCATTCCCATCTAGTATAATGGGGGACTGAGACTGGCCAATGAGAGCCCCAGTTCTTATGAGTTATACACAGTATGTGCTCACAAAATCTCTATCCAGACATCAGCATGTGTTACTTTTTGTCTGCTTATTTCTTGAGCAAGAGGAGATTTTTGACTAGCCACTAGGCTAGAACTATCAATGCTTACAAAAGGCACTAGCCAGGGGATTTGGCCGCACTTTGCTTCTTCGTTGTGTTCAAGTAAGGAGTGCTAAAGGCCTCTTGGTGGATAGAGAAGTCTTGGGCTTTTACCTCTCTTACCAACCTATTGCCATGTAGTCTGCAAGAGCATGGTCATGCTGTTGCATCTGTATTGGCTATGTCTGTTCTTTCCCGCTCAAAGGTAGAATATTAGAGCAGGCTGTGTTCTGGTAAACTTGGGAAGACTGGGAGAGTAAATTGGCAGAGGTCCAAGAACTATGTTTTCTTGACAAGATTTCTAGACAACCAAGTCTAGTGAGGCAGGCAAAGTCTAAAGCCACATGTTTGATCTGGCAAAGGAGTAAACTGGAGTCAACCAAGAGGAAGTGACAGTGACAGAGTGATTCATCCATCATCAAAGCCAAATTCAGAAAGTGAACTTGGTGGGTAAAATGCTTTGTAAAACCTGCTTTAAATCTGAGCCCACTCTCCAGAGGGACTGAGATAGTATATAGTACCCCAAGGCATTAGAAGGAAGTGTTTGTATCTCCTTCTGCTCTTATTATATCTTCTCAATATATCTCCTTTTGTAAGTGGCATGGTAGATAGAGCTCTGGGAGTGGGGTCAGGAAGACCTGAGTTCAAATCTGGCTTCAAACAGTGTCTGGCCATGTGACCCTCGGCAAGTCACAACCTTTGTTATCCTCAATTTCCTCAACTGTAAAATGGAAATACTAATAGCATCTACCTGTCAAGGTCATTGTGAGGAACTGAGATAATAGATGTAAAAGGTCTTAGTGTAGGGCCTGGCTATCAGCTGACATTTGTCTGGTTCCAGTAGTCAAAATGGTAGAGTAGCCAAAAGTAGTGCAGCAAGGATCCTGCTCCTCCAAATCCTCCAAACAACTAGGAAATAGACTAGACCAAATTCTGATGGGGAAATATGTATCAGGCACTTACAAATGCTTATTTCTTTCCCTCTTATGCCACTGAGTGGTTAAATGGTGTATTTGGTACTAATCACTGGTGGGTGATATTGAGGAGGACACACCAGAATAGAGTCTCAAGCTGAGAGTTTGGAGAGTCATTCCACCCCTTAGGGATACACTTAGAGCCCTGAGGAGGAGACAGAGCCCTTCTCAGAGACCAAATTTACTTATAAAAATGGGCACTGGGATAAGGATTCTCAGAATTTATGAAAGATATCCCAGTATGGAAGGGAGAAAATCAGGTCTTGAAGCTGACTTCACACTACCTTTGATGCTATTTACCCTTCTTGAAATGTGGTACCCTAGTATGTAAAAAGACCTAGCCTAAAAAGGCCAAGGTCTCCCATTGCATCCTGGGCCATCTCCAGTCATCCTGATGAATATCTGATCACTGGATCTAGATGGCTCAGGAGAAGAAAGTGAGACTGGTGACCTTACATAGGTCTCCCTCACTCAAAACCAAGACAAGTGCAAGTCATATGATCATTTCTCTGATGTCATGGTCTTCTTCATCAACAAAGGACAAACACAACAACCCTGGTTAGACTAGCCCATTTTGTTGACAGTCACAGGTGTCATATGATAGTAGTGGTGGAGGGAATAGGGGGAGGATCAGGTAAAGTTCTGAGTTTCCCCCTAATTCTTCTCAGTGTTGCAGCAGGTGGCTTTCATTGCTCTATCTTAGGAAAAAGGACTTCATGTCAGTCAATAAAAATTTAGTCACTGCCTGCTGTGTGCCAGGCATTGTTGTACTAACTGATGGGAACATATTATTTCTCTCAAATGCCTTATCTGACTTGTGATCAGGCCCTGTGCTGCTCAGCATACAGTAGGCATCTAAGAGTGGATCTGAGTAGTGATAGGTCCTACAGATTCAGGCCCTTAACTGCATGAGGTGCCTAATCCATGACATTGGATAAGACTATCTATGAAATGTTTTTCAGGACATTGTCCTCCCCTTCTCCAACAACTACTATAATAAAATGAATTAGGTTGAAATATAGTTAACACATAAAAATGTAGGAATTATTTATTATTGGAACATGGAGTTACTGATGATATAAATCACAGATGAGAAATCATTAGAACTGGAAGGGATTTGGGGATTATTTATCACCCTTCCCCCCATTACATGAGATAATTCAGGCTAGAGAGGTGATGTGGCTTGATAGTTTCAGCGATTTCAATGAGGAAAAGACCATTTTTTAATACTAGCATTCCTCCAGTAATCCTACATTACTGTGAATTAAAAAAACATCACCATCTCAGAAATATCACATTTGCAGGTGACCCTAAGGGCAATGGAAATATGCATCGTGGGCGTAAGCAGACTGTATCATTTTATCAACAGTGACTGGAATGTAAGAAGTGGCACAAAATACATTATCAAGGACACATACAACGGGAAAAGGAGGAAGACAGTCATGGAGAAACAATGGGAGAAAACAAATGGCCAGGCTGAAGGCTTTGTATGTATACACCCTTACAATAAGAACTGGGGGAAACCTATTGCATACTGAAAAGAATCTTTATAATAAAAATCATAGCTGACATTTAAAATTTGCAAATTGCTTTATACAAATCATCTCATTTGAGGCCTCATAGAAGGATAAAGCCCAGAATTATTCAGGACAGGAACAGATAGAGGGACTGTGATCTACATTGGTAGAAGGTATGACTAAAGCTATCAACATATATGTTGTGCATCAACATATCCAAATAAGGGGTTGGAAGACAATATTTGTGTTTCCTGGGATTCCCAGCATTTTTTCCACATTTCTTATTTTCCACTCGTAGTAGAGGAAAAATACCTAAAATTCTATTTAACATAAAAGCAAAGCAAAACTATGATTGCTGGTCAAAAACAGTTTTTTATTTTGCAAGTGTTATTAAAAGAACAACAACAACTCCACTGATAGAGAACTTGCATTCAGATGACTGAATAATTGGTGATATAGGATTGTGATGGAATACCATTATGTTACAAGATATGATGAAAGGGATGGTATCAGAAAAACCTGGGAAGATCTATATGAATTGATGCAGAGTGAAGAGAGCAGAATCAGGAGATCATTGTACCCAGTGACAGCAGTACTGTAACCATGATCAATTGTGGGGGGTGGAGCCAAGATGGTGTAGTAGAAGGATGAATCTGCTCCAGCTCTACTTCCATAGTCCTAATATACCTGTAAAAAATGGCTCCAAACAAATTCTAGAGAAGCAGAAGTCACAAAATGACAGTGAAAGAATTTTCCAGCCCAAAGTAGCCTGGAAGGCTGACATGAAAGGTCTATCACACTGGGCTTGGAGCAAAGCACAGTCCATCCTTGACCACATGGCTCAGACAGGACTGGAGAAGGCTTCAGGGTGAAGAATCATGTGCAGTAGCTCCAGTTCCCGGATTTCTCAACACACAAACGCCAAAGGCAACTTCAAAAGTCAGTGAGAAAGCTCTTTCACCAGGGTGAGAAGGGAGCAGGGTCCCAACTCAGCCTGACTCCATGGCAGCAGCAGTCACTACAGCACAATATTCATTTTATGAGCCTTTAGCCTATTTAGGGAATTGAGAGGCTAATCTGAGTCTCAGTCCTGAGTGGCAGTCCTGAGATGAGGAAGAGCACGGGTGTAGTGGAGCTGGTGGAGGCTATGGCGAGAGAATTCCACTCACAGATCCTGGGCATAAACACTTGTAGTTGCTCCCAGACCATAGCATAGGCCAGGAGAGGAGTAAACTCCTCTCCCTTGATTGTGCCACCTTGGAGGAACTGAGAACTTACAGGTCCCAAAGTATAATTTGACTTGACAAAGGATTCAAAAGTCAAGTAACAGGGCAGAAAAATGCCAAAAAAGGGGGGGGGGAATAAGACTATGGAAGGTTATTTTCTGGGTTAAAAGGCATTTTCTTCCATCTTTGCAGATAAGGAAGAACATTTCTGCATCCAAAACCTCCAAAATAAATATGCAATGGTCTTAGGTCATGGAAAAGCTCAAAAAGGATTTTGAAAATTAAGTTAGAGAGGTGGAAGAAAAATTGGGAAGAGAAATGAGAGCAATGTAAGAAAATCATGAAAAGCAAATCAACAGCTTGAGACCAAAAAAATGCTGAAGAAAATAAAACATTTAAAAATAGACTAACTTAAATGGCAAAAGACGTCCAAAAAGCCAATGAAGAGAAGAATGCTTTAAACAGCAGAATTAGCCAAATGTAAAAGGAGGTTCCAAAACTCACTGAAGAAAATAGTTCTTTCAAAATTAGAATGGAGCAATTTGAAGTTAATGACTTTATGAGAAACCAAGAAATTACCAAACAAAACCAGAAGAATGAAAAAATAGAAGACAATATGAAATATCTCACTAAAAAACAACTGATCTGGAAAATAGATACAGGAGAGACAATTTAAAAATTATGGGACTACCTGAAAGCCATGACCAAAAAAAGAGCCTAGACATTATCTTTCATGAAATTATCAAGGAAAATTGCCCAGACATTCTAGAATCTGAGGGTAAAATAAGTATTGAAAGAATTCACTGATCACCTCCTGAAAGAGATCCCAAAAGAAAAACTCTTAGGAATATTGAAGCCTAATTCTAGAGTTCCCAGGTCAAGGAGATAATATTTCAAGCAGCCAGAAAGAAACAATTCATGTGTTGCATAAATACAATCAGGATAACACAAGATCTAGCAGCTTCTACATTAAGGGATTGAAGGGCTTGGAATACAATATTCCAGAAGTCAAAGAAATTAACATTAAAACCAAGTATCATCTACCCAGCAAAACTGAGTATAATACTTCAGGGGAAAATGGTCATTCAATGAAATCGAGAACTTTCAAGCATTCTTGATGAAAAGATCAGAGGTGAATAGAAAATTTGACTTTCAAACACAAGAATCAAGAGAAGCATGAAAAAGTAAACAGAAAATAGATATCATAAGGGACTTACTAAAGTTGAACTGTTTACATTCCTAGGTGGAAAGATAATATTTATAACTCTTGAAACTTTTCTCAGTATTTGGGTAGTTGCAGGAATTACATACATATATATGTGTATGTGTGTGTGTGTATGTGTGTATATACATATATATATATATATATATATATATATATAGAGAGAGAGAGAGAGAGAGAGAGAGAGAGAGAGAGAGAGACAGACAGAGAGGGAGGGAGGGAGGGAGGGAACACGGTGTTGAATAGGAAGGGATGATATCCAAAAAATTAAAATTAAGGAATGAAAGAGGAATATATTGGGAGAAGAAAGGGAGAATTGGAATGGGCCAAATTGTCTCATAAAAGAGGCAAAAAAAACCTTTTTCAATGGAGGGGAAAAGAGAGGAGATGAGAGACTAAAAGTGAAGTTTACTCTCATCACATTTGGCTTAAGAAGGGAATAACATGCACACCCAGTTTGGTATGAAAATCTATCTTACACTACAGGAAAGTAGGGGAAAAGGGGATAAGTGGGGTGTGGGTGGGATGATAGAACGGAGGGCAAATGGGAAGAGGGAGTAATTAGAGGTAAACACCTTTAGGGAGGGACAAGGAAAAAGAGAGAACAGAATAAATGAGGGGCAGGATAGGATGGAGGGAAATATAGTTAGTCTTTCACAACATGACTATTATAGAAGTCTTTTGCATAACTACACATGTATAGCCTATATTGAATTGCTTGCCTTTTTAGTGGGGATGGGTGAGCAGGGAGGAAGGGAGAGAAGTTGGGTCTCAAAGTTTTAGGAATGAATGTTGAGAATTGTTTTTGCATGCAACTGGGAAATAAGAAATACAGGTAATAAGAAATACGGGGGTATAGAAATCTATCTTGCTGTACAAAAAAAGAGAGAAGATGGGGATAAGGAAATGGAGGGGTGTGACAGAAGGGAAGACAGATTGGGAGAAGATGTAATTAGAATGCACAGTGTCTTGGGGTGGGGGAGGGGAGTGAAGGGGAGAAATTTGGAACTCAAAATCTTGTGGAAATGAATGTTGAAAACTAAAAATAAATAAATTAAGATAAAATTTAAAAAAGAACAGTGAAAAATAAAAAAATAAGTATAATACAACACAAAAAACTGTGAAAAACAGCTATTCTGATCAATACAATGATCTAAAACAATTTGGAAGGATTCGTGTTGAAAAATACTATTCACCATTCAGAGAGAGAAATGATGAACTCTGAGTGCAAACTGAAGTATAAATTTTTACTTTTTAAATTTTTTCTTTCTTCTTTTGTAACAACATGGCTAATATGAAAATCTGTTTTGTATGATTTCAAATGTACAGTTGATATTATATTGCTCACCTCCTTAATGGGTTGGAAAGGGACCAAAGAGAAAAAGAGAATTTGGAATTCAAAATAGAAAAAAATTAAGAGAAGATACTGTTTGGGACATGCTGTATTTCCTTTTACATTCATAGAATTTGCTAAAGATCACTTGAAACAATCAGTCATATCTATAACGAGAACAAAAAAGACTATGAAAGACACATTTTAAAAGTACTTCCAAGGGCAGGTGTAGAGTTTAGTTGAGATGATGTCTTGGGCTCTAGGAGGGATAGAAGACAGAAACCCATAAGTGTAATATTTTATAAAATATATAAGAAGTTCATTAGACAGAGAATAATGTGAGTATCTGCTGATTGAGAAATGAGTGGACAAATTAGGCCATGTGAATGTAATGGAATACTTTAAGTACTTTAAGAAATGATGAATATGAAGAATTTAGAGAAGCATGATATTTGTATGATCTTACAGTAGGTTCTTAGAACCAGAAGAAAAATATACACAATGACCATGATCATGTAAATGAAAACAACACTAAAAAGCAAACTCATATTCATTGCAATGACCAATCAATCCAAGAGACAGATGATAAGTTGGAGAGAAGTGGGGGATTATGGGTACAGAATATTGCAAATACAGTAATTTTTTCATTGGTTTTACTTGTTTTTTCTTTATTATTTCTTTATTATTATTATAATTCTTTATTACTTTCTTTATTATAAGAGAAGGCCTTATGGGAAAAGAAAGTGTATTCAAAATTGGTTATGACATAGAAAACAAAAACCATCATTAAAATTTAGGTTTTTTTTTTTAAAACACATTAGAGTTACAAAAGAAAGTAACATGTGAGATTCAAGGAGAAAGGGAATTACCAATTAGGTGGGAAGACTTTAAAAAGAAGGCGGTATTTGAATTGGGGGTTTTAAAGAGAAGTAAGAATTCGGTATCACGAACAGTATAAGCAGTCTGAGATAAGTAAGTACATCGGGGTAGTTCAGTTTAGTTAGAGCATCAACAAGAGGTTGGGTGCAGAATTGTGGAAATCTTTGATTGCTAAACAGAGAAGTGTGAACTTTTCTTCCAAGGTAACAAGAAGTCACTGAAGAATTTTTACCAGCAGAGTGACATTAAAATCCCAGCAGCTAATTTTCCAACCACTGACTCAATTCTGACTCAGGTTAATGCCCATCACAAAAACTCTCAGGAATTCTTTGTCCTCTAAGTGGGACTTCTCATTTATCTCAAATGGACATCGGTATAATTGGTGGAAACCCACCAAATGAGATATGGTCTCACCCTGGTCAACTCCCGATTTCACTCAAAGATCTGAAGAGTATTCAAGAGAAAAACAAAAGACAGATGATATAATCATGGAAAGGAACATGAGGGTTTCTTTTTCATTATTTATTCCAATACTATAAGTAGAGAACAAGATGGAAGAAATTTTTCTCCAAGCCAAAATATTTTTCTGGGTTAATTCAAATGTAGATTCAAATTAAGAGAATGTAAAAATGAATTTCTTTAAGTGGTCTGGTTTCTTCCAAACATTCTAGGTTTCTCTCAAAAATATTAACAGATTTTGCTTTTGTATTGCTTATTTTCCGGCGATAATCTTTCCCAAACCCAGAGGCCATTATAATGAAGAGTGAGTATTATAAAAAGCCGTTCTGCAAACTAAACAAATATAACAAGTGTCATGATATAAGTAATATTTCATATTAGTAGGCCCCCACACCCTGCAAAGAAGGGAGGAAGGGAAGGTACATTTTTCTTTCTTTTTCAGGACCAGGCTTAGTCATTATATGTTATCCAGTGTTCAGTTTCAGTGGGTTTTTTCTTTCCATTTACATTACCACAGGAATTGTGTATAATATTTCCCTGTTTGTGTTTCTTCGATCTGCAACAGTTCACATAAGATTTCCCCTGCTTCTCTGTTTTTTCATATTCACCATTTCTTACAGCACGATAACATTCCATTATATTTACGTTATACAGTCAGTTTCCAAGTAATGGACATTGATTTGTTTCCAGTTCTTTGTTTCAAAAACATCTTGTGGCATGAAAGGCCTTGAGGCTGTTGTCCTCCTTGGACTATATATCTAGCATTGCAACTTCTGGTTCAAAGGGTATGGACCATCCCTGGGTCTAATACAGATAAAATTTTATGAAACGTGCTACTTTCCTTTTCATTTAACCCAATCTAAAAGATACAGCTTAACTGACATTGGGCCCAATCCATTCCTTTATTCATTCACTCGTTCATGCAACATTTATCAAATGCTGATTACATGCACATCATTGTTTCAGGACCTGAGGAAGATACATAGTTTAGGTAAGACATGGTCCCTGATATCATGGAGCACATGGTATGCTAACAGATACCTCTAGCTCTTCTCCATCTCTTTGCCCTTCTCTGCATTCCTGATAATTCCTACACCAAGAGTCATTAGTCAAATATTCTAAAATCAAGATGATGACAATCTTAGGCCACATTCATGAGACCATTTCATTCCCCAGCCATGGCCACTCTGTGCTGAATGAGGTATTTCAGAGGAAGGATTCCTCTCTTGTCTATACCTACCACACATGGTCTATATACGAGTCATCCCATTATAAATAAATGATCTTTTGTTTCCTAAAGAAAAGCCAGTGGTCATTTCTATTACTTTCCGATTCATACCTTGCTTTTCAGAGATTGCACACACATGGTCAGCAGGACACAGGTGCTGCAGTATCTAGTGTACTGCCATAAATATTAGAAGCCGGAAAGCACAGGACAGCCTGCTTTCCAGTGAGGCATGACTTTTTCCTCTTAAAAATGATTCAGAACAGGCTCTTTTCAAATATAGAGGCTTGAGAATCTTCATTTCTGCTCAAGTCTTTCCCAGTTAGGATAAGTAAATAAACGCAATGGAAAACAGATTTAGTCATATTGCATGTGAACTTAACAGATCGAAAGCAGAGGAGGAAAAAAAAATCTCATAACTCACAAATGCTAAGCAGAAAGAGTCCCGAAGCTAACAAGCATTTAATAAACACTTACTATGTGCCAGGCACTGTGCAACTGGATAATAAGATCAAGAGAGGAAGTCCAATGCCCTGGTTTTATGTATGGGGAAACTGAGGTCCAGACAGGTATAGTGACTTTCCTCTTATCATACAAATAGTAAGTGGCTGAGCTGGGTTCAGAACACAGGTATGCCTATCCCAGACCTGGTAGCACTCTTCCTATTACTCCCCATGGCTTCACTGAATACCTTTTCCTGGTTTCCAAATGAGGACTTGTTAAGGTTGCATTTCTATGCTAGTTTTCCCATGTGGTGATTGAAAGAAAAGGACTTAGTGAAAAGATCACATTTCGTTAGTGGAGTTTTTTCTTTTACATTATATATCTTACCTTTTAGGAATCTGTCGTTGTTTCTTCCATTTCATTCTCTTCTACCCTCCACTTTTTTCCTCAAAAACTTGTATGAGATATATTTATGTTTTTTATTAAAACGAGTAAACTGATTCTGATTTTGAGGATAATAGGGTTGGGCTTATTCTCTAAGGTCCTAATTCTAAGGATCTTATTATCACAGCAACACATTTCCTCTCAACCCAGGTAAATTTAGAGACATAATTAACATTATTTTCTTTCTCAGTGGTGCTATCAATTAAACAGTCAGCATTTATTCCATGTCTAGTATGGACAAAGCACTATACTAGGGACTGGATATACAAAGATAAAATTGAAAATTTCTACTCTCAAGAGGTTTACATTCTCTCAAAGAAGACAAGATAAATACACAAATAGGAAATAAATTCAAGGTAACTTAGGATAGAAGGCACTATGAGGTGAGGGTTGGAAGAGGTATCAGGGAAGATCTCCATAACTGAGGAGGTTTGAGCTGAACATGAGTAGATTGCTTATACTCCCCTAGTTAGCAATGTGTGTATATGTCATATATACACATATACATGTATCATTGTCAATGATAGGGTATTTGACAGATATTTTATTACTTCTAAATACAAAAGAACACTTTCGAATTTCAATATGCATCTTTGGCCACCAGGAAACTGGTTCACATCTCAAAATCCAGTGTGAAAATGCCATTTAAGTAAATAGTTCACCTGCATGCCTAAGAGGTAGCAACCAAAGTGAGCATCATCCAATCACCTCAGTCAGACCAACAGCTATCAAGGTTCATTGCCTCTTTGGCATAGTGGGACTCCATCCTACCATTAACCTACTTGTCTGCTTATAGCTACCTTTCCTTCCTGATGCCTACCCTTCACCAGCCCTCCAAGATTGCATGCCAAACTGCAAATGAGCTGCCTAAGACTTCTATCTTCAGCTGTGTTCTTTTCTTTCCTTCCTTTCTATCTGTCCTTGACAAACTAAGCCTTTTACTTGTGTCCTTTTTGTCATCCCTTACCATCTCCTTCGGGACCTTGTTCCAATTATCCTCTCTCCTATATCTTCAGTTACTTCCTTCTTCTCCTTCTCCTTCTCTCTCTCTCTCTCCCACACACACACACACACACCTAGGTCTCTCTAATCCTAAGGAGACCTTCACTTAAGAGACCTTTCACATGAAAAAGAATGGTCTTTTTTAAAGTTCTCATCAACCTTAACATTTCCCCAGCATTTGATACTGTGGCTTTCCTTCCATTTGGAATATTCATTCTGGGACTCCATTACACCACATTTTGTTGGTCTTCCTACCCTCTGAAGGTTTTTCCTCTATGTCCACTAACTCTTCTACATTCTGATTCCCTAAATGTATTTATTTCCTAAGGCTCTATTCTTGGTCTTCTCTCTCACAACATTTCAGTGATCTCATCAATTCCCATGGCTTCAACAATCACTAAATTGCTAGATTTCTCTCCCAAGTTTCTGACTCTACATTTCCACCTACTAGTTGGACCGTTCTCAGATGTTCCCCTCTGAGTTGAGTATGCACCAAAACCAAATTCATCTTTCCCACAAAACCTATCTCTTTCCTCAACTTTCCTGTTCCTGTAAATGGCAATAAAATATTTATAATAATCCAGGCTCAAAACCTTTGAGTTTCTTTGACATTTTCCTCTTCCTTAACCTTCCCAACACAGAATTAATCATCAAGTTCTCCCAATTCTACCCATATAATGTCTCTTAAATGTATCCAGTCTTTCTTTTCCATTCCCCCACTGCTAATAATGTATTTCAGGCTCTTTTTAAACTCCCCCTTGGGTTATTATTAAACAGCCTCCTAACCAGTTTTCCACTATCAAGTTTCTGTAATATCCAATCCATCTTATGCACTTCCAGCCATAGTTATCTTCCTAATGCATCGTTCTAATCACATCACTCTAATTGTCCCATCCCATCATTTCCTGAAAAAAGATTAAATAGATAACTGTGGTCTCTAACCAGATGTTATTAACATTTTTTCTGTTCATGAACCCCTTTGGCAGTCTGGTGAATCCTATGGGTCCCTTCTCAGAATAAGGGTTTTAATTGAATAAAATAAAATACATAGGTTTACAAAAGAAACTCAATATATTGAAATAGTTATAAAATCTCTGTGTGTATATATATTTATATATATATATGTATATATCTATTTCCTTATCTAATTATCTAGTTTGCAAACACCAATAAGCAAAGCTCTAAGTCAAGGTGAATGGGAATTTGCATCTCATAATTGTTCACGGATGAAACTATAAGACCAGAACTGGGAACAGAGGTAGAACAGGAGGCTATAACATCAAAATTAGGAATTCTGCAGGAATCCTTTCCTATTATTCCCAGAGGACATGAGATCCTGGCAGTCCAAAGTTGACAGGCCTTGACAAAATAAACAACTGACACTGAAAAGTTCTTTGGCAGTAGGATTAACCATCTGAGAGAGTGAGATAGTACAAGAAATTCTCTCCAGGGTTTTACTGTTCTTGCTTCTTTTAGATTTTCTTCAACTGTGAACATAATATATTAAGTTTATAGCATTTCATGTCAATATACATTCTTTTCTAAGTTATCTGTTTATATCTCCTGGTTTGGTGAATGTGTCAAATTCAAAGAAAACCCTTCTGCTCTGCTCTACAATTGTGGTATTAATTTGTCCTTCATTCTCTAGGAGCTTTATTTTTTCTTTCTGAGAAAAATCATTTTACTTATAAATTACCAGAATTCAAGGGTGCCCTTGGTACAATCTGTTAAAAGAAAACACCTTTAACGTAGAAACTATTTTGAACTTTTAGATGGAAAATGAATGTATAAATGCAGAGAATTACTAGAATGACAGAATAATACAATACAGAAGCAGAAAAATAATGTACTCTATCCCCCATCTCCCAAACAGTGACATACACAATCTGAGACCATATTAAGATTGTTCACAATATTAAGATTGTTCACAATATCCATATTAGATTAGACTAAATAACTGAACATCACATGTCCTCCCTTCCCCATCCCCCATCTCAACACAGGGATCAGTACAAAGTGGGTGAAAGTTCAATAAAATCTGCTGACTGAAAATATCTATTCTATTACATGTACTGTAGTATATTGCAAATAATTGTTCTGTAAATAACTGACTGGCTATTCCAGAAGGAAAAAGAGTTATTATCTTTGAAATATTGACCTCTTAAGTAAAAGGCTCTTAGCAACTTATTAAAATAGAAACCAAAGCTCCTTACACACTCTTTTAGAAGCATGGATAAGAATTAGAGAAATTATCTGGCCCTTATTCTGTCAGCCATTTTAGAAATTTGTAGAGTTACATCACAAATCTTCATTTTCAGTGGAGAAGAGAATTTCAGGAAAAAGAGGAGGGTGCTATCTCTTTCCTCCTCAGAACCATCTCCCCAAAGGGGATAGCTAGATTGAATGGAGCACATCAATATTCCTGGGCAAGCTTGAACAAGGCACATCATCTTTGGTAAAACCTCTAAATATCCTGATTTTAATATCTTGCTGAGTTCTCTGTTTAAATGTTGTCTTATAATGGAGCATTTGGGAATGACTGAAGAAATTAGGATATGTGAATGCTACAGAATATTATGCCACAAGTAACGAAGAGGAGGTCTCTGAAACACAGGAAGGTACATTAACTCACACAGAGTTAAGAAAACAGAACCAGGAGGACAATATATACAATAACTACAATAATGCAGATGCAAATGAAGATAACATTAAAAGATAATAGAACTTGAATGAAATGACTAACATTAGCTCCAGAAGAACGACGTTAAAATATTCTTCTTGGCAGAGAGGTGAGGGGCTATAGAGGCATGGCACAATTCCTGCTTGGTCAATGACCCTGCGCTAGATAGATTGGATCGTTTTGTTTTTATTGACTATTATATAAAATTTTTATTATTTAGAGGGAGTAAAGCATGGAGGAGTTAATGAGGAGTAATTATAATATAGGAACATGGGTCAGACTTGTGATTTCATTGGGATAGAGAAGGTCTAGGTGCGGAAATATTCTAGGTGAGGAAATTCCCTCCACCAATGAACTTTTTCTCCAATTTAGAACCTTACAGAGTTGCTTAGAGAACTGAGAGTAGCTTTCCCAGAGACAAGAAGCAAGGTATAAGTTATAGGTGAGACTTTAATCCAAATCTTCTTGGCTATAAAGTTTGCTCTCTATCTACCACACCACACTACTTCTCAATTTTGGTCTAAAAGCAAACAAAAAAAGTCATCATCAAAATATATTGTCATGGAAAAGGTGCTGGTCCTTTTAGAATAAAGCTTATTTTACTAGTGGCAAGAGTTGTAAATTGTGTTGACCTAATACCATGGACAAGTTTCTGGTTACTAATAGAATCACTATAAACAAATAACTAGTAAACAATAAAAATAGCAGCTAAATTCCCACTATTTGAGGTAGGAATAGTTTCTTCCTGCTTCAAGAAACTTCAAATGCTGAAGAATGTATGGTATTCAATTTATGTCCTAGTCACCAATTACCTATTGGTGTTATATAAAATAAGAGTAGAATGTAGCTAAAAGAACCCTCTAAAGGGAGGAATTCTATTAGCTAGAAATCAGCACTGCCATGCTTAGTTGATGGGCATACTAATGAACTTGTGGTAGAAAGATATGCTGAAGCCAACCAATCCCCATTTATCAAGAAACTTTTGTGTTCAGAGAATTCTGTTTGGTGCTAAGTGCCATAAGAATTAACAAAGAAAGACTCATTTTAAATCAGTAAGATGAGTAAGATTTATTTTCCTTTCAATATGCCTTTACCTTGTCCCCTATTTCAGTCCCTTGGCTATAATCAATCAAGGTGAGACCTTTCTTCTGCAGCATACAGAAGTTGACAAATGCATAACAAAATGGAATAATATGAGTACATATATGTGCGATGACCACATATATATGGATTTATGGGGAGACCCAGAGCAGTCTGTGGCCCAAGGCTTCATCTTTCCTGTGAAGGGTCATATGGATTAAGAGACAAAAGTCCTGAGTTCAAATCTAAGCTCTGCTATTTACTGTCTGTAAATAGCACCTCCTGTGTGAGGAAATATGCTTTGTAAACATTAAAGCTCTATGGAAGTGTGAATTATTTTTATTTGTAGTGTGGTATACTGAACAGAAGACCAAACTAGAGGCAGGAGTCTTGACCACAAGTCTCAATTGTTTCACAGAAGGCAGGGTGGAGCAGTGGAAAGAGCTCTGAACTTGGGTCATAGAAGCTGAGGTGTTTTTCTTCTCAGCTATGCCCACTATTACCTTTATAACCCTGGGCAACTCGGCTTCTCTGGGCTCAGTTTCCTTATCTGTAAATTGAAAGGATTGGCCAAGATGATCTCTACAATCCAGCCTAGTTCTACGATCATACTACTATCAAGGGAAACTTAAAGCAAGACACTAAACCCCTTTGGGTCCAAGTTTCCTCATCTGTAACTAGAGGAGGTTGTAGCAGAAAAGTGAATGCTAGACTTCTCCAGTTTTTAGCAAGGCATTTAATAAAATCTTTTATGCTAACTTTATGAAAATGGAGGAGAGATGTGAACTACACAATAGTGTATGGATGCAGGACTGGCCAATAGTTGGTTGGTTCAGAAATGAATGAGTGGACCTAAGAAACAGTCATTCACTAATAATTCCATGTTGACTCTTAGGGGAATTTATAGTGAGGAGTGCCACAATAGTATGTCCACTGGACTTCAGCTGATCATCATTTTTACCAGTCTCAGCTAAAGTCAAAGACAAATCAAATTTGCAGACATCAAACTGTAAGAGTAGCTAGTAGATAGTACTATAACAGAGTCAGGATTGAAAAAGATCCTGACTGGGCTAAATCTAATAAGACTAAATTCAATCAAGATAAATATAAAATCTTAAGCTTAGGTTAAAAAAGTCAATTTCACCTGGACAAGATGAGGTCATTGAAAGTCATTGAAAAGCTGGGGAGTATCCAGCAGAGGTCAGCTTAGTTAGTGAAAGGTCTCAAGGTCATGTTATGAGGATGGATAACCATTTGATGAGGATGTTTTCTAGGACTTTTTTTTGTTCAGGATTGGGTTGGCCTTAGCGACCTTTCTATATCCGTGATTTGGTGACTCTGTAACCAATCTCTAAGGTCACCTTCCAGTACATGATTTTAATGTGTCCAGGAAAGTAAGAAAGTGAAATGCTCCTCCCTTTTAGTTAACAATTGCATTTTCATAGGTGCCTTCCAGAAATGAAGCCTTAATTCAAAGGAGTTATAGAGACAGCAGAAATCTCAATCCATTGGAGGAAATTTTTTTTGGAGCTGGGGAGGGGACAAAGAATACTGGGAGTAGCAGCATGATCCAGTAGAAAGAACACTGGATTTACAATCAGAAAATCCAAGTTCAAGTCCCCCACATTGCCTCTTATTAGCTTATTGGCCTTGGTAACTCCATCTTTTGGGTCTGTTTCCTCATTTGCGAAATGAGAAGGCGGGGCCATGTGAACTCCAAGTCCCTTACAATTTAATATCTTTTGCCCCTATAACTTTTCAACATTCCTCAAATTTTCCCTTTGAGAGTGGCCACCTCTGGGAGAGCATTTCCAGAATCATTCTGTAACAGAGTGACAAATGACACCTTTGTTCAGATGTTGTTGAAAGGCACAACTGTTCGTCAAGGTGGCGGGGCGGGGGGAGTGACTTTATAGTGATCAACAAACCACAGCACTTACCAGAATGAGACTGGAACCACAGCAAAGCACTGTTGTACCCCAAAGTAATTAAGATAGAGTCTTTCCCAACTCGACAGCATTCCGTATCTCCATTGACTAGGCACTTAAAGACACAGACACCATCAGCTGTAAAGGGGAAGGGGAGAAAGAGTAAGAAAATACATTTTTTTTTTGGACTGCCGAAATATATCAGTTAAAACTTCTTTTTACATTTTCATACTGATCAGATGAGTAAGATTTATTTTCCTTTCAACATGTCTTCACCTTGTCCCCTATTTCAGTCCCTTGGCTATAATCGATCAAGGTGAGACCTTTCTTCTGCAGCATACAGAAATTGACAAATGCATAACAAAATGGAATAATATGAGTACATATATGTGCGATGACCACATATATATGGATTTATGGGGAGACCCAGAGCAGTCTGTGGCCCAAGGCTTCATCTTTCCTGTGAAGGGTCATATGGATTAAGAGACACAAGCCCTGAATTCAAATCTAAGCTCTGCTATTTACTGTCTGTGTCACCTTAGGCAAGCAGCTTCAGTTCTCTGGTCTCAGTTTCCTCATTTATTTATGTCGTACTTCATTCATTTATAAAATGAGGGAAATAGCTGGTGTGCTCCTTGTTCACAGAGTTAAAGTGCTCTGCAAACCTAAAAACATCATAGATAGACAAATGACCTCATTGTCATTCTTGCAACCTTGGTGCAAGTCAACATCCCTCAGTTTCAGGTTCTTCCTTTGTAAAATAATGGGGTTGCACTAGATAATCTATCACTAGGGTCTTTTCCAGTCCTATGACACCCCAAAACAATACATTCTCTAAGCTTACACTTTCAACCATGAACAGTGGAGAAAACACTGTCCTAAGGCATAATATTGGAAAAGGTAATGAGCTTAAGGAGTAGAAACATAGGTCCCAGGAAAGGGATTAGTGGTGGGGCATTAGGTCTTATGTATGTTGGCATCTCACTATTTACTCCTTCATCAGTGCTTTTCTCTCTGGGTTGATGATTGTTCATTTATACAACTAACTCCAGTGACTCTAGTGTTTGAGAACTGACTAAGTTCTTTCTTTGAGGAAGGCAGGTGCTACTGTGTACGTACAGCACAGGACCTAGAGTCAGGAAGATATGAGGTAAAATCCTATCTCAAACGCTAGCTGTGTGACTCTGGGCAAGTCACTTAACCTTTTTGCATCAGTTTCCTCAACCATAAAATGTGGGGTAACAATAGCATCTACCTCCACAGGTTACTATGAAGATGAAATGAAATAATATTTGGAAAGCGTTTTGCAAATCTCAAAGTATTCTATAAATGTTAGCTATTATCTTTGACCTGTTAGAGCTCTATTATTTGGTTGTCAGTTACCATTCTTAACTTTCTCCAAATTCCCTTAAAAGAACAAATGTGACAGCTTTAATTTAATTTAGAAAATTAATTCTATATGGAACCGCCCTCTGTTACAAAACTCACACAGTATTAAAACAAAAAAATGATTTTAAAAATGTTTCCATCCACTGCTTTCCATTGGAGAAGTTATTCTTGATTTTCACAAACTATCTTGGCCATTTAAACAGTACAGATGTTTTGAAAACACTTTCCTGGTAGCAAAGACTGTTGTATGTTTTGGTTCACTCTCCCCAGGCAGAGGTCATCAGAGGCAAGGGTACTACACTTCTTTACAGTAAGAAATTGTGAATCAAAGTATTAAATGAGAAAATCTGGGGACCTCTTAGGAGTAGCACAGTTAAGCATCCTAAGGACCTGAAAGATGTTTTTCCCCTTTGGCTTACAAAAATTTTCCACGTGAAGTTATTTTACCATGTACTCCTCTCTCTACAGAGGTTTTCTCTCTTTGAGTGCTGATAATGGTAACTGGATTTTATGACATCATTAGGTTGAAAAAATTCTCAGTGATCAGATAATGCACACTTCTATATCCAGGTAAGATTACAGTTATGTAGCCAGTGCTGAAATATCTGCCCCTTCTTCTTTCCTTTATCATTTGAATAATGATGGTGGGGTGGAATTTGGGGGAGGTGGGGGAAATGAAGTGCTTTACCCATGATGTATGGCATGACAAGGAGAAGTGGTAACAAGGGATGCTAAACAAGATTGGACTAGTGATGAGACAGTATGGGAAACCAGAAGTGAGAGAAATTTGTTTATCTTGCATCCTTACTTTTCATACCATCTTTTCTCTGGGAAAACACTATAAAAGAACTAGAGGATTATATAGCTATTACCTGCTCATACCAGAAAAACTTGTGGAATGTATGCAACGGAGCCACAAAACTGTTAGGGTGTTAAGGGGGACCATGCCTTGTCCTTTGGATAGCACAGAACAACAAGCCAAGGCAGGATTATCATGTATGTGTATGGAGGGGAGGTGACTTCTACTTGGGGAGACCCAGCACATATACTAGAAGTTATTCTGGGCATCTCTGTATCTATTTAGGAGGCAAAAGAATAAAAGGAGTCAGAGGAGCTGAGTTCAAATTCTAGACCTGCCTCTTTCTACTTGTGTGGTTTTGGGAAAGTATCTTCTCATCACATTTCTGTAGGTGACCTTGATTGTCCCTTCTGGCTCTAAATCCCATGGCTGACAGTCATTTATTCTAGGATCTGTCCTGAACGTCTCTCTTTTTTAATACAACTTTCCTTTGTAATATAAATGATATGCCTGCCAGTGGGAAGCTGGTCTCATTATTCTGGGAGTGAAGGGCACTGTCAAAAATTTCCTGAATAGGAGAGTAAAAAAAAATCTCCCCAGGTATGTCCATGTTCTTTTTTGTCATTAAGTGTCTTTCCAGCGCTTCACTTTAATTACCACAAAATTGCAGTAACAACTCCCTTCTTATTACACTCTGTTCTAATGTTCTAATTTAAGTCAAAAAATACTTATTAAGTGCAAAAGGTCCTTGTACTAGGTCTAGCCTGGTTCAGGCAGAGAGGCACAGCAGGCTTGAGATCAGAACAGAAGGCGACACTGGCAATGAATCACAGTCATAGCAGGGGAATAACATCCAGAACAGGGAAAAATATTCAGTGAGGATATCCCTTTGATTCAGTTGAACACAGTTTTGCTGACGTGGTGTTGCCCAGTGTGGTCTAATGGTCAAGCCAAAGGAGCAGCAGGGGCTCCTGGTGGACTAGGAAGCTATATCAAAGCCCAAACCTTCCATCCTCTGAATCAATCCAGTATCAAGGATGGATTCGATATTTTTTTTGAGGCAATCAGGGATAAGCGACTTGTCCAGGGTCACACAGTTAGTAAGTGTCTGATACTGGAGTTGAACTCAGGTCCTCCTGACTCCAGGGCCAGTGCTCTATCCACTGTGCCACCTAGCTGCCCCTCAATACCTTTTAAAGAACAAAAACTATCCCAGCCCATTTGTCAGGAGACTGATAGATATTAATCCTCTAGTACTTGGCACAGTGTCTACATATAGTAGGCACTTAAGAAATGCTAATTGACTGACTACTAAAACTTCCCTCTTCACACACTCTGCTCCTCTGTGACCTCATCATGATATGGAAGACATCCTGATTTCTTGTGAAGCATAAGCTCTGGTGGTCCTACTAAGCTAGAAAGGCTTCAAGTAAAGTTCTAGCTACTGACTCTATAGTTTACATCCAAGAAAGACTAAGTCTAGTTCAAAGAGTTGACCCTGATGGAATGATTTTTTTTCAGCTGCTCACACTATGTCCTGGGATTTTCTTGGCAAAAATAGTGGAGATATGTGACCTCTAGGTCTGTCAGGCAGTGCCCCTCCCCATACCTCCTAAATGGACTCAGTTGAAGCCATGAGGAGAGATAATCCCATCTCTTGGAGGTAGACAATCCAGAAAGGAAAGAGTCACTGGCAAAGACATTATAGTCTTGTGGAAAATGCAAAGATGGGGCAGGAAAAGAAGAGGTGCAGGTGGGAAAGAGAAAAAGCAACCAGAGAAGTAGGAGACAAATTCAGGTAAAGTGACAGAGGCTGGTGAGAAGGGAGTTTTGAGAAGCACAGGATGACCCTAATGCAGCAGGAAACTGAAGGAGAATAATGACCCTATTTGGCTGGAAGGCTGTTGGCTACCTCACAGAGTACAACTCCAGTACAGCGGTGGGGGCAAAATCCAAGCTGTTACCAGTTATGGAGGGATGAGGTATAGAGGACATGGAAATTATAAGTATAGAAACTTCCAGAAGTTTGCCTTTGAAAGGAAAGAGAAATTAGACTGTAGTCAGAATGTACTCTAGAGTCCAAAAAGGTTTTCTCTAGAATGAGACATGAATTTGTTGTATCCCTTCTTTGTAGTACAATGCCTGCAGAGTTCATAGTAGGTGCTTAATAAATGCCTGTTTATTTATTGATGGATTCATCTGAAGGAGCCCATAGAAAAGAAATTAAAGCACTAATTATGAAAAGATAAAATGTGGGATTCGTTTTATGGATGAAGAAACTGAGGTCAATTACTTTTCTCAGAACATAAGGTTTCAGGTTTCTCTTCCATGGTTACATTACAAGTGGCAGAGCCAGGATTTGACTGAGATCTTCTGATTTCCTGTTCAATGATTTTGCAACTAGGCACAGATGGAATTAGTTGGCAGGTAGTCGGTAGGAAGGTTGATCATAAATCTAGAACTTGAATAAATAATAACTACTATTTACATAGCACTTGCTATGTGCCATTTGATCCTCTTAATAACCCTGGGAGGCAAGGGCTATTATAATGCCCATTTTACAGAAGGAAGCTGAAGCAGACTGAGGGGTAAGTGATGTGCCCCTGGTCACATGGCTAGTATGTGAGGTCCGATATGGACTCCTTACTGATACCAGGCCTAGCAAATTCTATCCACTATACTGCCTCACTACATACTTGAAGGGACTTAGAGTTCTCCTCATCCAATTTTATTTTACAAATGATAAAACTGAAGCTCAACAAAATTAAAGGGGTTAAATATGGTATTAAAAAGTATTAATGGTATTAAAGTTGGGATTGAAGCCCAGGTCTTTTGACCCCATGTCCAGTGTTCCTTCTTCTACTATACCAAAATTCCTTCTTTGAAATTTCAGGAGATGATGAGAGAGAGAACATACTAGCATCCACATGACTTTTGTACCTTGAAATACAAAGATATAGAGGAAGACTGAGATTTTTCTATTTCTATTGTAGTAGGTGATGTTCAGTTGTGTCTGACTCTTTATGACCTCATTTGTGGTTTTCTTGGCAAAGATACTAAAGCAGGTGCCATTTCCTTCTCCAGATCTTTTATACAGATGAGAAAACTAAGGCAAACATGGTTAAGTGATTTACCCAAGGTCACATAGCTAGTAAGCATTCAAGACTGGATTTTAACTTGTCTTCCTGATTCTAAGCTTGGCATTACCCACTGATACACCTAGCTGCCCTCATAAAATCATCCATAATAAAGCAATGAAGTAAGCATGCAAAGGCAACACAACTTTGTTCTAATAAGAAACAACACATTTTAGTTTTCAGAATCTCACAGTCTTGGACCTTCATAGCCCCATCAACAAAGACCGAGTAGACGGGGATTGTAATTAGGGAATTCCCCAAGAAACACTGCCTCTGTGGTTGCCAGTTGGTATCACGTGATGAAGAAATGCCCAAAGCCTCTCCTAATTAATCCAACCTCCTAACAAGTTCTATGACCGACTCGTCCACATGCTTCGACAATCACTGTAATTACTGTATTCTGTTGCACAGAAGAAGTGGCCCAGAGCATAATCGAGTGCGGACATCGAAAGTGAAGACATCATTTTTAAATTTTGCATCATTTTGTTTCTTTCAGATTTGTTTCCTGTTCAACTATTGTGACCAAAGACATCTACCACCTGGTAGCCAACCCTCTGATGATGGCTCTCTGAGTTCTTAACTGGGTTGTTTCTTGGAAGACAGGCACAGTTTGTTTTTGACCTCGTGCCAGAAACCTTTCTGACTTAGTAGGAAGAAAGAGTGCTGGAAGTGCTGTCAAAAACTCAGGATCCAAAAACATCACAGTAAGGCATCAAATGAAGACTGACTTGCAGGAAAAATAACTAGTATGTACATAGCACAATAACGTCTGCAAAGTGATTTACATATGTTTTCTCATTTGATCCTCAGAACAACTCTGGGAATTAGATGCTATTACCCCATTTCATAGATGTGAAAACTGAGGTTGAGAGAGGTTAAGTAACTTGTTCGGGGCAAACAATTCGTTAACCTACTGTGTTTGAAGCAGGATTCAAACTCCAGACTTCCAGACTCCAGATCTAAAACTATCCACTGTCCCACTGAGCTGCTTAACAAACATCAGGGCACTTAAATTACTGGTAGGATTTGATAATCCCTGAACAGAGCTAGGGCTTTTCTGGGCTTATTTAGTTCTCTTTTTAAGTATAATAAGAAATTTATAATTTCTCTTCAATAAAAAATCAGTTTGGGAATTACACATTTTTAAAAAATTAGCAACTGGAGAGAAAAAGAAAATATTAGAAGAAGCACATTAACTCTCTTAGGTCATTCAATCAATCAATAAACATTTATTTTATTTATTCTTTTTGCTTTAGAATTTTACTTTTCTCCAGTTACATTTAGCAATTTCACACATTCGTTTTTAAAACTTTGAGCTTCAAATATTCTCTGTCTTCTTCCCTCTACCCTCCATTGAAAAGGCAAGAATTTGATATAGGTTATACATGTGTAGTATGCAAAATATATCCATAATAGTCATGTTGTGAAAGAAAACATAAACAAAAAAACCCTCAGGAAAAATAAAGTAACAAGCATATGCTTTAATATGTATTCAGACACCATTAGTTCTCTCTGGGAAGGGAGAGTATTTTTCATCCTAAGTCCTTCAGAGTTGTCTTGTTTCATTGTGTTGTGGAGAATAGCTGTCATTCATAGCTGGTCATCCTACAATATTGCTGTTACTTTGTACATAGTACATTTCACTTTGCATCAGCTTGTGCAATTCTTTCCAGGTTTTCTGAGTGCATTCTGCTCATCATCTCTTATTGTATAATAGTATTCCATCACAATCACATACCACAACTTGTTCAACCATTCCTCAATGGATGGGCATTCCCTCAATTTCTAATTCTTTACCCCAAGAAAAGAGCTGCTATAAATATTTTTATACGTAAAGGTCCTTTTATTTTTTGTTTTTTATCTCTTTAGGAATATAGACTTAATAATAGTATTGCTAGATCAAAGAGTATGCATGGTTTTATAGCCCTTTGGGCATAGTTCCAAATTGCTCTACAGAATGGTTGAATCAGTTCACAACTCCACCAACAATGCCTTAAAGTCTTATTTTTTTCCCACATTCCCTCCAACATTTGTCATTTACCTTTCCTGTCCTATTAGGCAATCTAAAATGTATGAAGTAATACCTCAGAAATGTTTTAATTTGCATTTCTCCAATCAATAGTGAGAGTATTTTTAAAAATATAACTATAGATAGCTTTGATTACTTCATCAGAAACAATAAACACTCATTAAGCACCTACTATGTGCCCAGACTAGTTAAGTGTTGAGGATATAAAAAGAGGCACAAGACATCTTCCCTCAAAGAGCGTACAGTCTAATGGGAAAGACGACATGCAAACAAATATATACAAAACAAGCTATACTCAAGATAAATGAGAAATAATTAACAGAGTGAAGGTACTATAATTAAAAGGAGTTGGAGAAGCCTTCCTGTAGAAGGTGGGACCTAAGTGGGAGTAAGGTGTAAGAAGAGTGGAATGACAGGATAAGGCTAGGTTATGAAGGGTTTTGAATGCCAGACAGAGCATTGTGTATTTGCTCCTGGAGGAAATAGGAAGCCACTGGAGTTTATTGGTGGATTTGGGAAGTTGACGTAATTAGACGTGCACTTCAGGAAAATTATTTTGGTGGCTGAATGGAGGATAGATTGGAGTAGGGAGAGACTTGAGGCAGCCATACTCACTAGAGGCTATACAATGATCCAGGTACATGGAGATGAGGTCCGCATGAAAGTGAAGGCTATCAAAAGAGAGAAAGGTAAGTGTTAAAGAGATATTGCAGAGGTGAAATTGACAGGTGTTGGCAACAGCTTGGCTAAGGAGGGTGAGAGATAGTGAGGAATCCAGGATGACTCCTAAGTTGCAAGCCTGAGGGACTGGGAGAATGGTGTTGCGTTCTTATAGTCATAGGGAAAGTGGGAAGAATAGGGTTAGGAGGAAAGGTTATGATTTCTATTTTGGACACATTGAGTTTAAGTTGTCTATTGGACATCCAGTTTGAGATGTCTGAAAGTCAACTGGAGATGTGAGATTAGAGGTGAGCTTAGAGAAAGGGGGCAGGATAGGTAGATTTGAGAATCATTTGTAATTAAATCCATGGAAGCTGATGAGCTAACCAAGTAAAGTAGTATAGAGAGAAAAAGGTAGAGAGCCCAGGACAGAACTCTTAGGGACACCTACAATTAGAACACATGATCTGCAAGAGGATCCAGCAAAGGAGACAGGAGAGAGGTCAGATAGGTAGGAAATAAATCAGGAGGGAGTGACTTCCTGAAAACCTAGAGCAGAAAGAATCAAGGAGAAAAGAGTGATCAACCGGGTCAAAGGCTACATAGAGGTCAAGGAGAATGAGGATTAAGAGAAGGTCAATGGATTTGGCAACTAAGAGATTAGTAACTATGGCTAGAGCAGTTTTGATGGAATGAGAAGATTGGAAGTCAGACTGTAAGGGGTTAAAAAGAAAGTGAGAGGAGAGAAAGTGCAGTCACCTATTATAGATGGTCTTTTTGAGCAGTTTCATTACAAAAGGCAGAAGAGATATAAAATGACAGTCAGAAGGGATGGAAGGATCACTAAAGGTGAGAATTTTTTTTTCAGGACTGGGGAGGTATGTTTGTAGACAGGAGGGAATGAGCCAGCAGAGAGGTGGAGATTGAAAATAAGTGAAAGTTGAGGGAATGATAGAGATCATAGTCTGTTGGAGAACACAAGATAGAATGGGACCACTTGAACATGGGGTTCAAGGGGTTAGCCTTTGGAAGGAGTAAGGCACTACATGATCTGAGACAGGGGTGAAGGAGATAGTCTAGAAGGCATTGGAGATGATAGGAGACAAGCAAGAGGGGAAAAGAGTTCATGGAAAATGACCTCAATTTTTCCTCTAAAATATGAGACAAAGATCTCAGCTGAGTGGGTAGGGAGTGGGGGAGCCATAGGAGACTTGAGAAGGAATGAAAAGGTTTTTGAAGAGTCACTGTGGAGAATAGGCTAGTGGGTTGAAAAGGGAGGTATAGTAGAATTGTCTAGCAGCAGCAATAGCCCAGTTAAGGTTATGTAACATGAATTTGTAGTGGATTCAGTCAGAATTGTTGCATAATTTTCTCCACTTTTGTTTAGCAACACATGTTTAGGAGAGAAGGCAATAAATGATGGCAGTGATTCAAGGGTAAAGTTTGGCTAGGCATAACCAGCAAAAAGGTGTGTAGGGAGTCAAGAGAGGAGGATGCAGAGAGTTGAATTGATTCACCAAGAAGTCAAAATGGGAAGAAGATGAAAGAGTGGCTAGTGTGCCTAGTCTTACACAGGAGAGATGATCTGGGAGAGAACTGAGGGGTCAAATGACGGGAGTGAAGCCACAGTATGGGTGAAGAGTAGGGTTATGTAATGGATAGCAGAGAAAGAGAGGTGAAAAGTCAATAGGTTATGGTCGGAGAAGGGAATTTCAGAATTCTTGAACATGGAGGTGGTACATTTGTGGATGATATCAAGATCAAAGGTAAGACCATATTTGTGTGTGACTGAGTTGGAATGGAAGAGTAGATTGGAGGTGAGAAACTGAGCCGTAAGGGTATTTGATGGAGAATGTGTATGCTGAAGTCCCTACGGCTGGAATTAGGGAAGAGAGAAAAAATGTAAGCCAGATGATAAACTTATTGAGAAAGGAAGAGGGTCTGCAGACAACAGCTACCAAGATTTTGATAAGGCTTGGCCAACTGTAGTTTTTTCAGGACACATTCAATTCATCCCAACAAATGTCATGAAAGTTTCTTTGTAGCCATAGCATCTCAGGTATCTGGGTCTTGCTCTGCAGGCGCATATGTGCCCCTCTCACTCAGGATCTCATCTCTTCTCTCCCTTTTGGATTACTATTAACATTCTCCCAGTAAGTCTCTTGAACTCAAGCCTCTTCTCCCCTCCAGTCCATTCTGCACATGGCTGCCAAAATCACCTCCCTAAAGCATGCATTTCTGTATTACTTGCCTGTTCAGGAATCCTCATTAGCTCCCTGTTCCCTGCAGGATAAGATACAACTTTGGCACTTGAAAGTCCTTCAAAATCTGCCTCCAGGCTACTCCTTCCTATAGGCTACGCTCTAGCCCAACTCCTTACTTGCTTTTCCTTAAATGGACTTATGCAAAGTGAGTAATATCAGGAATGATAACCAACCATGAAAGACTTAGGATCAACTGATCAACATGATGACCCACCATCATTCTAAAGAACTCATGATGAAACATACTATCTACTTCCAGATAGAGAAATGATGAACTCAGAGTGCAGACAAACCTCTTTCTTTCTTTTTCTTTCTTTCTTTCTTTTTCTTTCTTTCTTTCTTTCTTTCTTTCTCTCTCTCTCTTCCTTCCTTTCTCTCTCTCTGTCTCTCTCTCTCTTTCTTTCTTCCTCCCTCTCTCTCTTTTGAATGTTTTCTGTTTTTGTTTTAGGAAACATTTTGCATGACTTCATATTTGTAATGGATTTTGTTCTTATATTATCAGTGGGTAAGGGAAGGAGAGAATTTGTAACTGAAAGTGAAATACAATTGCATAAGAAAAGCAATTTAGGGAAGGTATATGAATGTGAAAGGAAAGAGAATATAGGAAGCCTAAAGATAATTAAGAAAGACAAGAGGAAGAATCAGCTAGAGGTCACTTTCGCTGGGCCATTCAGGGGGACAGAGACAAGTTGATGCAGAGAATTACCATTTCCATCATAATCTTGAAGTTCTGATTTTGATTGTTGAAGCAACCTTGCACCTGTGAATTTTTGAACATCACCAGATATTTTTGTCTACTTTGCTATAATTACTCAAGTAATAATCAAGCATTATATAATTTTTAAAAACCCTAGGATACCAACAGCACATAAAATCCTGAGCCATTAATGAATGACACATAATTTTCTTTTGCGCTCATGGAAAGAATTTACCATCCAGAAGTAGTGAAATACTCAAAGACTATATTTATATGGACAAATGTTTCTGTTGAGGCAACTTTTGTTTTTCTGGGTTCCACCTGTAAAAACAAGAAAATATTGAGGATAGGTGTGCCCATCTACTGATAACTTTCATCTTTGGTTCTATATCCCTACTCTGAACAAGTTGGGAGTTCATGCAGATGAAGTGGAAGGGGTCAAAGGACCTGATTTCAAAACCAGATTCTGCCACTTATTATCTCTGTAACATCAGACAAGTTATTTCATCTGTCTTGTATTCACCATCTGTAAAAAGATGAGGTTAGATTTAGAACATCTCCAGGTCTATGGTCCCACTATGAGCCTATCATTTATAGAGATAGAATGCTTGAAGAAAGTGGACAGAGTTGAAAGGTAGTTAAAATTGAGCCTTTTAGTATCCATTAATTTCCTTTATATACTGAATACTTAAGTCTATTCAAGACAAATTTGCTTTAATCTACTGATCAGTATTGGTTATTGTTCAGTCATTTCAGTTGCGTGTGACTCTGTGGACCCCATTTGGGACTTTCTTGGCAAGGATGCTAGAGTGGTTTGCCATTTCCTTCTCCAACTGATCAGTATAGCCACTTGCTCTTAGCCAAAAAGGCAGCAAAGCAAGGAGACCTACAGAACTTTTGAAAGGTGTGTGTGTGTGTGTGTGTGCATATGTGTGTGTCTACAAAACTTGCATGAAACAAAACTTGTCAAATGTGTATGTCTTATCATACTATATATATATATATATATCTATATATATACATACATATATACGTATATATGTATATGTATTGGGGAATACTGGGGAATTTTGTCAAGTTTCAACCTGAACATTTGGGCAACTTAAGGATGACTTGAATAACTGTGACTTTCTCTCCCAACTGCTCTCTTCCCTTGGCTTTCTCACATTGGTAATATTATATATGATCATAGGCTCATAGATTTAGAGTTGGAAGGGGCTTTGGAGTCCATCTAATCCAATCCTCTCACATTACAGATCAGGAAACTGGAACCAAAGGATTTTTTCATTCTGTTTTGTTTCACCACAGAGAGTAAGACAAGTCTGAGTTCTCAGTCAAGAGAGACCTTTCATCAGTTTCTCAAATCCTTTAGCATAAATTTAAAGCTATGCCTAAACGAATGGAAGAAATAAAACATTTATCTCATAACTCAGTCATCATAATTCAACAATGATTAAGTACTTACTGTTTAGAGAACAAGGTTAGAGGAATTTTGTTAGTGTAAGGTTCCTCCTCTCAAAGAGCCTGAAGTCTAATAAGGGGAGGAGATATCAGCATGTCTCACCAATTAGAAAGTAAGCACCTTGTGAGTAAGGCCTATTTCATTTTTTGTACTTTTATTTCCAAAGCCTAGCAGAGTGCCTGCCACACAGTAGGCATTTGATAAGTGCTTATTATTTGAATGACATATAGTATTACCTACTAAATGCACTGGGGAGCTATACAACAAAGGGCTAGGTGAGATCAGGTTTAGTAGCATAAGCCTCCTCTCATTCCTGATATTGGCTTGTGATTCCCAATTCATCTCAAACACACCTCTGAAACTTGAAGCCATTTCATATAAAAAGGGTTCTCCTAACAGTCACCTGCCCATAGCTTACCAGGATTTTCCTCTACCATAGCTATCTTTTCCTTATGGTTAGACGATTTGTTGTTGTTAAGTCATTTTTCATTGGTGTCTGACTCTCTATAACCCCATGTAGGGGTTTCTTGGAAAAGTTTACCATTTCCTTCTACAGCTCATTTTACAGATGAGGAAACTGAGGCAAACAGAGTTAAGTGACTTACCCAGGGTCACAGAGCTAGTCAGTGTTTGAGGCCAGAATTGAACTCACGAAGATGATTCCTCCTGACTTTAGCCCTAGCTGCACAGAAAGTTCATTAGGTATTTACTAAAATAATACTAGAAAACATAATCTACTCATCTAGGAGGCCTTAGGGCAGAAGGGAATATTTGGATCATGGGATCCAAGATTTAAAACTAGAAAGGACCTTAGAGGTCATTTAATCTACTCTCCCTCATTTTATAGATGGAGAAACTGCTTTTCGCTCAACAAATTTTTTTAAAAACAGAAAGCTTTTTAAAACAGAAAATTTAAGATATTAAAAGAACAGAGCTCCAAAGTCATTTCATCATAATAATCTGAAATACATTATTTGGACTGCATTACATTATTTTGTGTGTGGCAGATCTACTTTCTTGAGTATAATGTGCTTAGATGAATATCATCATTAGTTTCTACTGCTGGAGCCCATCAGCTAGGTGGTTCCCATGGCCCTGGGCGGGGAGTGGGGGGGGGGTGCAATGGATGGATAAGAACTAGTCTAAAAACAGTCAGACGATACCTTTGACTGTACCGTTCCTATTACAGTGACAGAAATAAAAGATTTTTAGGGAAGGTAAAATTGTCATTTAGTAGCACTCTAACCAGTTATCCTACTTCCCCCCAATCTCATTGATTCATGCAACAAGTATGGATTAAGTTTTCTGCTAGTTCTATGCTAGGTTCTGCATAGCCAGATAATGAATGAATACTTCTGCTGTCAAGGAATTTACATTCTGCTAACGGAAAACAATATGGTTGTATGAGACAGTTTGGCTGAAATGTATATTTTTTGTAAGGGACTAAAAAGCCTGGAAAGTATGATCTTAGGACCATAGAACTAGAGTTAGAAGGAATTTCAGAGACCAGTTTATTCAACCTCTTCACTTTATAGATGAGATATAAAGGTCTTTAAATGCCAAACAGAAGAGTTTACTTTTTATTTTAGAAACACTTGTGTCTATTCTGCAAGTAGCATGGTTAGTTTAGGGATATCTACTTACCAGCTATTTCTGGGATGGATTTGAATGTTGGAGAGCAATTAGCCACACAGTCCAGCTTCTTTCTACATTTCCAGACTAATTTCACACTATTTCCTTTCATGAGCTCTATATTTCAGTCAAAATGGCCATAAGCTGTTCTCTTACTTGTTGTGAATTCTCCTACCTCTATGACTTCATGTATGCCCCCATGCCTAGAACACACTTTCATTTCCACCTATTGAAATTCTCATTTCAAGCAATAACTCCTCCATGAAGTATTCCCTCATTCCCAGAGCTGAAAATGATCTTTCATTCTTCAAATTTTCTTGAAGCTCTTGGTGTCTCTCCTTGGTTCTATCATACTCCACCTAATGAATTTATTTGTATATAGTTATCTCTTCTTACCATCTGCTGGCAGATTACAAATTTTCCAGGGCAAGGACCACATCCCTTTCCATGTCTAGTGACTTGCACAAAGTAGGTACCAACTAAATGCTTGATGAGTTCATGATTTTTCAAAATGCTTAACCATGTTAAGCACACAGTGATTGCTTAACAAATGTGTTAAATTGAATTTTAGAATTAAATTTTTGGAGATTAGGTTAGATTGCCTTTGGGAAATCATATAGTATTTTTAACGATCCCTCCTCCCTCCAGCTTTTCCTGAAAGAAAGGCTCATCTTTTTAGCATCAATATTCTTTTTAGTGATGCTGCCTGGCTATGAGTCATAGAGTACCACAGTCTCCAAAGAATTAAATTTTCAGGTCACCCAAAGGACAACAGAGAGTTAGAAAGTGGGTGTGAGCAGGCTGCAACACATTACTAAGGAGGAATTATGTGAGAGATGCAGTGTAAAGAATGTCAGAGAAATGTATAACAGGAAAAGAAGGTGGAAAGGTCAGGCAGCAGAAAGCAAGAGATAACCAGTGCATAGTCCATTACTCCATTGGTATCCAAGCAACATCAAGAAAACTAGAAAAAGTTTTCTATCATGTCAGGTGGAACTCCTGTAGAGGATTTATGGAAAGCCTAGCACAAGGGTCACACAGGTTAAGAAGGCATTGATGGGTTGCAATCTGTACCACTGGAGTGAGAACCCTTATTGACAAGACCAGAAATCCATTACTGCTATAATGAATTCTTGTCACAAAAAATAATAAAAGAAAAAAGAACCTTGGAGTTTTTACTGGGTGATGAAACTGATCCAAATACAGAATCAGTCTCTTCTCCTGGCATTTGTTTGGTTTAGGCAAATCATCTTTGACTCTCCAATCCATCCAACTAGCTACCAAATTACAGGATGGGCATTGGAGAGCTTTTATGAATCATCATGTCCCTTTCTCTATAGTCTATAATTATCTTCATATAGGATTTGAATATAAGCTAAACATAATAACAGATAACATATGAACAGCCTGATCTAAAGGAAATTCTAAGGCATCTTGAATGGATCCTCTTTGAAAGATTCTTTGGAGAAAGTAGACAAGAATTTCACAAGATGAGAAAGCATGAGAAGTTGTGATTTGTACTGTTGGAGTTAGTCAGTCAGTAAGCATTTATAAAAGGTTTTCCATGTGCCAGGCATGGTACTAAGCACTGAAAATACAAATACAAGTGAAAAGAGAGACAGTCCCCACCTTTCTAATGAGGAAGAGGGCACACACAAGAAAGTTGAAAAGGGAAAGGGGGATGAGGTACCTGCCATGAAGGCACGATGAAGTCTGGAGTGAATCATGGTGGGAAATTAAGATGTGGCTGACCTAGGGTCCTCCTTAAATGAAGGTTCTAGGAGGAGCCATCCAATTGGAGGGAGGGGCCCCAAAAGCCAAAGACTACTTCAGAGGTGTGAGTTTCAGAACTGAGGTTTCTGGAATATAGTGGAAGGATCCAGACGAGGGCAGCCTGGTGGGAAATGAAGACGAATCATACAGTCATTAAAGAGCTGGGATAACTGGCTGGGCAGGGATTTACCCTGGTGCTACACACCAGGTAACTTGCTAAAACTTCGCTGTGAAAAGGAGTAAAGATATTTTATCATCTGTCAGAGGGGTGTTTTTTATTGCTCTATGGAAGGTATGATGGCAGAAGGCATACAAGTGTGCTCAGTGATAGAGCAAAGTTCCCTGGCTTAAAGAAGCCAGTAACTCTGACATTTCTAAAGGTCAGCTCAATCTTCCTCTCCTCCCCCCCACCTTTTCTTCTTCCAATTAGTTTTGCACAGCCTGAGGGTGTCTATTTTATAGAACAACAAGCAACTGCTGGGATGTAAGTTCTTACTAGTTGTTTGTTTTTTTTTCCAGGATGGATGGAACCTTCTCTAGTTCCAGCCCAGAATGAGAAGCTGCAAGAATAGACCCAGTGATTTCACCAAATGATAAATCACAATGGAGACAGAAACACTCAGGCAGCTCTTGCCTTTTTTTTTTTGGGGAACAGAAGAGGTTCATTGGCAACCTGTGTTCTAAAAGGCAACGTCACAAACAAGCATGCAAGTATTCTATGGTGGTGCATACTTGAAGCCAGGTTATGTTAACTAAATCCTAGTACTATCTATCCGTCAACATGTTATTACCTCCCAGTTATTTGGAATGGAA
The DNA here is from genome assembly GCA_028658325.1 of Potorous gilbertii. NCBI lineage: Eukaryota > Metazoa > Chordata > Mammalia > Diprotodontia > Potoroidae > Potorous > Potorous gilbertii. The sequence goes on along the minus strand of CM053769.1, from coordinate 32,017,568 downwards.
GTGGAACAATGTATTCTCTCTCTCCTCCCTTCACCTTCACTATGGTCTAATCAGGACAACTGACCTTTGAAAAAGGCTGGGTGATGAATTGAGGAGGCAGTTTTAGTTTCTTCTGTTAGCAAGATTGGACATTCTTAGTTCAAAACTGCACTGTTCTTTAAAAAATACAGCACTGAGACAAATTCAGAATTGCCACTTTGCCTCTCACCCTCAGGAGAACTGGGGAGCAAATTATAAGGATTTTTGCAAGAGGGACCCTAGGTGACCCACCTAGATCAGAAAATGGGATGGCTATATGGAAGAAGATTTACCTAGGGCTCTCTTTAGCGATTATTCCTTCTGAAGGGCAGAGCAATATCCTGGATGGAGAAGTTCTTTTCCTTTTCTCCTTAGCTTTCTATCAAAGAATGCCTCCTTCTTTCCCTCAATCCCTCTCTTGTGGATCTAAAGTTGGTAGATGACTCTATATTAATAAACCCAGAAGAATCTTAGAAACATGGATTGATAAAAGAATTCCTTTTTTTATTTGCAGGAATGCTTGTGTGTAATTTTTAGGGTTACTGTTATGATTATAGCTGCAATTTCTAGAGTCATCTTCTATACAATTAATCAGTCAACAAACATTTAAGTTCTTACTGCATTTCAGGCACTGTGCTCAGGTCTTGGGATACAAAGAGAGACAAAGAGAATACTTGCCTTTGAGGAGTTCACATTTTAATAGGGGAGAGGAGACCTCATGCAAACAACTACATACATATAGAGTTTTTACAGAGGAGATAGAAGGTAATCTCAGAGGGAAAGCACTGGGAGTGGGGGTAGACTGAAAAAAGCCTTCAGTAGAAGGTGATATTTGAGGTGTATTTTGAATGAAGTCAGGGAAGCCACAAGGCAGTTGAGGAGTTAGAATATTCCCGGCAAGGTGAACAGTCAGTGAAAAGCATGGAGTAGAGAAAGGAGGAGTTAGGAGATGAATGTCATGTGTGAGGAACAGCATGAAAACCACTGTCACTGGATCAGAGAATAAATGGGCCAAATGGAAGCTAATGACTTCATGAGACAATGAATTAAATGAATTAAAAATTAAAAATTCAGGACTGAAAAGAAGTAGAAGAAAAATTACACTATCTCAGAGCAAAACTAGATGATCTGGAAAATGGATCAAGGAAAGAGTTTAAGGATCACTGGATCACCTGAAACCATGCCCTTCCAAAAGAGCTTAGACATTATATTCAAGAAATTATAAATGAAAACTGCCCAGATATCTTAGAACCAGAAAGCAAACTGCAAGTAGAAAGAACCTACCAGTTGCCTCTTGGGAAAAAAACTCCAAATTAAAAACTCTCAAGAAATTTACTGACAAAATCCAGACCTTCCAAGGTAAGGAAAAAATATTACAAGTAGCCAAAAAGAAAAGAATTCAAGTACCAAGAAGGCATAGCCAGTATCATGCATAATTTAGTAGTCAAAGGAGCAATAATGCAATTGCTCTGGAATGATATTCCACAATGCAAAAAATACAGGCTTATTACCAAGAACTTACCAACAAAACTCAGTATGATCCTACAGGGGAATAAAGGACTTTAAATGAAAGACGACTTTCACGTCTTCCTGATCAAAAGACCAGAGCTATATAGAAACTTTCAAGTACAAAACACAGGAGTCAAGAGAAACAAAATCAAGTAAATACAAGAAAGTAAAGATAAGGGACTAAACAAGGATAAACTGTTTACATTTTGGGTCCCCTCAGAAAAAAGTCTTAATTAGACAAAGAGCCTGGGAGTAGGTCTGTTAAGTTTGGATGATTTTTAAAAGACAAATGGAAAGAAAGAGGTAAAGGAATAAAATAGGAAGATAAAGGTGAGTGAGAACTCTCACATGATTGGGGAACACAAAAAGTCTATGCAAACAAGAAGGAATGGGCGCATAGAGTGTGACACTGGTACCTCATCCATCTCAACTGATCAAAAGAGGGAAAATATACATACACAATAAAGTATAGAAATACTTTTCACTCAACAGGGAAACATACAGGAAAAGAAAAAAGGGAAAAGGAATAAGAGGGAGAGTAAATTAAGGGAGGTATTAATTCTATGCCAAACAAACTCTAAGAGTAAATATTGAATGGAGGTTTGAAAGAAAAGAAAGTCGTCATGATGAAATATCTTACCTACCTCCAAGAAGAGAGGAGATGGATTCAGAATCCAGATTTTTTTTTTGAACATGGTCAACGGGGGAATTTGTTTTGCCTAAGTCTCTCTCTCTCATATATATATAAAACATGTATGTTATATAATATATACACATGTTATATATAACATATGTTATAATATATAAACATATATTTGTAGCAAGAATTTTCTTTTTTTTTGTTTTATCAATAAGGTCAGGGATGATGACAGCTGAAAATAGTTTTTTAGAAGATGAGATTTGACCCAGCTATACTACTGCTAGGGTTATAACAAAAACAGATCAAAGAAAGAGGAAATAGTCCTAGCCTCCTAGTAGTTCTACGGTTCCAAACAACTTGAAATTAAGGGAATGGTTATCATTGGTGGAATTACTGAACAAATTGTGGTATATGAATCCATGGAATATTATTGTGGTAGAAGAAATGAGGAAAGGATGATTTCAAAATGTTATAGAAAAACTCAAATGAACTGGTGCACAAATGCAGTGTGTGCAACCAGAAGAACAATTTATATGATCACATCATTATAAAACTAAATATTCTGAAGACTTGCATGAACTGAGGAAGAATGAAATGAGTAGAACCAGGAGACCATTTTATACACTAACAACAAAGCTGTAAAGACAACTTTGAAAGCTTTAAGAATGACGATCAATGAAATGACCAACCACGGTTGCAAAGGACTAATGAAACATACAACCTCCTGACAGAGACAGAATGAACTCAGGGTACAGAATGAGACATATATCTTTGAGACAGTCAATGAGGGAATTTGTTTTGCTTGCCTATACATATTTATTACAAGGATTTCATTCTTTTTCTAATGAAGTGGGTGTATAAGGAAGAGAAAATGGTTTTCTGTTTATTAAAATAAAATAAATTTTTTAAAAGGGCAAGCATTATATGCAATGAGGATAAGCTAGAGGTTTTCTAAATAAGATTGGAATGATGGCAAGAATGTCCCTTGTCACCATTATTAGTCAATATTGTACTAGAGATGCTAGCCAAAGCAATAAGAGAAGACAAAGAAAACGAAGGAATCTGAATGGGCAATGAGGGAATAAGACTCTTTGCAGAGGATATGATGGTATGCTTAGAGAACCAACTTAAAAACCAGTTGAAATTGTTAACAATTTTGGCAAAGGTGCAGCATATAAAATGAAGCCACAACAAAAGCCAGCAGAAAAGGCAGAAATTTCATTTAAAATAACTCAAGGCAATATAAAATATTTGGAAGTCTACCTGCCAAGACAAACCCAAGAACTATATGAACCCAACTACAAAACACTTTTCACAGAAATAAAGACAGAGCCAAATAACTAGAAAAATATTAATTGCTCATGGGTAGACTGAATCAATATAATAAAAATGACAATTCTAACTAAATTAATTTACTTATTTAGTGCCATATCAAGCAAACTATCAAAGAATTACCTTATACAGCTAGAAAAAAATAACAAAATTCATCTGGAAGAATATGGGTCAAGAATATAAAGGGAATTAATGAAAAAATATGAAAGAGGGGATCTAGTAGTACCAGATTTCAAACTATATTACAAAGCAGTAATCATGAAAACAACATAGTACTGGCTAAGAAATAGTTTGGTGGATCAGTGGAGTAGTTAATGATCATAACACACAGTAGTAAATGATTATAGTAAACTATTGTTTGTTAAAACCAAAGATATAAATTTTGGGGGCAAGAACTCACAATGTGACAAAAATTGCTGGGAAAACTGGAGAGTAGCTTGGCAGAAACTAAGTTAAACCAACATCTAACAGTGTATACTAAGATAATATGGGTACAAAATTTGGACATAAAGAGTAATATAAGCAAATTAGGGGAGCATGGAAAATTTTACCTGTCAGATCTATTGATAAGGGAAGAGTTTATGATCAAACGAGATAGAGAAGACTATAGAAAGTAAAATGGATAATTTTTATTACATGAAATTTAAAAAGATTTTGTACAAACAAAACCAAGGTAGCCAAGATCAAAATGAAAACAGGAAAACCTTTTTTTTACAAGTTTCTCAGATAAGGGTCTCATTTCTCAAATATATAGAGAACTGAGCCCAATTTATGAAAAATAAAAGCCATTCCCTAATGGATAGTCAAAGGATGTGAATAGGCAGTGGATATGAATAGACAGTTTTCAAAAGAAGAAATCAAAGCTACCTGTGATCACATGAAAAATGTTCTATATCACTATTGATTAGAATAATGCAAATTAAGACAACTCTAAGTTACCATCTCAGATTGGCTATGACAGAAAAGGAAAATTACACCTGCTAGAAGGGATATAGAAAACTACGGACACTAATGGAGCTGTAAAATGGTCCAACATTCTGGAAAACAATTGGGAATTATGCCCGAAGGGCTATAAACAGTGCATACCCTTCGCCCGGCAATACCATCAGCAGGTCTCTATCCCAAAGAGATCAAAGAAAAAAGAAAAGGACATATACGTACAAAAACATTTACAGCAGCTTTTTTATGGAGGTAAAGAATTGGAAATCAAGGAGAAGCCCATCAGTTGTGGGATGGCTGAATAAATCTTGGAATATGGTGGGGATGGAATACTATTGTGCAATAAGAAATTATAAGCAGGATGATTTCAGAAAGGACTTATATGAACTGATGCAAAGTGAAGTGAAAACATTAATACCAATATTGTAATGACAATCAACTAACTTAGCTACTCTGAGTAAGACAATGACCCAAGACCGTTCCAAAGGATTCATAATGAAAAATGCGATCCACCTCCAGAGGCGGAGGCAGAGGCAGAGGCAGAGGCAGAGGCAGAGGCAGAGAGAGAGAGAGAGAGAGAACTAATAAATCTAAGTGTAGACTGAAGCATACATTTTTCACTTTTTAAATTCCTTTTTTTGCAACATGACTGATATAGAAATGTTTTGCATGATTTCATGTATATAACTGATATTACATTGCTTGCCTTCTCAATAGGTGGGGAGAGGCTGGAACGAGAGAAAAAATTCAGAATTAAAATTTCTTTTAAAAATGTAAAAAATAAATAATAAATTTATTTTTAAAAATAAGGACAGCAGAGACATGGGCATGTTTGTGATTGTGTCATGGTTGTGGTTTGTCCTTCATTCTCGAGGAAGACCATAATATCAGGGAGACGATGACATGACTTGTGAATAACTTTGATTTGAGCGAGGGAAGGCTATACAAAGTCATCAGCCTCATTTTCTCCTCCATAGTCTTCTGGGTCCAGTGGCCAGATATTGAGCAAGACAACTGGAGATGGCCCAGGATACAGCATGTTTGTTGTAGGTGGCAGGGAAAGAACTAGTAGACAGGGAGAAACTGAAGATTAGAGAACATGGGTATGACCAACTTTACAAAATGGGAAGGAATCATAAGTGATGGGGAAAGTGGCCAACATGGTAGGCAGCCTGGGCCAGTTCCTGAAGGAGACCTGGACCAAGTCGCCATCAGCGTCATGGCTCTGCTTGTATCTCCATTATGTCTCTATACCAAGTACACAGTCATGATCAAATGACCATTCCGGTTCAAGATGGTGGCAACATGCCTGACAACCCCAGCCATCCTCAGGTCCTTCCCTACAGTGACCAAAAAATCTGTGAATCCTCCATCTTCTCCCCCACACCACCCAAGTAAATGTCTGTGTCTTAAAAAAAGAATCAAAGGTGCAGGTAATAGAGTTTCACTTTGCAACAAGGACCACTTTTTATGAGACAGGTAAAGGAAGAATAAGACTTCTGAGTGGTTTGAGGTGAGAAGGGGAGAAGAGAATCCATGAATGGCAGCATTTTTTTCAGTGTACTTAGCTGAGGGTGTGGGGAAAGGGGTACTATGGAAGGCTTGAGGAATAATGACAAGGTTTGGAAAAGCCTCTATGGTGAGTGGGAGAGTGAAATAACTAATAGGTGTAATTGAACTGCCTTGCTGCAGTGAGGGCTCAGTTGAGAATATACATATATATGTATATATACATATGTAATATATAAATTTGTAACACAGTTTTCTTGAGCTACATATTTCCCTGAATATATATGTGTTTGAAAATATTTTTAAATACTTGTATCTTCTCTGAAATTCTTGTATATTTTATTGAATAAGATTTGTCTTATCATAAACCTGTATCTGACTCTTCCTAAAAGGTTGCTAGGTGGAAAGGAGATCCTGAAGCAGTGTTTGCAAAAGACTGAAGGAGACTGTGGAATAATACTTATGTGTTAATTCCAAATAAAACTAAACAAAGAGTGCTTAAGTCGACTGTCCTTATAAGTAACCTGGCTGTAAGTTCTCTTCACAAGGGGCTCTCCTTTTTAGGTTGGCTCTTGGAAGTGTAGGGACGGACTGCTGGGTAGCAGAAATGCCCATGTTGTGGAGGTTTGTAATCGAGCAATAAGAATAAATTTCACTCAAGCATATGGCTATCATCTTTGGATCTGTTATCTTGCCTGGAGTTCAGCACCTATGAACCATATTAGCAATACTGGCCAGGAAAAAAAAAGCATAGGTACATGAACATGAAATATTATGGCATTATGGACAGAGTGCTATACTTGGATCACAAAACCAGAGTTTGAATCATGCCTCAAACACATACTAGCTGTGTGACCTGGGAAATCACCTAACACCCCTCAGCTTCAGTTTTCTCCTCTATAGAACAGAGATAATAAGAGCCCCCTATGTCACAGGGTTATAGAGGTGATTAAATGAGATAATATATAAAAAACATTTTATAAATATTGAAGTGCTATGCAGATGTTGACTAATATTTTCATCTGAAGTATACTTGAAGGGATATGACAATTATATCTAGAAAAGGGTGGATAATGCCAGTTGCACAATTGTGGAAGCTGGTGACCAGGACACTGATAGGTCCTTTTTTTTTATTTTTCTGGGGTACAGAATTGTGTTACTGTACATGTGGATGGGGAGAGGGAAGGAGCAGTAAGCAAGGTTTTGTCCAGCAGTAGGAGTGCTGAATTCAAATCTGATAGGAAAAAAGAAGACCTCTACCCCATTCCTGCCTTAATTTTACTTAATTATGCATTTAAAAATTGTTTGAAGACTATATTTCCCAGATTTTTAATATTAATTTTATAAATACTTGTGACTTCCCAAGGAAACACCATGGCAATAACTATTCACATTGCAGAGTTTTGTTGTTATTCTGTCTCCCATTTGACACTACCCCTCTGTTTCCCATTACTCCAACTTATTTAGCTTTGGACATCACCTTCATCTATGCCTTCCTTAGCACTGAGCCTTTACAGGGCATAGACCCCAACTTCTCATTTGATGAGGAAACAAAGGCTCAGAAAAAGGAGCTGACTACTCACATCTCACTCCTCAGCTAGAAATCCTTCACTGTTGTTCTCTGTTATCAACCACAAAGCAGAAACTCAATTTAACATTTAAGGACCTCTACCATTTAATCCCTTAAAATATTCCAGCCAAACTCAGTCACTAGATATATTTGAAGCTTCCTTTATACTGTGGCTTTTGTTTAAGCTGTCCCATGATTTCTCCCCAGCCCTACACTCTCTCTCATTCTGTCTGTTGAAACCAGTTCAAATTCTATTAATTAAGCACTCCTTGAGCTTCTCCACCCCATGTCTCTAGGTGGAATTTTTTCTTTCTCAGTTCATCTTTTTGCACACTTATGATCTATTTTTATATTATAATTACTTATATACATATCTTACCTTCATTATCAGATTGTAAACTACTTGAGGACAGAGAATATTTTTTTAACCTCTCCCCTCTCTTACCTAGCACACTTCTCTATACCTAGAAGAATTTAAGTATATGTATACTTATGCAATTAGTTGGTAAATAAATATTTCTACAATTAAAATAAATTTATTGAATGATTGCTTGTTTTCCAACCCACATTAGTGTGGACCTCAACTGTTGTCAAAATGTCATGATCCTCTGCCTATGTGACCCATGGCATCACCATTAGAATTGAAAAAAGTTTTAGAAATCCCTTAATAACTCACATTTGTAATTCATACAACCCAAATCAGGATCTGGAGATTGTGTGGCTCATACCTCCCCACTCTGTCCTGTCCCTGCCAATCTGCCTTTTCCTGAACAGTCTGGCTGTGTTTGATCCAGCCGTGATGAATTAACCAGGAAAGAACAAGGAAGTGCAGAATAAACCAACTGGTATTAGCATAATCATGATCCCCTGAAACTGTCACCAAAAATGAAACTATTTTACAGAAATTAGAAATGAAGAGATCAATAGAAAAATAGTGGAATCTCAAAATGTAAAAGATTCATAGATTGTTAGAGTTGGAAGGAAACTTGAATCACATCATCTCTGAGTTAGAAGAGAGCCTGGCAGCTAGCTAGTCTATTATGGACCTGAGTGAGAATTTCTCTACAACATATCTACAATGTGGCTACCTTACTTTTTTTTAAGTACTTCAAGACCATGCCACTTTTAGAATGGTTCTGATCATCCAAAAAAGTTTGTCCTTTTTCAAAATCCTAAATTTACCTTTTTGCCACCTCTACTCATGGCTCATCTTACCTTAATCTATGTTGTTACCAGTAAGTATGAGTTGATCTCTTTCCATTGATAACCTTCTTCTGAAGTTACTGTGCTTGAAAAATTCATCATAAGATGATAGATACAAGATCGAGAAAGGACCTAAAAAATTATCTTAGCCCCTTCATCTTGCAATTGAGGAAAATGGCACTCAGAGAGGTTAAGTGATTACCCAAGGACACACAGGAGTTAAATGACAAAGCTGAGATTTCAACTTGGCTTCTACACTGCCAAGTTCATCACTCTTTCTTTGGTACCAGATGGACTCCAAAACACTGGAGGCAACCCAGTAATGAGCCTCTCAACACTTGGCTGGCTTGCTCCTCAGAAAGAAGACACACAAGGTCCATTCATTGCTGAACCTCTACTCAAAGTCCTTCTGGTTTGGTAGGACCTAGCAGCTTCTGGGCTCCATTCATGTGGCCTAAAGAAATCCAGAGTCACACCTTTCTTCCATGATATGGTACCAGAAGAGAGCTTTCTGGTGCAATGGAAAGTGTTACATTTGGAGTTCAAATCCTAGCTCTGGACCTTTGGCCCTCTTACTCAACTTCTCTGGACCTCAATTTCCTCATTTGAAGGTTTGGACAAGCAAACTTTTCAGGTCCCTACCAGTTCCAAATCTGGGATCCTATGATGAGAAACAGTACTTCTATTACAGAAATAAACTAAGATCAGTGAGACATAAAAGAAAATTACCAGATGCAAAACTCAAAAACTAAACCAAATGCAGAGACTCCAGCCAGGTGAGGCCTGAAAGCACCTCAGGCCATAGTGACTGCAGTCTTTTAATGAGTGCTCCCTACTCCTTGATGGGAGGGTAGCAGCAGTTAGTGATAGAAAGTGGGGGCACGGTTGGAGTAAGAGCAAGCTAGCTTTCAGAGAAATATGCCAGCTGTACAGCAAAGTAGGGCTGGCAAAAGCTTGGCCCTCAAGGGAAGACTGGAGACGGACTGAAAGTAAACACCAGCTTCTGTGACTGTATTAACTTCTCCCTATTTGCACAACAGCTCTAATGTGTCATAAACCTAAGGGTAGCCACTGCAGGCTCAGAAGCAATTAAAATCTATAAGCACAGGAAGAAGTCAAGAAGGAAGTGACACAGGACTCAAAGGTGTCAATGGTTAAAGGAGTTAACTCACTCTGCCTTTACTAAGCTTGGTGATTGCTCTGGTTTCTTCACGTGTTAACACTGGAAGAAACTGCTCCAGTCAAACTGTACTATCCCTATTTCCCCAATATCTTCTGGATATCTTCTGTTCTCCATGATTTGATGACACAGGCCATTCCCCATGCTTTCAATGTACTCTCTCATCTCTGCTTTTCAACCCTTCCCTTCCCAGAAGAGGAATGCTTTATTTTTTGAACATAAATCAAGCACACAAACACACAGCAAACATAAAATGACCACTAGATGGCCTACAAAGTCTAGGTGTACTCCTTTGCCACACCCCTTTGAAAATATAGTTATTGGATTTAACAGCCTATATGTACACTTGGAAAAACAAAAGGCTTGAAACTTGGCTTTTTAAACTGCTTCCAAAATTCTGCATGACTCATCTTATCTATTAATCCTTATATTTGGAGAAGCACAACTTTTCAGAGATTTTATATATGTATATATATATATATATATATATATATATATATACATATATTTTATATATATACATATATATATATTTATATATGGGTCAACTTCAAGTTGAACACTGTCCCAGAAGAACAGATTTACTTCCATGCATTTAATCAATAAGTCCAATAATCTGAGTCTCAAGTTGCAATATTAATGAAGTTTAATGGTGGGTGGGGAGAAGAGTTTAAATGCCTTCCTTGCCCATTAATTGTGAGGACAATTGCTAATTTCTTTTGTTAATTTCTATAGAGACACTGGGCAGAGGGTCATGCCCTCTGACTTTGAAAAGTGTATAAATACTCTGGGGTAAGGTTTTACTTTAGGGCTTACTCATTGGAAGTGTTTGGCCAGACAAGACTCTGGGCAGCCCCTAAAGTGCAATGCCCCCCTCCCCCCCTTCCTCCCAACTGACTGGCTTCGGAAACCCAGATGTTGGTGTTTCTCTCTCGGGTAACTATGTATGTATGTAGAGGTCAGGCAGTTGGATCTGTTTGTTGATCTGTGATGTATGTATTGCTTATGGTCAGACAACTGGAAGCTATGTCTATTGACCTTTATTTCTCTGTTTGTATTTTCTCTGAAGTTGAGGGTGCTGAATTTTTCCCCTGAACTAAGTGAATGATCTATGTGCTTGATTAAAGTAGATTGTTGACTCCTCAAAAGTTGCTTTCCTTTTGGAAAGCAGATCTAAGAACCTTTACAGCAGGCCCTCCTGTATATGCTCAGATCTTGGTTGTCATACAAGTTTACAAGATACCCTAGTATAGTGGAAAGGGCTAATAGATATGGAAATGAGGTACTCAAATTCATTCTCTAGGACTGTTTCCTCAATTGTAAAATGAAAGGATTGGTCTACCTGAATTTACAAGGTTTCTTTGTAGCCCTAAATCACATAATGTATTTAGTTATAGTCAAAGCAAACTTCTTTAGATGCTCCTTGACCATTCTTAAGCATGTATTACTATGTCTTTCATATACATGTATTTCAAGGATCTAGGATAAGGTTCTTTATGTAGCAGACTCTTTATAAATTTTTGTTTCCTTGAATTCAAGCATTATAAGTAAAAGCAGCTTCAAAGCTCCTAATAGGTCAGTTAATACTAAGGATGTATAAGCAGTTACATGATGGTTACTTGACTAAATAAGACTTTAAATCTACTATCAATGGTAAGAGTCTTTTAAACAGGGTATTATTTCCTTTTTTTTCTTCTGAGTGAAAGGTTTATTTCTTTTAAAAGAGACACCCTATACTGAACTGACAAACACATGAAGTCATGTGGCTCCATTAGACTCAAAAGCCTGGTCTGTGAAAGTACATCCAGGTGTCTCTTCCAGCTCATTAGTTTTTCTGAGTACTTGGAACATGAGCCTGCCTACTGTGCCTGTTTTAACACCTAGGATCCATGAGGTCGATGAAAATTTTTAGTGAAATGAGAACAATGATATAAGCATAAATGCTAGAAAAGTGAAAAATCTATCTATCTGTATGCGTGTGGTATATATACACACACATATATATATTAATGCTTCAAAAGATTCATGATTTCATCACCAAGAGTAATCCCTTTGTTGGTAGCAAATATAACACATTTATGCTTTTGATCCTGGATTATTCTTGTCCATGTTTTTCCATAAATCCTCCAGAGAAAATCTGTCCCAGTGCCCTGGAGTACTTCTTTTGGGACTTTAACATTTCAATCTATCATTTATTAAATGAGTCCTATGGGTCAGGCACTGCGCTAGGTGCTGGGGGCATAAACACAAAGAACATAATAATCCTTACAAGGAATTTACATTTTTAATGGAGGAGACAAGCACATATACAATATATTCAGCATAAATACATATAAATTAAATATATGGACACATATGTAGGCATATACATATGCAAAGAAGTGAAATATAAGGTAGTGGGGGAGGAGGGAATGAACTAGCATTTGGGGGAGGGATCAGGGGCAGCTTCATGTAGAAGATGGTAGTTGAGTGGCATCTTAAAATAAGAGACTGTAAGGAGGAATTAAGATGGAGAGTATTCTAGACATGATGGATGGCCAGTACAAAGGCACAGGGGAAAGAGAAGGAGTGTTAATAATGAGGAACAGAGTGAAGGTCTATTTAGCTGGATTGCGGGTCTTGCTCATCTCTGCCTCTAAGAATTTCTGCTTTTCTTCATGGAACAACTTAGGTGCTACTTAATTACATGAGGTCTTTTCAGAGCTCCCTAGGTTCTAGCACTCCCTATCCTGGGTAATTATATTGTATTTACTTATCTGTACACGACATTTAAAAGACTGTGTGATATGACTCCAACTTTCCTTTCCAGCCTTGACATTATTAAGTCTAGTCAAACTGAACGACCAGACGTTTGCCAAACATAGAATGTCATTTCTTGCTTTCGTCAGTTTCACGCAATTTCTATGTTACTTTCCCCAGCTGATTGCACTAGATGGCATTAGTGCTTTATGAACACTTGGTCAGAAATTCTTTTTGCCCTAATGCTAGAAGGGACCTCAGACGCCACCCAGTCCAATCCCTTCATTTTACAAGTCAAGAAGAGCCAGGGAAGTTAATCAACTTGCCCAAAGTTACATAGATACTATGCACTTCTGACTGCAGAAGCAGTGCTCTTTCTACCAAACAACTTGTCTCTACCTACACTGCTGCTGAAGTAGTGTGGCATAGTAGAAAACTACCCTCGGAAAACCAAAAGCTGGGGTTCGAATTCTGCCTTCAACACATATTGGCTAGTCAGCTAAGCTCTCAATTCTTTAGGCAATTCTCTAAGGCTCTGACCCAGAGAAGTTTCAAAACTGCATTTAGTAGAGGGAGTTTTCCCATCTAGGAATTTTCCTATCGGTGAAATCACTGGCCTAATCCTTGACCCTTATGGTCACGTATCTGCTAAGTGCCTGAGTAGGATTTGAATCCATCTTCTTGACTCTGAGTCCAGCCCTCAAATCACTACAGTACAATGACCAACCACAAAGCCAGCTTTTAGTTAGTGTCACAGCATGGGATAGAATCTAATAGAGAGAGGTTGAGGATTAGGAGACTTAATTCTAAAAGGACAGTTAGTGGTTCCTGAGTGTAAGGGGATGATTGAACTGTATGGGAATAAGAGGACAGGGAAAAGTTCTAAGGGAAAGACTTGTGGATAGGTGTTGGATATGAACAAAAGGGTTGAGCAAATAATTGCATTAGATGGAGAATAGGTTGTGCCCTATTCATTTAGGCACAACCATATACCGCCTCACTTTCTTATGCAATAATTTCAACTTAAGTTTCAGGAAGCAGGGATTAAGTTTTGTTTCTTTTGTATCCCATCTTTTGTGTCCACACCTGCCAAGGTGCTGTGCCCATAGCGACCACTAGACAAATGCACATTAAATGCAGGCTCTCTGACATTTTCTGATAAGCACTTGAAACTCTGAGGATGAGAATACACAAGCAGTTCTCCAACTTTTTGGTCTCAGGACCCCTTTAGTATGTTTTGCCTATCAATATGTTCTGCATTAGAAATTGCAACTGACAAAACTTTAAAATATTATTTTTAAAACAATTTTTATTAAACATTTTATTTTTAAAATGATTTTTATTAAATTTTTTTAAATTAAAAAACAAAAATCCACTACAAATGAAAATAAACATTTTCATGAAAAAATAATGAATTTCTAAAGTAAAAAATATAGTGAGAAGAGAAACACTGTTTTACATATTTTTGCCAATCTCTTTAATTTCTGGCTTAATAGAAGACAATTTAATTCTCATATCTGCTTCTGCATTCAGTCTGTTGTGATGTGTTGCTTGCTTGAAGTATATGAAGAAAATCCAGTCTCACACAGATAGGTAGTTGCAAAAGAGACAAGTATTTAAATAGGTAAATAACATCTTAGAATTATTATGAAAATAGTTTTGACTTCATTGACCCCCTGATAAGTTCTCAGGGATCCCCAGGGTTCTGTAGACCATACTTTGAGAATAGCTGAATAAAACCAAATTTGACTATTCAAATCAAGGCAATTTGAAAAGCAAATTTCCTTTAAAAAACTCCCAGCATATATGAAATGGAATATATAACCTGAGTTATCCCAAACTGAAGTCTACTTCACTTTAAGCCAAGGTGGCTTAGGGTATATTATATTTTGGATAGGAGATATTATTGTGTAACAGAAATAGCACTTGGGCATTTAGCTGGTACAGTGGATAGAGCAGCTGACCTACAGTCAGAAAGACCTGAGTTCAAATCTGACCTCAGACACTTACTAGCTGTGTGACTCTGGGCAAGTCACATGGCCCTGTTAGCCTCAGTTTGCTCATCTGCCAAATGAATTGGAGAAGGAAATGGAAAACCACCTCAGTATCTTTGCCAAGAAAACCCCAAAAGGGGTCATGAAGAATTAGACAAAACTGAAAATGACTAAACTACAACAAAAGAAACAGCATCGTTCTGAGAACGAGCGATGCAGGCTCCAGTTCCAGCCCTGTCACTAATGGGCTTGAGAGAGGCATCAATGAACCATTCGGTTTTAGGAGTGAAATTTCAGTCCAGGTCCATTGATTCTGAGTTCTCTGCTCTTCCTGTTTATACACAAGACATTTCCCCTCTCTGGATCTCAGTTTCTTTGGCTGGACTAGGTCATGAGATAATAGATTTGGAGTTGGAAGAGGACTTGGAGGTAACGTCTGTGTCTCTTTCCAGCTCTGTCTCAAGTATCCCTAGTACCCTGTTATTTGGTACAGCATCCACCCTATAGAATTTTAATAGCTGCTCACTGACTGATATAATTTTAATATAAAAATATAAAACAAAAAGTAGCCTTTTTTCCTTAGAAGGATTCATCATATAGTTTCTTTAAAACGAAGTTTCTTTAATACAGTTAAAATGAACTTGAAAGTCAATCTGCAAACTCTTTAGTAAGCTTCTATTGTACAAAGCAAGGTATATATTTTTCCCCAAGGCAACACACTGCAAATGTGTCTAGACAACAATGTAGACAACACAATATTAAAGTCAGTTGTGGGCAGGTTCCATTAGGTACACATCCCAGTAATTCAATAACAGGAACCACTTTTCAAAAACAACCCTAAGGTTATCATAGAGGAGTGCAAAGAACCCTGGATTTGGAATTATGGGAGCTGAATTCCAATCCCACCTGTGCTACTTACTATTTGTATGACCTGGGCAAGAAAGGACCTCCATTTTCCCATCTGTAAAATGGGGAGTGCTCCTGAAATAACCTCTAAGGCCTCTTCCTAGTCTAAATCTATTATCTTCTTAGATCATCTAACCCACACTTGAACAAGAATTTCCTCCTGAGCATAGCTGACTTCTACTTGAAGACCTATAGTTGTAGGGAAGCCACTTCTAAGGCAAAGCATTCTCCTTTTCAACAAGGTGACCACTAGCTAAGGAGAAGGTGGAGTCATCATATAAATGTCAAACAAGTGCAGACATCTGATTGGCTTAGCCTACCACAGCTCAGATCTCCTGAGCTCAACTGTTCCATCAGTTTCAGCCTCCCTGGTAGTTGGAATTACAGGTAGATAGGGTGCCAGGCCTAAAGTCATGAAGACTCATCTTCCTGAGTTCATATCTGACCTCAAACCGTTCCTAGTTGTGTGACCCTGGGCAACCCGGTTTGCCCCAGTTTCCTCATCTGTAAAATGAGTGGAGATGGAAAATAGCAAACCACCCTAGAGTCTTTGCCAAGAAAACCCCAAATAGGGTCACAAAGAGTCAGACATGAGTGAAATGACTGAACAACAATCACCACATCCAACTCAACAGCTCTTATGGTTAGTAAATTGTTTCTTGAATCTACCTGAAATACATCTTTCTACAATTTGCAGTGTCCCTCTTCATCCTGCCCTTTGGGCCAAATCTCAACAAACCCAATCCCTCTCCAACTGTTCCCAGATATTTAAAGTCTATACTACCGGCCTATCAATCTTTCTCTTCTCCAGACTAAATACCCTGCCCCCTGATTCCTTCATCTAATGCTTCAATGTTTCTTACTGCATTCTCCTCACCACATCTAACATATTCCATTCCTTGAACCAAATTCATTGCCAAGTCAAAGGAGACAAACATTCGCTCATTTCTCCTATCATAAGTCTTTCCTTCCAAATAGAGGTCACGTTGAAAAAATCAAACGGGATTCAATTCATCTTAATAAATTTGCCACAGACAGTGTATAGTAGAAAAAAGACCCAGACCTGGAGGCAGTAGAAACCTGGGTTTGAATTTTGCCCCTGACCCTTATTTGATCAATGAGCCATTACTTTGCCCTGAGTGTAAAATGAGACTGAAGAAAATATTTACTCAAGATTCACGTGACTAAAATACAATAATGAATGTAAAACATCAGTTACACAAGGAGCAGAGCTGATTTTTTTTTTTTGAGGCAATCAGGGTTAAGCGACTTGCCTAGGGTCACACAGCTAGTAAGTATCTGAAGCTGGATTTGAACTCAGGTCTTTTCCTGACTCTAGGACAAGTGCTCTATCTGCTGTACCACTTAGCTACCCCTAAGCTTTGATTCTTTTCAGAAACCCTAAAGGTAGAAAAGGAGAGCCACTGCTTGAGAGAACAGCTAATGGCAACATTTCATATCATCTTGGAAAGCTGACTTCAGCCTTTCAATCTCAGCTTCCACATCTATAAAATGAAGGAATAAAACTAAATTTGGGGTTCTTCACCATTTTTATATTATGAACCCCTTCTGGAAGTCTTTTGAGACCCATGGTCCCCTTTTTGGAATAACTGTTGCTACTTATAACAGAAGAAAATGCTAAATTTCAGTTAGAAGGTAGTAAAAAATGAAGGTGTAAGTTTTTTTACCCATGCAATTTCATGGACCCCAGATTAAAAACCTCTGATCCATAGGGTCACTTCTAGCTCTAAAGTTTTACTTATAACTAAAGGAATTAGGGATGAGTATTCCTTTGACAAACAGATCCATCCAAGGGCTCTTTAAATTGTAACTTCTTGGGGCCCAAAAAGGTTGAATTGATTTATCCAATGTTGGACAGCTAAGTAGACTTAGTAGAACTAGACATTTAAAGCCCAGAATTCCTGGGTTGACAACTCAATGAATTTCCTGTAGATGAAAACAAATGAAAATTGAAATTCCTCATGTTGTGCACTTCTTTCTATTAAAAGAAACAAAGAAAAAATTTTCAAAAACATTTTTGGACAATGAACCACTGGCCAAATTTGCATTGTTTCTATGGTTTACAGATGTAGCTGTTCTGATTAAAACAGACTAAGAGAGTACGCTGTTGCATTCTCTTGCCCCAACCTCTCTCCTCAACCCTGCCTCTAGCCAAGGTGTCCAGAAAATCTTCACAGTCCACTGCAAAGGAAGACAGATGTTCTCATCTCTTCTGGAAGTCCAATTCCCCTTATTTCTGGTCAGGTATTTCCTGATTGTTTTTAGATTTGAAACAGGTCCTGTTCTCCAGAAGCAGATTAGCTAAATGAAAAAAAAAAGACCCATTTGCAAGAACCTCAACCAAGAGCATTCCTCAGTTAGGTTAGTGGAAAATTTTGCTGGTAAAAATCCTAGACCTACACAAAACTTAATGAAACGTGTGGTCTAGCTTCCTGCACAGATGCAGGTGAGCACTTAAGCCATCGCAGTTGGTTGTCCACTCTATTTTTAAAGGTCTCCAGGGATGGCAATTTTCAGCCATACTACCTTTTCCTTTTTCTCTTTTTATTCTTTTCCTTCTTTTTTGGCTCATTCTTTAAAAACACATGTACATTAATCCCCCAGGTGGGGTCACACAGACTTTCCTTTCTTCTTTTATAGGAAAATGCACTGAACATGGAAGAAAGAATTCAAACGACCACAGGATAACCCCAAAAATTTCGGTTTTTCAGAAATAATTTCTGGTATTTGAATAGGACTTAGAATGAGATAGGACTTTAGAGATTATCTTACTCAATCTCCGTTATCTTTATAGAGAAGCATGCCTAGGTCTGGCTCAAATCAGGGTCTTAATCTAGTGACTCTTCTATTTTTGAAACCACCATCTAACCTCATAGAATTAAGTTTGAAGAGACTACAGTTTTAATTACTATTAGAGAGAGATAAAAAGTAGCTTTGTGATATGTAGATCTTCTTAAAATGAGACCTGCACTGCTGTTTATTAAAAAATATTTTGGTAACTGTATTTCAATGACTAGTTTCCTTTGTATTTTATCTTATGTTTTTGGGGCAGCTACATGGTACAGTAGATAGAGCATCAGATCAGGAAGACCTGAGTTCAAACCTCACCTCAGACACTTGACACTCACTAGCTGTATGACCTTGCGCAAGTCACTTAACCCCAACTACATCATCCTGGGTCATCTCCAGTCATCCTGATCAATAGCTGGTCACTGGATTCAGATGGTTCTGGAGAAGTGAGGCTGGTGACCTGCACAGCCCTCCCTCACTCAAAACTAAAGTCAAGTGCAAGTCATGTCATCATTTCTCTGAAAACATGGTCATTTTTGGCAACGGACAAACACACACACACACACACATCTTATGCATTTAAAAATATTATTCTAAATTCTCCATAGGTTTTATTTGATTGCCAAAGAAGTTAATGAGACAAAAAAAGGATTAAGAACCCTTGATTTAGCAGATAAAGGTTGTCCTTGGAGTCTAGGAAACCTGGATTCAAGCCTTAAATCTGGCACATCAGTCAATTAATAAGCATTTATTAAGAGACTCCTATGTGCCAGGCACTATGCCAAACATTGAGGATACAAATAAAAATAAAAAGTGGTCCCTGCTTTCAAGGAGCTCACAGTCCAATGGACAAGCCACTTAACCTCTCATTGCCCCTACAACTCTCTAAGAGCTTCAAATTACACAGATAACTGATAAGCTGAGCTGATGTGGTAGAGGAAATTGTTCACTGAGCAAGTTCGTGGTGTTTTTTTTTTAATATAAATTTGTTTGTTTAACTTTTTACATTCATTTTCACAAAATTTTGGGTTCCAAATATTCTCTCCATTTGTCCCCTCCCTCCACCCCAGTACACCGAGCATTCTAATTTCCCCTATCACCAATCTGCCCTCTCTTCTATCATCCCTCCCTTCTCTTGTCCCCATCTTCTCTTTTGTCCTGTAGGTCCAGATAACTTTCTATTCTCCATTACCTGTATTTCTTATTTCCTAGTAGCAAGAACAATACTTGACAGTTGTTCCTAAAACTTTGAGTTCCAACTTCTCCCCATCCCTCCCTCCCCACCCATTCCCTTTGGAAAGGCAGGCAATTCAATATAGGCCATATCTGTGTAATTTTGCAAATGACTTCCATAATAGTCGTGTTGTGTAAGACTAACTATATTTCCCTCCATCCTATCCTGCCCCCATTGCTTCTATTCTCTCTTTTGATCCTGTCCCTCCACGAGCGTTGACTTCAGATTGCTCCCTCCTCCCATTGCCCTCCCTTCCATCATCCTCCCCCGCCCTGCTTATCTCCTTCTCCCCCACTTTCCTGTATTGTAAGATAGGTTTT
>CM053769.1:31955040-31997164 GCA_028658325.1 Potorous gilbertii | reverse complement strand
CAGCATTTTTTTGGGTCTCCTTTATTAAGGTATTGACCTGTTTTTCATGCTTTTCTTGCATCTCTCTCATTTCTCTTCCTACTTTTTCTTCCACCTGTCTAACTTGATTTTCAAAATCCTTTTTGAGCTCTTCCATGGCCCGAGCCCATTAGATATCTATTTCAGATGTCTGGGATACAGAGGCCTTGACTCGTATGTCTTTACCTGATGGTAAGCAGTTTTCTTCTTCATCAGAGAGGAATGGTGCAATCATCTGGTCCCCAAGAAAGTAACCTTCTATGGTCTTAGTTTTTTTCCCTTTTCTGGGCATTTTCCCAGCCAGTTACTTAACTTCTGAGAGTCCTCTCCACCCCAGGCTTAGGTCCACCCAGCTAGTGCCTGGGGTCTGAGATTCAAATGCTGCTCCTCAGCCTCAGGGCTTTTGGCGGCAGGCCTGGCTGCTATTCAATGTGAGCTTAAGTTCTGGTGCTCAGGTGGGGGCAGAGCCACCTCCCAGGCTCAGTTCCCTCAGGGGGTTTATGTGGAGACCCCAGCTCCTGCCTGCTCTGGCCGCCCGCTGCCTCTCCCACTGCCTCCCAAGGGGGCCCAAGTCATGGAGAGACACCCCACTCCCCTCTCAGCCAGTCCAGATGTCTTTCTCACTGACCTGCACGTTTGTGGGTGGCGGGACCTTCGTGGCTGCTGTAGATTCCATCCCTGAGTCCTGCTTGGATCTATTCCTCCTCTTGGTGCTGCACAGCCAGGGCAGGGCTGGGCTCTGCTCCCCTCTGATGCGTGACGGGCCTTTGGGATTGGTTTTTCAGGGCTCTCTGGAATGGAAATCTCCTTCACACCATTGCTGCATGGCTTCCACCATTCCAGAATTTTTTGGGAGTTCTTTTTATAGGTAATTATGGGCTGTGGGTTCAGAGCTAGCATATGTGAGTCTTTCTACTCCGCCATCTTGGCTCCTCCCCCCCGTGGTGTTCTTTAAGAACATATATATGGTAATTCCCCAGGTGGAGTCACTCAGACTGTTCTTTCTTCTTTTATGGGAAAATGTACTAGAATATGGAAAAAAAGAATTGAAACTACCACAGCATATCCTAACAAAGTACTGTTTTGCAGAAACAATTTCTGTTATTTGAATAGGATTTAGTGTAAGAAGAGACTTTGGAGATTATCTAATTCAAGCTGGTGAAAAGGGAATGGATGGGAAGGCACAGAGATGACTCTGGGTTCTTGAACTCTATGTTAGTTAATGCCCACTCCACTAAAATAACAGGACCCTGGGGTACTTAAATAAGAGACAGATGATTTATTATTTCTGCTCACTTGCATCTATGCAGATGAAATGAGGAGTTGAGAGGCAGTTATTTGGGTAATTCAATAATTTATTCATTCAGCTTTCAAAGTTATAAATAACTTGGAAGTCCTTTTCAAATATCCTTTTTTAAAAGACATTTTAAAAAATGGAGACAGTCTCCTTAGGCAGCCCAGGCTGAAAGGACATTGTCGATAATCCTGATACTAATGAACAGAGAAGCCTTCACCTGCTCCCTGGGCTTCCTCACAGCCTGGTGGTCCTCCACTCCTGGGGTTTTACCAGTATGCTTCTATATTCAGCTTTGGCCTTACTGCAGGTCAGAAGATCTACCAGCCTTAGCCTCCCTAGTAACATGGATTACAGGGGATGCATTATCACATTCAGCTAGGCACTCTTTAACATCATTAAAATATAACTTGTCATAACTCCTATTCCTGAGATTTTATGAGCACTTTTGCTTATTACAATCCTGTGAGATAGATGCTGTCCCTCAAGGAGATTAGACGATTTGTTCAACCAGAGCTGAATTCAGGTCTCCCTTTCCTGGATCCAGCATGCTAGTCACTCCATGGCATTGCTTCGCTAGCACCAAGCTCTTTTGTATTTTAAATGTTTATGTAACTGTCAGCTAGGCTTTAAAATAGCAGAAAGATCTCACCGCTCTTTGACAAGATGGAAGAAGACAAGGGATGTGTGCTTTTCCAAGAATTTTAGCTCCCAGCTTTATAGGAAATCACAAGGTTATAGGGAGCAACAAAGAGAAACACCATGGGAAGAGGCAACTGTTCAAAAACAAACCAACAAACCCCCATACAAAAAACACAACAACCCAAAGCCTTCAAGGTTACAATGGCAAATTAATAATCCCTCAGTTTACTGTCCTTTAAAGGGGAAAACAGCTATGCATTTGTGCTAAAATGCTGAGTGTATAAACAAATTTCTACATTGATTTAAGGTTTACGCAGTGTTTCCCTCACTATACCTCTCATGAGATATAGGGTGCAATTTTTGCTTCCATTTCATAGAGAGAGGGACTGAGGTTCCAGGAGGACAAAGAAAGTTTGTCCAAGATCATACAGCAATTAAGCCAGAGACTGGATTCAGACTCATTTCTCCTTTCATCAATTTCGGTGTTCTTTTTACTACTGATAGGCGACACAGTGGGTACAGCCCTGAGGGTGGGGTCAGGAAGATCTAAATTTAATTCTGGCCTCAACATCTTCCTAGCAGTGAGATCCTGGGCAAATCTGTTTACCTCAGTTTCCACAACTGTAAAAAGTGCATAATAATATTTCAGCATTTGTTGTGAGATTCAAATGAGATAATATTTGTAAAGCACTTAGCACAGTGCCTGGTATCTAGTAGGTGATTAACAAATGCTCATTCTCTTCCTTAAAGCAGATGGCTTCTTATGGGTGGAATATCTGATATGGTGCCTATGTTTTCTTACATCCAGTGTCACAACAATCCATTTGTTTTTCTTTTGTGCTTGGAACCAGTACCATAAACTGGTCCCCAAAAAAATTTGTAAAAGTGGAAGGGAAGAAAGAAATGAGACAGGAAAGGATTGGAGAATTACTCTATGAAGGAAGACAAAGACTGCTGGACATGGAGTGTCTGTGGGGTACAATAGGACTTGGGGGAGGGGAAGAAATCTCAACCCAGTCTGTCACTCCATAGGAGTTTGTTATTTTAATTATTCATGCTAATTAGGTATGCTAAACTCTTATTTCTACCTTGTTTCAAGGTTCCAAATAATGCCCACCCTCCTTAAAGGTGGCACTCTGGGATCTCCAGTCACTCTGCCTTAGTTAATGCTGTTTATGGTCAGTACCTCTAGAAAGGTTAGAAAATTGTTCAGACCAGCTAGCATTTATATAATAAGTTTTAAAAAATTGTTTGCTTTTTAATTTTTATCTTTACAAAGGGAAAAGGGAAACTGTCAAATTAAAGGACCAGCAACTTTTCTGCTATCTTTCAGATTAATTTGCAACTTTGTCATTTTTTTGAAATTTCCATTTTTTTCATTTCCAAATGAATTTGTAGACTTCTTTTTTCTACCCTTTCCTAATGCCCTTCCCAGAGTCCCAAAACAGCTTGTTAAAAGTTTAGGTGGTTTTTTTCCCTTTAGGAATTCATGCCTCTAAAAAAGAATGACCTAAGGCCATGGTATCTAAAGTTACCAAAAATAACCTCTGTGAGGGATGAGGGGAGATTGTGTTTACACTTTAGGGAATTATTAGGATGCCCTTACAAAATGGAGTTGGTATGAGAGTGATAAAAGGTACTGGGCCAAGCACGGCAAATTTTCCAGTTCTCCTCTTGTAAAATGTCTCCGCTTCAGGGTGTCTGACGGAGCTATTCCAAAAAAATGAGGGAAGAGTTCTGTTGCAATGCCCATGTTTGCCAAATTTATTTGCTCTTGCAGACTACACTGGATTCCCAGCATATAACCCGGATCATACTGCCAATCATGCTTCACCCTTGTTGTTGACCAGTTATTTGATGAATTTTTTAGGGGATATGTATAGAGATAAGTGTAACCTGGAGGGGTCCCTAGTATATTACTATCTGGTTACTGTGATCATTTCCTTAAATCTCTAACAAAGGTGAGCCTTTACATCAATTTTTCCCTTTTTTCTCCCTGACTTAGACTAAGTTAAGCTAATGTAAAAAAGTTTTACATTTCCAACACATCTTTTCTTTAATACTATGATTAACCATCTAGAAATAGGATGGCAACAAATACATTTCAATAAACCTTTATTAGATGCCTCCTGTATTTAGATTATTATGTTAGTAGCTAATGGAAGTACAAAGTTTTGATAAATTATAGACTCTCACATTATCAATCAACTCAATAAACATTGGTTAAGCAACTACTATATGCCAGACACCATGCTAAGTGCCAAGGATACAAAAAGAGGCAAAAGTTCCTTATGGATCTTACCCTTAGGGGTGGGGACAAAAGGCACAGATAACTAATTCCTCAGAGAATCAGAGAGGTTCAAAAATAATTGGGAGAGGGTCAATATTAAAAGAGTTCAGAGGAAGTGACACCTGAGCTGAGGATAGGAATGCAACAAGCAAAGAAAGGGAGGGAGTACATTTCAGGCACTGGGAATAGTGATGACCAAGGCATTAAACTTGGAGGGCTCTCCTGGTGGAGAGTCCCAGTTAGAGGAGACATGGGTAATATCTGGTTTAGTCTAAGACATGCATCTATGGAGAAACCACAGGAACCCAGGCAGCTTGGTGGGTGGGATAAGAGTGCTTCCTGGCTGAGGTAGTATTGGTATCTTGGGTCATTTTCCTAGCCCTTTTCTGCTAAAGAGAAATTCCCTGGACTATGAGTGGCCCCAGGCTTTGTAGAACTTACCTAGAGGTAAAAGCTCAGTCTCCCCTCCCCCAGGCAGCCCCATTCAGAGCATAACCTGTATATAGCCCTCATGGGATAATGTCAGGGTAGGGTTTGAGAGCTGGAGTGCAGGGAGAACATGCCAACAGGAAAGTTGTAGAAGAAAAGCTGTAAGAGATAAGAAAGCAGGTCCAGGAGCAACAGTGCCCTAGCTAGGGAGAGTAGCAAGCTGGTGGCATGAAAAGCATGAGTTTAGAGAAAGGAGAGGAGGGTGGGGTGACCCAGCATTATATGCCTGGCTCATGGAAAAGTCCCCTAGGCCAGTGGTTCTTCACCTTTCTTGTGTGACATGGACCCCACTGGTAGTCTGGTAAAACCTCTGGATCTCTTCTTGCAATAATGGTCTTAAATGCATAAAATAAAATAAAATGGGATTCCAGAGGAGGCCAATTATACTGAAATACAGTTATCAAGGTAACGAAACAAAACAACTTCCCAGACTACCGGTTAAAATTCCTTGCCCTCATTAAATAAACATCTGATAGAACTGTACCTCAGCTGGTTTGGTTTAACAAACATTAAGGGTCTAACGATGTGGAGACAAAGATCTAAAAATGAAAGAACAGCTACCCTCAAGGAATCTGTATTCTAGTGGGGGCAGAGGACACAACATATACACAGACAAGTAAGTACAAAGTATAAAATAAAGAAACTCTGGGTAACTGAGAGGGAGGGGAAGGGGATGGGGTGAGGGAGAGAAAGAAGTTAATAATTGGGAGTGGAAGGAGAATCAAGAAAAGCCACATATGAAAGCATAATGATATTTTGACAGAAGTTAGGGATTCTATGATAGAGTGTCTAGCCTGGAGTCAGGAAGACTCATCTTTCCAAGTTCAAATCTGGCTTTAGACCTTTACTAGCTGTGTGACACTGGGCAAGTCATTTAACTCTATGAGGAACTGAGGCAAATAGGGTTAAATGACTTGCTCAGACTCATGAGCTGGAGAAGGAAATGGCAAACCACTCCAGTATTTTTGCCAAGGAAGTTCCAAATGGCATCGCAAAGAACTGGACACGACTGAAACTACTAAACAACAACAAAAGGTGGCATAGTGGATAGAGTATTGGGCTTGGAGTCATAAAGACCAGAGTTAAAATCTAACCTCAGACATTTATTAGAAGCGTGACCCTAGGCAAGTCACTTAACCCCTGACTGCAGAAAACTGAAGAAGGAAAGGGCCAACCACTCCAGTATCTTTGCCAAGAAAACTCTATGGTCCACAGGTTCATGGGTCATGAAGAGTCAGACATAAATGAATTATAATGACAACAAGGGATTCTATAAAGGCATAAGGCAGGAGGGAGCACATTCCCAGCATGGTGGAATCAACTGTTCAAACTAAATCTAAAATTACAGTTGCTGGCCATGAAAGAAAGACAAAGTCAAGGATACAAGAAAACCCAGCCAATGTTTAGGGACAGACCTTTTCTCTTTGTCCTCAAATTTATAGTGCATAGTCTCAACACTTGAATTAAGTCTTCCAATAAAGCACTATATACAAATATAGTTATATGTGGGTATATTTACTTAATAATGACCTCCAAAGGATCAAAATTACAAGTACCCCAAAAAGCCACAGAAAAAGACACAGTGGTTTTAAGTAGGCTGGAGCACATTCTCAACTAAGATTTGTAGCTGAAAAGTGGCTTAAAAGGTATCATTGAAGGTCCATATGTCCAGGAAATGAGTTTGGTCACTCATGCAGTGAAAATGAGAAACAAGATCACTACTTGGGTACACTTAAGATGTTCAGAGAAGGACTTCAGCACCCTGGACAGATGGTCAATGAAGAGGCAAGGAGACTGAGGCAGAGAGAAGTTCAGGGACTTATCCAAGGTCATAGAGCTAGCAAGTGGCTGAACATAGCCACTTATTGCTCTCTGCACTATACTGTTCTTCATACATAAAGATGAATTTACCAAAGGATTTATTAGATCACATTTATGTTTTTTCTCCAATAGCAATGATGGATTTACTTTGATTAATTTATATTCTGTCCCCAGCTTGTCCAGTGACCAATAGGAAATATTTTAAAGTGGGATGACAGAAATAATAAGTGCATACTATTCACACTCAAAGGAGTATGGGCTTGGGAATTAAGAATCTTACATTCTAGTTCCTGCTCTGCCAATGTCAAACTCATCACTTCACCTCTTTGGGTCCTGTTTCATCTTCTATGGAAGGAAGAAGTTAGCTTAGATGATTTCTAATGGCGTTAGGCTTTGCTAGGCTTTAACATGCTGTGATTCAGATACGTCTATAAAGAAACCAATTATTTTGACCTTTGACAAACACTATTACATAAAATTCTCCTCTCAAAAAACCTATTATTTTAGTTAAAATTATTGTAATCCCAGCAAAAACTACCAGACAAAAATAATTGGCCAGGTGTTTCACCTTCCTAACTATTGAGTCAGGTTGACATGCCTGAGACAATTAATTTTTGCAGAAATCAGTCTTAAAGACAGAAAGAAAATTCAAATCAACAGAAAATTATGGTGGATTTAGTGATTTCCTACAGACCTAGCCAAGATATTGCAGTAATGTTAAGGGCAGAAAGGGCTTGCATATTACACATTGTCTTACCATAAGATTACTAAATTAAGATAGACATGCCTCATTTCCAGAAAACAAATGCTGAAGAATGGAAAGATGCTTTACTTTTTCCATTAGCTGGATAACAGATTATAACCACTTCTATATGTCCAGCTCTCTCTACCATGTCCAGATCAAAAGAATAATTTTTACAATTAACATTTAAAATGTTTCATGGTAAAAAGGTCATACTTACTACTTTGGAAGGAAGTATTTTGAAATATTTAGTATTTATGATATAGCCAAAGACTATGTTTTTTCCCCTTTGGGATCTATCACTTAAATCTTAACCCACCTTTGCTTGGAAAAAGAGCTGAGAAACTAATCCTCACTGAAAGAAAGAAGAAAGTAAGCATTTACCAGGGATTGTGCCAAGCACTTAAAATTATCTCATTTGATTCTCACACCAACCCTGGGAGGCGGGTGTCATTATGATCCCCATTTTACAGTTGATGAAACTGAAGCAAACAGAGGTTAAGTGACTCATCCTGGGTCACACAGCTAATAAGTGTCTAAGTTCTGATTTGAACTCAGGTCTTCCAATTCTGGGTCCAGGGCTCTATTCACTATACCACTTTCAATTCACATCACCCCCATAAGAACTCTTCCATGTCATTTTTAGTGAGATTCAACTTAATTATTTATAGCAGCAGTGAATCTCTGTAGCTGATTAAATGTCTATTGTGGTCAAATCTATCTTTATGTATGATCTATAAATGGAGAGACTCATGAACATAATAAAATAAAAATGATCATTCAACGCTACGTGGAACTGCATCAAAACATTGCATTCATTTTTGTCAATAAGGGTAGCATAGCTTCGATCATGCCAAGAGGCTCACAAATCTTCCCTACTGCCTTACTGGAAAAATTCTAATCGAGCATTCAAGAGACGCCTATCCCTGCCCCACTCTCACTCCAATTTATCTTCTGAACTCTAACTAATATAGCTTCTCTCTAGCTGCATTGGTATATTCTTTTCAAAAACCCATCCTAACCTTTCTAATCTCTGCCTAGTTGCTCATACTGTTCCCAAAACTTGTAATGCCCTTCCTCTGTCTCTGATTAATGAATACCCTTTATAGATCAGATCGAACATCTATTAGTCTGCCCCCCACCCTCATGTGACCTTTCCCTGCTTTGAGCTCACATTCTGTATATCTCTCATATACTTATCACTCTAATTTCTATTACACTTATTTTTATCAGTGCCTCATCTTCCTTACTGTGTGATGAACTCCTGGAGAGCAGGGAAAATGACTCCTTCATATTTGCATATCACTCAGTGCCTAGCACAGTGCCTTCATACACTAGATGTTCAATAATTAACTATTGAGTGAATAAAAAGCAAAGACACTCATTTTGTTAAAAGCACCTCACTTCTCAGAAATGCACAGTGTTGCCCTTATGTTAAAGTATTTTCCCAGATTCCTTTCAGAATCTACCATAGGGTTATCAGGTATAAACCATAACTCACAGCTAGGAGCATAGCAATGTGGAGCACAGCTGTGATTATGTACTTCATACTTGTCTTTTGATGGTGCTGAAGATAAACAAATAAAATGAAAATAACCATTTGTTACTGCTAACAGAATGCTTTTTTCGATAGCAATCTCAATTTCTTTCTCCCACATTGACTGACTCTTTCCTTTCCACTTGCAAATATTCACATTTTTTTTTAATTTGTAAAGCAAAAAAAAAAAACAAAAAGAAAAACCTACATTTGACCCTGTGGCTTGGGCTGATTTTTCTGCTTCCTTTCATTTTCTTTATCTCTTGCTGCCTCTATTTCTTTTCTTCCTATTAACCTCCTCCATCCCCTCTGAACTGGCTGTGGTATCCACTGCTCTACAAAAACTGGAAGCCTGAAACAGAAAGATATCAGATTAGGGGATCGACACCTGGATTGTAGTACCAGACCTGCCACTAACTGACTCAGTGACCCGGGATCTCTCTCATGTCTTTCTTACCTACAATTTATTGCTCTCTGGGTTGTATTCTTAATTTCTTCTGCCATGTCACACCTCTTAATCCTGAAGCTTCACCCCAACCCTGGAACTCATACTGGGAAATCCCTTCTGTTCCTTTAGTCTCTCAGGATGTCTCCTTCTGACACCTCCACTTAAATAGCACACTCAAGTCAGCCAAGACTCATTTCTGTCCATGTACTCTAGACTTTCTCTACCATTTCCCCCCAGGTAATCAGCCTTCTTTCCTCTTGCTTTTATGTGTTGCATCCTCCATTAGAATATAATCTTCTTGAGAGTAGGGATCATCTTTCTTATTGCTTGTATTTGTATTCTTAGTGCTCAGCACAGTGCCTGGCACCCAGTCCAAACTTAATAAATGCTCTCTCACTGATACTTCTGAACCACACTTTCCAATATGTTTTGTGTAGTCTACTCCAAGTCTACCCTTATGTAAAAATATCAAATAACATCATGTACATAAAATCCCTTATAACTATAAATTACTCAATCTAAGCTACAACTTATCAAAATCTACCACCACTACTACAGAAACAACTCGAATAGTAAACCCTGATGCCCATGAGTTGATAGTAGCATGATGTAATAGAGGGCTACTATGGGGCTGTAAGCAAGTCACAACCTCCCTGAGCCACAGTTTCTTCATCTGTGAGAGGGGAATGTCCTATATCACAAAGTCGTTGGATTTAAGGTGCTTTGTGACCTCAACACATTGCAGATATATGAATTATTACCATAAGTATGGCTGTCTTATATTCAAGAAGAGTCTATTATTAAGTGGAGTATGACAAGCATGAATCTCTAATATCAGAATACTATGATGAATTTCAATTTTCATGTATTAAGTGGAGCATGAGGAAAAATTGGAGTTTCAAGAACAATTCAAAGGATTAAAAGGTTAGGAAAACAAGATTCATCCAACAAAACTAACTGAGCAAATGTGCTTTGAATTAACCTTGTGCTCTCTAATTTTCATAGTCAAGAGTGCTAGGGTACCTCCATAATGCTTCTTTACAAATTTATTTTCCCTATCCCTAAAAACAATTTGTTGGAAACCAATTAAGTAGCTGAATTCAACAGACTTGAAAGATAATTAGTTATTTCACTGACTCCATCTTTCCCCATCAGATTATAAAAATACAGTAATAACATCTCACTTAAAACTTTTAAGTCACAAAGATTTTGGCTAAAAAGTCATTCCACTAGAATTATTTCTAGAGCAAGAGCTCTTCACAATTTTTTTCATGTGTTCTGGACCCCTTTGGCCTATGAATATAATATTCAAAAATAATATTTGTAAATTCATGAAATAAAATCAGTAGGATAATAGAGAAAATAAATTATATGGAAACAGCTTTAAAAGTATATTAAAAACAAGTTCATGGGCCCTTAAGAACTTTTATATGTAAATTTAAGAACTTTTATACTTCAGAAGTTCCAATACATGTGGAAATGCTTTTTCATATTAGCACCGAAAACTGGAAAGAATTCATCTTCTATACTCAGCCCAGAAAATGGTCAAGAACAAAGCAGGTGAGGCAGCTTTCTAAATAGAGTCCCTTAAATGAATCCAGGCTTCTAAAGACATATGCCCACCTAAGAAAAGGCTGTGCACTCTTCTGAATTAGTCAACTAACTGTTGACACTGTCCCAAATTCCACTTTCCTCTGACTGTGAAGACTTGGCCCTATAGCACTGATTTAGATTTTCAATTTGTGGGAAATCCATGATCCAAAAATTGCTGAGGTTAAATTCGGAGCAATTTTTTTTGCAATTCTAAAGAGATGACTCACACATAAGAACTGGTGAAGGGACAAGAAATATTTGGCACAGTATTTGATATTTGTCCCATAAACTCTTTGTCAGATCTAAGATCCTCAATGATTCACAGAATGCTCCAGGTAAAAGACTCCTAGGATGCTAGACTTAATACCTCTGTTCTCCATAGGTGAAGGGATTAATGCACACACTCTCTCTCTGTCTCCGTCTCTCTCTCCTGTTAATTTAGCGAAGTCTATGCACCCCCTTCTCAGAATAATGTTTTTAAATGCATAAAATACACATGATTACAAAGAAAACCAATTATAGTGAAACCCGATTATCAAAATAAAAACAAAAAAT
The DNA here is from genome assembly GCA_028658325.1 of Potorous gilbertii. Lineage (NCBI taxonomy): Eukaryota > Metazoa > Chordata > Mammalia > Diprotodontia > Potoroidae > Potorous > Potorous gilbertii. The sequence goes on along the minus strand of CM053769.1, from coordinate 31,985,735 downwards.
TTACAGACTTCTGCTTAAGAACCTTTTTGTCTGATGTCCTCAATTTACAGATAAAGAATCTTGCCTTATGTTAACAAGATAATGGACTCAACTATGGCCAACATGGAACTTTTAGTCATTTCCACCACTATTTGTCACAGGTCAATGAACTGGGCATACTCAGAGGAGAGGGCCTCACTGGGAATGCTAGACAAATGGCAAGTAGCAGGTAGCTGAACCTAAGGGCATTTGTCCACTGGCATTTTCCCTGTGTCTAGCTGTCTGAATTCCCATGCATCTTGCCTCTACAACCTAGGAAAGATAAGACAAGAGAAGACAAGTGATCTTTCTGTAAATATCATTCCCCAGCAATCCATATATAACCCAAGGCATTTTCTCAAACCAAAGGATGCTAATGAGACTGCAGAGAACTTATATGAGGCAGGTCCTAAAATCTAAAGAATGACTATGACCACATGGGCTTACATATGCTGACAATCTCTTCCAATTTTCCTTTATACACAAATATCATTTCCCTCCGTCACTAGGGAATGACATTGGCCAGTTATTACCACTGCTAAACAGCAAGTGGTTAATTACCTAGGTACAATCTGCATAAAGGTCTGGTGATGGGAAATGGAAAGTCATGTAGTAGTATACTAGAAACAGTTTGTGCATGAATGAGAGTAATGTGTAATGAATCTGAAAAGGTGGCTGGAGTTAGGTTCTGAAGGATTTTACATGCCCAGTAGATTAGTTTGTAGCTTTATCTTAGAGGTAATTGGATACTGCTTGAGATTCTTGAGCAGAGAGTAATGACATGGTGAAATTTGTACTTCAAGATGACTGATTTGGTGACTATTTGAGGGTGGAATGGAGAAAGGAGAGCACAGGGAGTCATGCAGGCTAATTTGGAGGCTGATACACCATTCCAGATGAAAATGAAAAGGGTCTGATTTAGGGTGGTGGTCACGAAAGTGGAGAAAAAGGGGATGGATGTAAGAGATGTGGTGGTGGTAGAATGGATGAGAAGGGATATGGGAGCAGGAGAGGGGCGGGCAAGGGAGAGGAAGACTTAGCAATGACTCCACACTTGAAAACCTGGCTGACTTTACAGCAGAAGGGCATTTTAGAAAAAGGAAGGGTTTAGCATACACACAATGAATTCTGCTTGGACATAATTGACTTTCAGATAGCTACAGAATATCCAATTGCAAACAATGAATGTATCAGACCTGTAAGACATTTCAGTTATAAGATATGAGAAGCGTTGTGGTATGATGAATAAAGGACCACCCTTGCTCTCATGAATACTTGAGTTCAAGCCTGACACACAGTGACTGTTTGACTTCGGGGATGCCACTTAACCTCTCAGAGTCCCCAGAAAACTTACGCATCTCAGTCAAGTTGTACCAGTGGAGTTCCCCATAGTGATGAAATCTGTTACCACTCCCCCACAACACACAACAAAATGCCAAGATATGCATAACCATAAAATAACAAAAAATGACACTGACATAGGACTTTTAATGTTTGTAAACCCCTTTGCAGATACCATCTCATTTAAAGCCCTACAATAAGGAGGTAATCACACGTAACATTATTTCTGTTTTGATGAGAAAACTGAAGTTGAAGGGTTTAAGTGATTTATCCCAGTTGGATTCAGTCAAAGGGCCACACTTGTTAGACTCAGTAAAAGAGATATGCTTGAGGACCTAGAGGGCCATAAGTTCCCCATCCCTATTCTAAATTGTATTCCTCCTGGAAACTTTTCCTAGGACTCAGGTTTGTACCTTTCTGATCCATTTATCATGCACTATTTTGTTTTATCATTTATCTGTGTATGTACCACCATTAGATGATAAGATTCATCAGGGACAGGAACAATGTCTTATCCCACATTTTCTCTGCTTTGGTGCTTGATACAAATGCTCATTACACATGAGCACTTACTAAGTAAATGCTGAATGAATGAGTTACAGGAGCTTCCACAAGTGAAATGCCTCCTTTCCAAACCATTACTAGATCTTAGTAAACATTTTGAAATCATATCTAAAACAACTTAGGGGAGCAGATTTGTTCATCAGCAACCTGAGAAGAAAATTACAACCATATTTGATTCCTTAAAGGCAGTAAAGGAACTTTTTTTTCCCTTTGAAAACTAAAATAGGCCAAGTAAGTTGCATTCTTCCTCTAAGTCAACACAATTACTGTATTATCCCTACAGCCAACTAATCAGCAAAACACTTAAGACACACCATGGAAATGCTCCAGCTCTATGTAATAATGTTGATTATATGTTCATTCTTGCAACATGCTGGAAATTCAGTAAGTACAAGATTTATAAAGGGAATAGCTACTTCTTTGATTGCCACAGCAGTAAACCATTGTTCAAAGATTATTTGGAAACAAACACACAACTGTGCCACATTCTCTCACAGTTTCTAAATGGCTGAAGGCACTAAACAGCAACCAAACTCTCCTCTGAATTTTACTTTGCTTCTGTTTTAAGAAAATGATAAGTAAACACAAGTTATCACAACTATCTTTTTCCCTTTTTCCAACAAGGAAGTTCTAAAATTTAAAAATATTTGAGATATTTGTTGGGATGTTCCAAACTGCAGAGTTATTAAAAAAAAAGGGGGGGACAATCTCTGCCTGGTGTGTTGAATGAATCTCTATGGAAGAGTTATAGAAAGACATAGACAAGAGTTGCCCAAGATGAATGGAGGGATTGTGATCTTCACTGATGAAGGGGTTATAGCTCTGACTAAAGAGCTCAGAGGTCCATAGAAATAACTAACTGGCTACCTGCATTACTTTTTTCAAAAGTGTATTCCATAGAACATTGGTGTTCCCCAAGATTTTTTTCATGTTAGTAGCCTTTTTCCATGTAAAAAAAAATCTTTTTTTCCCCCCTATGGCTGTCCCCTGACCAACCGCTCGCTCATTCTGTTCTAAACCCTCCCTTATTCCTCTTCAAAAACATCACCACTACCAGAGTTTTACTGACTAGCTGACTATTTCATAATCAGGGCTGGTAGGGTTCTAGAGCACACCAAGGATCCTACCATGCCAACCCCAGCATGGTGCTGGGGATTATCCTACTTGGAGCCTCAAGTTTCTCCTCTTACCTTTTTTTGGCATTACTACCCAGGCTCCCTTCCCCTTCATCCAACATTCCACACCCTTTTATGTCTCAGTCCATTTATACAGAAAGTGAATGATTTTTTGTAAGTACATCTGCAATAATAGCATTGTGTTTTCTAATGGGGGTCTAACACAGAACTGTGTTGGGGCTTGGGATGTGCTGGATCAGGGAGCATACTTCAAGGCAGTTTAATATGATACCAAAACAATCTCTTGACAGAAGGCTGGGTTTTTTGTTGTGATTTTCTCTCATAATCACTCACCTACCTTATAGGGGGTAGTCCTCTCCTATTCTTATTGGGGAGGTGGGGTGCAGGGAGGGCAATGTTAATCATCATATCTTCCATGCAGCTTGTAAAATGTTTTGTATATGGAAAACATTTATTGCATGTGGCAAAATTTCAATACCAAAATAAGGTGAATTTATCCTACTTTGTTCCAAAATTTTTATTACTCATCTTTGACTAGAATTTGTGGATTTGGTTAATATTTCAGGTGCTAAAAGGTGGTAAATAAATAAGTTTTGGAAATGTTTGATAGTTGGTGTTTAGTTGATCATAATTTGATTTTGTCATCACCTTTCTCCTGTGCTCTCTCTTAATGGTTGTTTGGCATTTTAAAAAAAGTTTCATTGATGCCTTTTGCTTTAAAGTCAAAGTCATTCCTTCAGAAAAAAAAAAATCACACCCCTCATTCATAATTGAACCTTTCCTAGGGACTGAAAGCAAACAAATAAACAAAAAAACCCAAAAATTCTTATTCGGTGAACATATTCTTAACTCAGTGAACATTTACCAGCTGTAAGCCTAGATTCTACTGCCACCACAACTTGCATGTCTGTATCCTCCATTCACAGCATCTCCCACCTTAGCTCAGGCCCTCATCACCTCATCTGAAGTATTACAAGAGAACTCTTTAAATTGGACTCCATGCCTCAAGCCTCTCCTCTTTCCAATCAATCCTCCATATGCTAACCAAGGGATATCCTTAAATCACAAGTTTGACCATGTCACCACCTTGTTCATTAGCTTCCAGGGACTCCCTATCATATCCAGGATTAAAATAAAAACACTCCCTAAGTTTGGCACTTATGTTTCCAGCACAGTTCCTGGAATAGACTTGATTGATTAAAAAAACAAGTGATAGTGACCCAATCAATACATGCAACATTCAGCTCTATTAGTTCTCTCTCTGCTCTGAGAAAGGAGATATTTTTATTAGTCATTTCTGCAATCCTCATTTGCTTTTCAGTTCCCCAAGGTTTACTTTTCTCTGAGTTTTCCCCATTTAGGTTGTTGTTTTATTGTATGTTACTCTAGGTTCTGCTCATTTCATGCTATATCATGTAGCACAAATCTTCCCATGTTTCTCTGAATTCATTCAATTATTTTTTCAATTTTTCATTCCATTGACCATTCAGTTTAAATTAGAGAATAAAAGTATCCCTGCAGGGGGTGTTACAATTCATGCTAAGTGGTTTAGCAGTACAGCCCTGGAACTGGAGACAAATCACACAGTTTGCAAGCAAGCAAACAAAAATCCATCCCCTAGCTGAAGAGCACCAGCCTTGTTTCTACTTCTTAGCTGCCACAGAGTATTTTAGTATATACTGAACCTTTGCTTCTTTCTGTCTTCCACTTTCTTGGAGTATATACTCAGTGATGATTTTAAGTTAGGGTGAAATAAAATTGTAAAACTAAAAAAAATATTTAAAGTATTTTCCCCTTAACACTGATTGAAATTATTGGGATTCTCCCACAGTATTATAACAGCAGGATGAGGAAACACAAGCTCACTTAGATTAATTAATTTGTAAGTAACAGTCACTGTAAGGACCCAGCTTTGGCTCCATCAAGATTCTCACATTTGGAAGTCACGGAGAACAAGGTTAAAAGCTAAAATGTGGCTTTAAATGACTAGCCATAATAGCTGGCTTTTAAATCACACTATGAGGCTGGCAAAACACTTCACATGCTATCTCCTTTGCTCTTCACAAAAACCTTGTAAGGTAGGTGCTATTTGCCATTTTACAGTTGAAGAAACTGAGACTGAGAAAAATGAAATGGCTTGACCAAGGTCATACACTAGTAAGTGAGGCAGGATTCTGATGCAGGTTTTTCTAGCTCCATGTCCAGTGCTATAGCCACTAGCTGCCAACAACAGAGCAAATTAAAAAGAAGGGAAATTTAGCATTCCACCCCTCCACCCCACCCCCCAAGAGTGCTCCCCTAACTTCCACTTGAATTGACAGTCTGGGTCCTTCCTCAGAGGGCAGTTGACTATTACTCCCTTAGAGTCCTAAGGGCTGATAGGAGTCTCCACATGTGTACCTACCATTGACTACCACCCAGTTAAGCAGACACAGCTTCTGTTACTGGAACTCTTTCTCTCTTCCTAGAGTCCCTGTGAAGTTTCTCGTAGGGGCAACTCTATTCTGGGATTCAGGGATTAATGCCTTTAGAATCTGTGGCCTGCCTAACCATAGCCTTGCACAGTCATGAGGGAAATTGTTCCTAGAAGCTCTCTTCGTTCTTGAGTGACTCTTTCCACCACCATCTATGGTGCTTCCTCTGCTACCGTCCACTACCATATCTCATCAGACCATACTACTCACTCCAATTGCTGGTGGGACATCTGAACCCTCTTCAGATTACCTGGGCACTCAATACTTTCTTGATACTCATTTGCTTAAATTGGGAAAAAATAACACAAAATAAGTAGTCATCCTGTGCTGCTGCTGACTGGCGGCAGCCTGTAGGATCTCTGATGGTTCTTCTAACCTTTAAGAGATTGTAAGGAGTCAAGCAGGTCCATTCCATCTCTAGATACTCCATTATCTTTTCTTAAGGGACTTCCTGTTTGCCCTTACCATGTCTCAAGTCCAGTCTCTCTCCAAAAATGGTCAACAAAGTGAGGGGAGAAGATAAAGGGAAGCTCTCTTCTTTTTCTCCAGGTTCCTCACCTAGAATGATTCACTTTTAGGGTCTTGGAATCCTTAGCTACCAAATTTGAAGTCCTCTCCCACTCAGATGACTGGCTCTGGAAGAGCTTGTTTTATATAAACTAACTTGATATGTAATCCAAGGGTGTTTCCTTCCTGTATGGAGTCATTTGGTTTTATCCAATGACCCAAAGCCCTAAGATCTTTTCAAATTGATTAAGGACTTATTTTAATCTAGTTTACTTTTTAGTGATTGATTCAATTGAGATGTCTGGACTTCTGTAATTAATTGGAGCTCACACTTTCAGAAGCATTTAATTGAAAATAATCCAATTAAGAAACCAGCCTAGTCAAATGAAATAAGCAAAGCATTCCAGGGAAGCAGTTATTCGGTATGGAACTGCTGCATGACATTGGGAAAGTCATTCTACATTTATTATTTTTTGAAAAGGACTTTTAAAAAGTCCTTTTAAAAAGGCATCTTTGCCTGTTCTTCCAGATATGATTTAACCAAATAACTATGCTGCAAAAATTTTTAAGTAGGAAGAAACCCAATATCCAAAATATCTAGAATTTTCTTCAAATTAAAGTGAATTTTAATCATTTAAATAGACATTTAGAATGTATACACAATATACACAGAGCTATGGGATAAAAAAGGATATTGGAGGATAGAAGGTATTAGAGCTGGAAGTAACTCTAGAGATTATCTTGTCATAGGATAATAGATCTGGAAAGAGGTTATTTAGTTCCTACCTCCTCATTTTCCAGAGGAGGTAAATGAGACCTACAAAGGTTAAGTGCCTTGCCCAAAGTCACATGGGGAATAAATGAGCAGTATCATGAGTAGATGCTGCCACTAAATTCATTGCTCCCTCCATTGTAACATCCCTTCCCTGTACACCACTCAATTCCTCCCACCCCAGTTTATAAGAAGTCAAATATGCTCTGAGAGCTCAAGCTCCCATTGACTGTCAAGAGCAGAGGTATAATTCAAAGAGAGGGCCTCTCACTCCTAATCCAGCATTCTTTCCCATTTGATATGTCCTCAAAAAATTTGAAGCTAATCTAGATGGGAAAAACAAAATATATGATCATGAGAAAAATGGCAGAGCAGCATATGAGGAGCTGCAAGGTTTCTATAAAGCTGAGCACATTAATGTGTTGAGAGGACAAAAGAAAGGGAAAGAGAGTGAATGGGGTTAACCCAGGAAGGCTTTATAAAAATTCTCCAAGGAGAATGCAATGTGTCTGCCTTGGATGTACATCAGCAAGAGTGCTTTAATCATATCCTGTTTTTCCTGTCCCTATGGATGAATACTTAAAATACTTTGAGATACACAAAGAATTTGGAGCCAGGGTAATGTTAACCACTGATAATAGTTTCAGAGAACTGACTCCACTAAGCCAAAAAAAAAAACATTATTGATTACTTGACACCACTTGAACCCACCAATCTATTTTACTTCTTTAGTAAGAAACTAAATTTAATGAAACTCTTTCCTCCCATCACAAAGTTGGCCTTTGCTTGTGAAAGAAGCTGACTTTAGCCTTTGATGCCATGTTGAAACATAGCTTAGGAAGGAAGCCAGAACAATCTACGATGTAACTAGAAGACGTGCTTGAAAGACAAAGGCCACCATTTGGTATCTTACAGGAAAATAGAGTTTAGAGTTGAAAGGGATCTCAGAGGCCATCTACTCTAATCCACCCATATAAGAGACAAGGAAATGAAGGCTCAGAGAAGAGAAAGTGACTTTTCTAAGGTCATACAAGTAGTAATAGGCCTAAGAATCAAATTCAAGTTTTCGAACTCCAAATCCAGTGTTTTTTTCACCTGCACCCATCTTAAGGGACTGTGCTTGAGATCTGGACTCATTTTATCATGGCATGCTAATATTAACAGTGAACCATGAAATTGCAAACCCTAAAAAATGATCTTACAGAATAATTGCTGATTTCCCTAAGTTCACATATTATTGATATTACCAGTGGGTAAAGTAAGCCAGTCAAAGCAATATGAAATGTCACCATATCACTTCTTAAATTGGAAAACACTCCCATTATTGAATTTAAAAGGATTTCTAGCTAAAAAATAAACTATGGCATGCCATCTTTCTATAATCTAAAAATAACAACTCATGTTTTTATTACCCTTTAAGGTTTTCTGTAATCCTTTAAGGTTTTAAAAGACTTTCTTCAAACTACCCTTGGAGGTGAAAGCCTGAAAGCTTAATATATTCGCTCACAATCATACTGCTAATGTCTCTGAGGTGGGATTCAGGGACAGATCTCCTAGTATTGTACAGCAGCTAAAGGGAAAATCTCAAGTAACTTATCTGAGTAGAAATTAAATGGAAAATAATTGATTTCATTAAATAATAGATTTTTTTTTTGGAAGATGCCTTACAGGTTACCTAATAATATGCCTCATTTTTATGGTTGAGGAAATTGAGATCCAGAAAGGCTAAATGACTTATTTTATTACCACACAGGTAGTAAGAAGTACAACAGAAATTTGCATCCATATCGTTTGACTCTCAACTTCATATCCTAATAAAATAGGGAAATCCTTTGGAAATTTACTCCACATCGGTGGTTAGAAAAGACAGAGATTGTGTAGTATGTTATCAGCGGCACAAGCCTTGGAGTCAGTAGTCACCTGGGTTTAAATCCTGCCTGGGACCCTTATTATACTGTGTGACCCTGGACCTCACCTCTTCACATGCAAAATGGTCATCAGAATTCCTATGGTCCTCACAGGGTTGCTACGAAAAATGGTACGTGTAAAACACTCCTCAAACCTTATAGAGAACACCACCAACATCAATTATTATGATGGCTTCCTCAAATGTGGCATACTAGTTATTTTTTGCTCTGCTGATGCTTGTTAGTTATGTGATCCTGGCTGATGTCATTTAACTTCCCTCAGTCTCAATTTTTTTTTGAATTTCAAAATATATTTTAATATTTTATTTAATTACTATTTTTTTAATGGTCTACAATCACTTCCTTAAAATTAAGATTTTATCCCCTCCTCATCTTCCCCCCACTGCCCCCCCTCCCTCCCCATGACAGCATACAATTCTGTATAGGTTCTACATATACTTTCCTATTGAGTAGGTTTTCACTATGGGGATACTTGGTGCATCTGCCCCTTCACAATGTCATCAGACCCTGAAGAGATAAAAATGTTCTTTTTTTTTTAATGGGGGGAATGAGAGACTAAACATGCTTAAAACAATTTCCAATAGCATTAAAAATTGACAGGCATGATTTTTCAAAATAATAAGCAAGTTCCTCAAGGGCAGGAGTTAATTGGTTTTTGTCATCATATTTCCAGCACCTAGCAGAGTATCAGGCAGTAAATAGGTACATAATAAATGTTTGCTAAAAAAATGAATTCTCAGATATTAGATGTGAAGTATGTGTTATATGAGTGTTTTTTCTCTCCTAGGCCATTTCATTATTCAAGCAGAGATCATTCTAAACATGTTGCTATGAAATCAACTTCTAAGTTTCGGAGATGGGGAAAGTCTGTATTGGTTCAGCAACGACTACGAACAGTCCCAAATGGATATGGAGCATATAACATAGCTAGGTAACTATTAGCAGACATCAGCAGAAACTGGTTGAATGGTAGAATAGGGAAAGATAAACAGTATTGGCCACTCCAACTTCTATCAAAGGGGAACTTGCCAGACTTATTTATATCAAAGTGCAATTTGCCAGATATACTATTAGTAAATTACTATCATATACCTATGATTCACAGATAATTTTTTTTAAAAATCTGCTACTAGTATCTTGTATTTTTTTCACTTTCATTTCCCAATGTATTTCTCCACCACCCAGAGAACTGTTTTTTATAATAAAGAATAAAAAAGAGAGGGGAAAAAAATTTCCAGCAAAGCTACCCAACACATTACCTGAATGTGCTGATTTTCCTACATCAGCAAGGGAGGAAATAAGTAATTATAATTCTTCATTAAATGAGCAGATATTATTCATTTCTGAAATCTGAATTTTAGCTCTTCTGTTTATTAGCTATGTTTGTCCTTATTTCTCAAAGACAAATAGTGACACCACAATCATGAAGAGATGATACTAAATGATCTCTAAGGTATCTCTCAATTCTAATCTTCTATGGTCCATTTATATATCAATGCAAAGTTTTTAACACTACACAAAAGACAGGACTTTGGGCCAGTGGAACCCTGGGCTATATCTGTCATGTAAGCTATTTGAAATCAAACCAAATTCATTAATCAGGGAATCTATTGTTTAGGAACGTTTTTGGTTTTCTTTTTAAAGATGATCTACCTTGACAAAACCGTAGTGGGCATAAGTAAATGAAAAAGGACATGAATAGTCATAATTCAACCAAATGAAAAGTTTGCTTGAATTTCAGATATTGTGGATTTCACTACAAAGACCAGCCTGACCTAGTACTCTAATGGAATGAAAGTATAAAGTTTTATATATTCTAAGACATGATTAACCTTCTGTAAAAAAAAAAATCCCCAATTACTGAATTTGTTAATCTACAGAGCCAGAATTTAGATACAGAAGGGGTCAAAGACCAGTGAGAAAATATACAAAGGTTATACAAATTACCAAAGACCAAACAGACCTTGAGTGAAAAAAGCTGGATCTAGAAACCAGAACTCCTGATTTCCAATCCAGTGTGTGCCCAGGTGCTCTCAAAGGCTTTTACCTGAAGTCAACATTTAGTGACATTTAGTCATCTATAACATTACTATTAAATCATACACATATTCAGAGACATGAAGGCTGATGGAATCTCCCCTCCTGCACATTTCTGAGTCCCATTCCTTCTTTTTTTTTTTTTTTTAACTACTTTGAGACTTCAGTAGATCTGTGTCCTCACTGGTTTCTGTAGTCTTTCCTAGACTGTGCACTGAAATCCCCTAATGTGGGTCCTTACCTTGTTTAGATTCTTAACATTTTGTATGTTTACAAATGCCCATGGAACTATTGAGATGTATAAATTTAAGATAAGTCTCTGAGCATCAGGGGAGAGAGACCCCCAAAGAAACAGATCAGGACAAAAACCAAAAAATCAAACTCTGATTCTGTCTTATACTTGAGCTACCACATTCTACCACTGCAAATATGAAACAGCCACAGAGGGAAGAGCTAAAAGTATATTAGGTTACCTGTAATGTGTAAGGCATAACCACAGTCTAAATAAATCATCACAAGGATGAACACATTTGCTGAAATAAAAATTTTCACTTTGTTTTTATTGAAAACTCTTGGTTAACTGGTAAAATTTCTGTTGGAAACTTTTACAGAGGGAGATTTACTTTAATAAATTTTGATCATCCTAAGAGGACATATTGTGAAAGGGCTCTATCTCTCCCCTACTCCTCCCATATTGCCCTTTAAAAGTGAGTGTCGGGGAAGTTTCCTAAAGGTACTCATAAAAAGGCCGAATTACTCTGATCTTGAGTAATCACTCCCAGCATTTGACCATTTGAGACTGTTTTGTCAATACTTCCTATCATCCATAAAGAAATAATTACCACCACACCTTGCCCTCCTTTCCCTCTTATTTCCTCTTTCACAAAGACTAGTCCTAATGTTGAGTACAATACAGAGATATGTCAAGTCATGCAAAGGAACAGTTGAATAAAGAATCATGGATATTATTGGATATTAAGGTGTAAGTTTCTGTCTAAATATCCTACCTTTGGGAAGACAATTTCCACAATAATGGTCAGAGGGTGGGTAGTAATCAGATCTTCAGCACTAGGCAAGTCCCTAACTTCAATTAGTTACTTCCTGAGTTTTAAAAACTGTGTTCAGGTTTTCTGGTTCTTATGTCCTTAATTTCTGAATCACTAAAACTGTGCTAAGCAGGCTCTGCTGATTGCAGCCAAATGGTGGGCCCTGTCCTAGTTGCATGCTGGCAGAGATGATTAGATTCTAGGTCTGTGGTATTGGCTACCTGAGGTATCTTCTGCTTGGCAATCTATAATAAATCACACTAGTATCATTTTCTATTGGATGCATCAGAACTCCAAACAATCTTGTCCATCTTCATTAACAGACACAACTAGAGTCAACATAACATTACTGGAACTTTGGAAAAATCACAAAATTGGCCAAAAATAACCAAAACAAAGACTGGAAAGGAATGTTCTCTATTTAAAAAAAAAAGCTTCTATATGAACATATATAGGGTGTTTTGCTACTTCATGCCACATGTTTGAGAGAAATGACAACTGACATTGGCTGTAGAATGAACAAAGGTAAAGACGAGATTTAGAACAATCTCCAAAGAGACAGGGATCCTTGCATTGTGCATCTTTACATCTCCCAGCATCTAGTGCAGTAAATACCACCAGGGCAGAGATCATATCTTATGTAAACTTTGCATTTTTCTTAATCTTAATAATAAACATTTCATAAATGTTTTTGGAATAAATAATTGAATGAAGAGCACGTGTTAAATGCTGAATGAATAAATCACATGAGAGACAGTTTTGCCTGTGGCTGTCTGGTAACTGAAATAAGGTAAGCTCTAGGTAAAGTAGATGCAGTCCCTTTCCCCTCTCCCTGGGGTATCCCTTTCCACCAATTTCAATCTTCCAATACCTTTCTAATCCTACAACTTCTATTCAAAGTAGAAAAGGATATGATCTTATGGTTTTTGCTTTGCTTCAGCTAAAATTGATTTGCATCAATGCATAACCATTTTGTATAGTATCTACATTTTAAACCTATCTATGACTCAGAAATGAACAAATGCCTCTTGAAATGAAAATTTAAAAAAGTGATTCACTAGCTAAAAAGTATGGAAAAATTCCTAATATCTCTGAAGTTACAGTGCTACTTAGGTTAGGCTGTTTTAATGACTTTAAGTTACATGGAGAAGCTGAGTCAAAAGTACAATAAGTCATGGAATAACAAAAATCAGAGCTGGAAATGAATTGTGCAAGGTCATCCAGGTAATAAGCTGCAGAGATTGGATTCAAATCAAGATCTTCTAACTATAGATAAGCTTTTTTTTAACCTAACTCTTCCTGCAAATACCCTCTTAGACAAGATGAATCAGTTGCAGTTGCTAGAAGCATATTCCCAAGAAGGAAAGGGGTTGAAGAAACATGTCTGCATATCACAGATCTAACATCCAGAGCTCATCCTGGATAGCTCAAATGTCCCCTTCTCAACATCAACTCTTCCCTTCTCATTCCTCTTCCCTATACATCTTCAAATCATGGCATCATATAATAGACCTAGAGCTAGAAGGTGCCCATCTTCTTATTTTACAAAAGGAGAAACTGAGTCCCCATTAGGTAAAATGATTTGTCCAAGATAATGATGAATTCCTGACAGCCAACAAAGCATATTTTAAAAAAAACCCTTTGGAAAAAGTTTGCTAGGCAGAGCCAAGACAGTGCAGTGAGAGCATGTACTCATCTAAGCTCTACCAAAAATTCCTTCAGATACCTCTAAAAACAGAATCTGAACAAATTTTAGAGTGGCAGAATCCACTAGGAGACAGAGTCAGGGAGATTTCCAGCCCAGGACAGCCTGGAAGGTCAACAGGAAGGATCTGTTACAAAGGGCAGGGGGAGCACAGAGTGCAAAGGTTGCACCAGAACAGACCACACCATAGCAGAGTTGAGCAGGAACCACCAGGGCAGATTGAGGCAGAAGCAGCAGTGTGGATTCTCAAACAAATCAGCCATGGATGGGAATCCAGTGGAACTGAGTGAGAGAGAAACACAGGACCTCCTGTAATAGCAGTAGCCACTTCTGAGACTATCAGCCCACAGATTAACGTCTGTAAGTCAACTACTCAAAATTCCATGAGCCAAGATGGCAGAGTGATCTGTAAGTGCTCTCCCCCTCCCCTTGTTGACCTTGAAAAACCCAGAGAATATTTCCTCAGGAAAAATCATGGAATAATGAGATCAGCTGAAGGGGTAAACAGTCTCTTAGATTGAGAGGCTAGGAAAATAATTAGGGAGAGAACCTCTTGCTGTGGTTGAAGGGGACTAGTGCAGGACAGAAGCTGTCCCAGACAGCCCCACCTCAGCAAACCAGGAAGAGATCCTAAGCCCTAGAGGAGGGGAGCCCATAAGTGCCAATATCAGGATTCCAGGCATGCCTTATCACAGTCAGAGGAATTTGGAAGACACTAGTGCAGATAGGGGTTCACCAACAGCTGAGCCTGCCTGTGCTCTAGCTCAGTGGCCAGACCGCCCCACACCCACACCTCATGCAGCGAGCTCCAGGGTAATTCTGGGGAAACTCAGAAAGATTTCACCTAGCCTCTGCCTTGGCACACCAGCCAGCTCAGCACCAGGTAAGCTGCAGCATTCTAGCTTCTACCTGACAAAACCAGAGGCCACAACACACAAAGCCTCATGTTTTCAGCACAAGAATCATGGGACAGAGCCTCCTATACCCCAGAAGCAGAGATTCACTTTAAAAACCTGGGAGAAGGCAATCTTCATGAGCAGGAAGCAAACCAGAAAAGAAAAGACCATAGAATCTTACTATGAGGACAAAGTCCAAAACATGAATACAGAAGACATCAGCACTAAGACTGTACTCCCATCTGAAACCTCAGAAGGGAATATGAACTGTTCTCAAGTCCAAAGAGCATTCTTGGAAGAGCCCAAGAAGGATTTTAAAAGCCAAATTAGAGAAGCAGAAAAAAAAAACTGACTGATGATTTTAAAAATATGAAAAAAAGAATTCACTGATGAGAACAGCTTCTTAAAAAGGAAAATTTGGCAAATGGAAAAGGAAGTACAAAACCTAACTGGAGAAAATTACTTCTTAAAAGGAACAATTGGGCAAATGGAAAAGGAGATACAAAAGTTAACTAAAGAAAACAATCTATTAAAAACTAGAATTGGGCAAGTAGAAGCTAATGACTCTATGAGACATCAAGAATCAGTCAAACAGAATCTAAAGAAAGAAAAAAGAGAAAAAAATATAAAACATCTAATTGAAAAAACCACGGACCTGGAAAATAGATCCAAGAGAGAAAAGTTTAAGAATTATTGATCTGCCAGAAAGCCATGATGAAAAAAGGAGCCTGGACAATATCCTCCAAGAAATCATCAAGGAACACCGTCTTAGATCTAGAGGGCAAAATATTCGAAAGAATTCACCAATCACCTCCAGAAAGAGATTCCAAACTCAAACACCAAGGAATACTGCTGCCAAACTACAGAACTATCAAGTTAAGGAAAAAATACCGCAGGCAGCCAGAAAGAATCAATTCAAATATGGAGGAACTATAGTCAGGATCCCACAGGACCTTGCAGCTTCTACATTAAAAGAATGGAGGGATTGGAATATGATATTCCTTAAGGTAAAGGAGTTTGGACTACAAGCAAGGATCTATTACCAAGCAAAACTGAGTATAATATTTCAGGCAAGAAGATGGACATTCATTGAAATAAGACCTTCCTGAAGAAAAGGCCAGAGCTCAACAGAAAATTTGATCTTCAAATACAAGTCATAAGAGAGGCACAGAAAGGTAAACAAGAGAAAATAAACTTGCTATTCAATATGGGCAAACTGTTTACATCCCTATAAGTGAAGATGATACTTGATAATCTTGAGAACTGTCTATTTATTATGATATTTAAAAGAGATTTTCATAGATGGGAGGAGTGGATATAAATTAACTGATATGATGATAAAGTGACTTAAGGGTGCAAAGGAATTCTAAGGGGACGTGTGAAAAGGAGAAGGCAGAAAAAGGTAAATGACATCACAGGATGATGTAAAAAACTATATCATGGTAAAGGGAAAGAGAGGAGGGAGATGGGCATTGTTTGAGAGTTTGAGGTTACCAAATAAACCCAGATAAATCATCTGCATTTATGTATATTACTAAGAAAGCCCAACAGCAAGAGACACAGAGAGAGAGATGAGCATCGTTTGGTTCAAGGAGGGAACAACAAACTCATTTAAGTATAGAAATATAACTTGCCCTATAGGCAGTAGGAAGGGAAAGGGGAAAGAAAAGGGAGGAGAGGTTAAAAAGGAGGTAAGATGTAGTAAGGTATAAGGGGAATAAAAGGGAAGGGGGCTGATAGAAGGGAGTGGAAATTGAGGGAGATGGTGGTCAAAAATTAAAATACTATTGTGGAGGGGAAGGAAGAAGGTAGAACTAAAGCATAAATGGGGGAGAAATAAGACGGAAAGACACAGATAGTAATCATAACTGTGACTGTGAATGGGATAAACTCTCCCGTAAAATGGAGGTAGACAGCAGAATGGATTAAAAAACATAATCCAAAAATATGTTGTTTACAAGAAACACATTTGAAACAGGGGGGTACACACAGGATAAAGGTAAAAGATTGGAGCAGAATATACTATGCTTCAGCTGATTTAAAAAAACAGGGGTAGCAATCCTAATCTCAGAAAAATCAAAAGCAGAAATATATCTATTCAAAAGAGATGAGGAAAGAAATTATATTCCCCTAAAAGGCACCATAGACAATGAAGCAATATCATCACTAAACAGATATGCATCAAGTGGTATAGCATCCATTTTCTTAGAGGAGAAGTTAAGGGAGTTATGGGAAGAAATAGAGAGCAAAACTATACTAGTGTGGGACCTCAACCTTCCCCTCTCTGAACTTGATAGATCTAACCTCAAAATAAACAGGAAAGAAGTTAAGGAGGTGAATAGAACTCTGGATAAGGTAGATATGATGGATCTCTGGAGAAAACTGAATGGGGATAGAAAGGAATATATCTTTTTCTCAGTGGTACATGGCACATATACAAAAATTGACCATGTAACAGGGCATAAAAGTCTCACAATCCAGTGCAGAAAGATAGAGATAGTCAATGCATCCTTCTCAGATCATAATGCAATAAATATTATACGCAATAAAGGGCCATGGAAAGACAGACCAAAAATTAATTGGAAACTAAAGAATCTAATCCTAAAGAATGAGTGGGTCAAACAACAAATCACAGAAACAGTCAACAACTTCATTCAAGAGAATGAAAATAATGAGACAACCTACCAAAACTTCTGGGATGCTGCAAAAGCAGTTCTTAGGGGAAATTTTATATCACTGAACTCCTACATGAATAAAATAGAGAAAGAGGAGATCAATGAATTGGGCATGCAGCTGAAAAAACTAGAAAAAGAACAAATTGTAAATCCCTAAGTAAATACCAAATTAGAAATACTGAAAATCAAAGGAGAGATGAATAAAACTGATATTAAGAAAATTATTGAACTAATAAATAAAATTAAGAGTTGGTTTTATGAAAAAAAAACCAATAAAATTGATAAATCTTTGGTCAACTTGATTTAAAAAAAGAAAACCAAATTACCAATATTAAAAATGAAAAGGAGAACTCACCTCCAATGAGGAGGAAATTAAAACAATAATTAGAAATTACTTTGTCCAACTGTATGTCCATAAATTTGACGATCTAAGTGAGATGGAGGAATATTTTAAAAAATATAAAATGCCCAGATGAACAGAAGAGGAAGTTAAATACTTAAATAACCCCATCTCAGAAAAAGAAATTGAATAAGCCATCAATGAACTCCCTAGGAAAAAATCTCCAGGGTCAGATGGATTTACAAGTGAATTTTATCAAACATTTAAAGAACAGTTAATTTCAATACTATATAGACTATTTGGGAAAACTGGCAAAGGAGTTCTATCAAATTCTTGTTTTGATAACCAGGAAGAGTCAAAACAGAAAGAAAATTACATACCAATTTCTCTAACAAATGTAGACCCCAAATTTTAAATATGACATTAACAAAAAGAATTTTCACGAGAATAATACATTATGATCAGGTAGGATTTATACCAGGAATGCAGGACTGGTTCAATATTAGGAAAACTATCAGCATTACTGATCATATCAACAACAAAACTAAGGGAAACCACATGATTATCTCAATAGGTGCAGAAAAAGTTTTCAACAAAATACAACAGCCACTTCTATTGACAACACTGGAAAGCATAGGAATAAATGGAACCTTCCTTAAAATAATACTCGGTATCTACCTAAAACCATCAGCAAGCATTATATGCAACGGGGATAAGCTAGAGGCATTTCCAATAAGATCAAGGGTGAAACAAGGATATTCATTATCACCATTGTTATTCAACATTGTATTAGAAATGTTAGCTTTAGTAATAAGAGAAGAAAATCAAATTGAAGGAATTAGAATAGGCAAAGAAGAAACTAAGTTATCTTATCTCTGTTATCTTATCTCTTATCTAAGTTATCTATACCTCTGCAGACGACAAGATGATATACTTAGAGAATTCCAGAGAATCAAGTAAAAAACTACTTGAAATAATGAACAACCTTGGCAAAGTAGCAGGTTACCAAATAAACCCAGATAAATCATCTGCATTTCTATATATTACTAAGAAAGCCCAATAGCAAGAGATAGAGAAACCCCACTTAAAACTATGGTAGACACTATAAAATATCTGGGAGTCTACTTGCCAAAACAAACACAGGGACTACATGAACACAATTACAAAACACTTTCTGCACAAATAAAGTCAGATCTAAGTAAGTGGAAAAACCTCAGTTGCTCATGGGTAGGCTAAGCCAATATAATAAAAATGACAATTCTACCTAAATTAATTTATTTATTCAGAGCCATATCAATAAAACTACCAGATAACTATTTTCTAGAGCTAGAAAAAATAATATCAAAATTCATCTGGAAGAACAAAAGGTCCAGAATATCAAGGGAATTAATGAAAAGAAATGTTAGGGAAGACGGCCTAGTCCCATCAGATCTCAAATTGTATCATAAAGTAACAATCAACAAAACCACTTAGTACTAGCTAAGAAACAGAGGGGTACACCAGTGGAATAGTTTAGGTACTCAAGATACAACAGTCAATGAATACAGCAGTCTACTGTTTGATAAATCCAAGGACCCCAGCTTCTGGGATAAGAACTCACTGTTTGACAAAAATTGCTGGGAAAACTGGATAGCAATGTGGTGGAAAATGGACATAAACCAATGCCTGACACTGTACATAAGAACAAAGTCCAAATGGATACATGATCTAGGTATAAAGATTGATACTATAAACAAATTAGGGGATCAAGGAATGGTGTACTTGTCATATTTATAGAAAATGGAAAAATTTTTGACCCAACAAGAGAGAGAGGACATTATGAAGTGCAAAATTGGATAATTTTGATTACATAAATTGAAAATTTTTTGCACAAACAAACCCAATGCAACTAAGATTAGGAGGGAAGCAGAAAATTGGGAAAGACCTTTTGCAACTGCTGTCTGTGATAAAGGCCTCATTTCTAAAATATATAGAGAACTGAGTCAAATGCACAAGAATACAAGTCATTCCCCAATTGATAAATGGTCCAAGGATATATACAGGCAGTTTTCAGAGGAAGAAATTAAAGCTATCTGTAGTCATATTAAAAAATTCTATAAATCACTATTGATAACAAAGATGTAAACCAAAACAACTCTGAGGTACCACATCACATCTTTCAGATGTGACTAACATGACAAAACAGGAAGATGATAAATGTTGGAGAAGATGTGGGAGAGTTGGAACACTAATTCATTGTTGATGGAGCTGTGAGCTGATCCAACCATTCTGAAGAGTAATTTGGAACTATGCCTAAAGGGTTACAAAAATGTGCATACCCTTTGACCCAGCAATATCATGTCTAGGACTGTATCCCAAAGAGATCATAAAAATGGGAAAAGGTCCCACTTGTACAAAAATATTTATAGCAGCTCTCTTTGTGATAGCCAAGAACTAGGAATTAAGGGGATGCCCATCAAGTGGGGAATGGCTGAACAAGTTGTGGTATATGAATGTAATGGAACACTATTGTGCTATAAAAAATGATTAACAGGAGGACTACAAAGAGGCCTGGAAAAACGCATATGAACTGATGCTGAGTGAAAGGAGCAGAACAAGGAGAACATTTTACACAGTATCAACCACAGTGTGCGAGGACCTTTTCTAGTAGACCTAGCCTTTCACAGCAATTCAAGGACCTAAAACATTCCCAAAGGACTCTTGAGGCAAAATGCCATCCACATCCACTGAAAGATCTATGAATCTGGAATGCAGAATCAAGCTGAATATTTTCTTCTGTATTATGTTTTGTTTTGGTTTCTTTTTTCGCATGGTTTCTCCCATTCATTTTAATTCTTCTACGCAACATGACTAATGCGAAAATGTGATTAATAAGAATGTATGTGGAGAACCCAAATAATATTACATGCCATCTCAGGGAGGGAGGGGGAAGAAGGAGGAGAAAATCTAAGATTTATGGAATTGACTATAGAAAATTGAAAACAAATAAATTAATTTTAAAAAATAAAAAATAATTTGTGGAGAATGCAGTCTTTGTCAGACTATGTATTTGGAACCTAGTTAACAAAATATAAAAATACAGTTGTCTTATAATGGTTATTATGGGAAAATGATTAACAGTGGCGGTCACTAAAGATACAAAACAACAAAATAAGATGGGAAATAAAATTTGGTTTTTATATCAAAATGCCATTTGCAATAATTTCCATGAACTAGATATTAATATGTCCTTAGTTACTGTGCATGACAATTATGTATAATTAAATGTCAAATTAATCTGTTGTACATTTTATTTGATTACAATACGAAATGCCAGGCAACAGAGGATGGAGTGGTGAAACTGAAATCAGGATAAATCCTACTTCAGATACTTAGTAGTTGCGTGACCCTGATGTAGTCATTTAACCTCTTTTACCCTTAATTTCATCATCTGTAAAATGGGAATAATAGCACCTACCTCACATCACTGTTGTGAGGGGCAAGTGAAATAATACTTGTGGAGTTTTGTACTATACAATTATTAGTTAATATTGTATGTATCATTTATGATTACAATAAAATTAGATATTTCAAAAAACATAAGAAAAATCCACCTCAAAGCGTTATAGGACTCATTGCATTCATTCCATACTTTCCACTCTTGCAGTTTGTTCAATTATAAAATCTGGCCTTAAACACTTAGTGACTTTGTGACCCTGAGCAAGTGACTTAAGCTGCTTCAGTTTCTTCTACAAAGAGAATAACAATAGCAGCTATTTCACAGTGCTGTAAGGAATGAATGAGATCATATCTGTAAAGTGCTTAGCATAGTTAGCCTGGCACATAGTAGGTATTTAACAAATACTTGTTTCCTTCCTTCCTTCTCACTTAAAACACATAAGAAAACATCAGCAGATAGTTGTTTATATGGTTTAGATTTGGAAGGATCCTTAGATAACCATTTTATTTTATAGATAAGCAAACAGGTTAACAATTTATCTACCTATCATAGAGATAATAAGAGAATCAAGGTCAGGATATGAACCAAGACCCACTGACAACAAATACAGAGAAAACTACAAATAGGCCATATATGTCTATAGGACATCAAAATGTGGAGTCAAAAAAGTTCCACTGACATCTTTTCTAAACGCTAAGCAATGACCTCTAAACCTTAATTCAAAAAAGGGGGCAGAGCATCTGCTAAAATCTTTTATTTTCAAGTCTTAATTTAGTCTCCAAAATTCCATGAAATTAGCTGTTAGATTGACTGAATTATTATATTGACTGAATTATTATATTTAATATAATTTCACTTGGTGAAATTTGACTGAATATATTATTTTCAACTATATTCATATTGACTCAGTGAGCGATACATATTTGACTCGTTGTTTATTGGCAAAGAGAACTCCCAGAAGAGGAAACTTCCCCTTCTAATGGAGCTTGCCACTTTCTATGCAAGTTACAGTCTTAAGTTACTATCTTCTGAATAGTGCCTTACACAGAGAAGATGCATAACAAATATTTCCAACTGGCTTTATATAGATGTAACCTCAGGTCTCAATCTGGCCATGTCTGGTTTAGTCTCTTAAAGAATTATCTAATTAAGGCAGATTATCTATAATACATTTTATCTCAGTAACTACAAAATAGTCATATCATTTAAAACTTTTCATTAGAAATAAATGAGACATACCAGTCCACAGGAATCTAACACTCTTAACTAATTAACAAATGAAAGAGGCAGGTTCTATTTCAAGTTTCACAGTAGGTAATATGTTTTATAAGGACTCACAACCTTTAGTGGTACTATTGAAAAATAATTTTAAAATATGACTGCTTCCTTCCTTTTCTACTCTAAAGGCTAACGTTTACTGAATTTTTAAGAACAGCATACTTGAAGTAGTCACTAGTATTCCTTGTTCAGAATGAAATTGAAAAAAAATATATATCATGAAACTTTGCTGATTAGGTCTTCTACAAATTTGTTATATAATTTTAACTGGGTCACCAGCATATAACAAAACAATTATTTTATACTTCCCTAATGGACTTATCATCTCAGCAGAATAGCTTTTCTAAAACTTTTCATTCCTCTTCAAATCACCTAGGGTTTCCCAGTGCTCTATTCTCTCAGTGAAGGATCCTGCCTCATATTTACTGAAAAAATGGAGACCTTTAGCTAAAAGGTCCTTTTTCTCCTTTGCTTTTCTGCTCACATCACTAAGATATCCTCTGCTATTATCTCCTTTAACCCATTTCACATGAAGAGGTGATCCTTCTCCTGGCCAAACCACTCTACATACATAAAAGATCCCATTCCATCCCATCTCCTCCAGCACACTACTCTCTTTATCATTCCTACCTTCTTATCTTTAAATTCTCCCTGTCTATTGGCTGCTCCCCTACTGGATACAATCATACTCTTCTCTATCCTTGAAAAATCACGCACTTGACTCATCCATTATCTCTCATTCATTTCATGGCTAAATTCTTTGAGAAGGTTATCTGTAACAGATGCCTCTACATCCTTTCCTCTTTCTTTTGAATTCTCTAGAGTCTGGCTTCTGACCTTATCATTTGATTGAAACTGCCTTTACAATTGCCAAATCTAATGACCTTCTGTCATCCCTTGTTCTTGACTTCTGTGAAGCCCCTGACACCATCAGTCATCTTCTTGATACTACTTTATATGACATTATTAAATCCTGGTTTTCTTCCTACCTGTCTGACCACTACTTCTCCTTTGCTGCATCTGCATTCAGGTCATGCCTATTAACTGTGGGTGTCCTCTGAGACTCTGTCCTTGGCCCTATTCTTATTTCCCTTTGTACTATTTCACTTGTGGTCTCATCAGCTGACATAGACTCAATTGTTTTGCTGGGGATGATTCTCAGATCTACTCATCCTGCCCTAACCTCTCTACTGACCTTTAGTCCTACATTTCCAACAGCCTATACATCTCAAATTAGATATGCCATAAACATCTTAAACTCAACATATCCAAAACCAAATGAATTTCCCCTACCCAAACCCTCCCCTCTTCCTAACTCCCCTATTACTGTGGAAGGTACCACCATCCTTCCAATCACTCAGGCTACAACTTAGATGTTGTCCTATGCTCCCATTTCCTATACCCTACCCATTTCCAATCCGTTGTGAAATTGCCAATCTCTACCTTCAAAACATCTGTCACATATGCCTTCTTCTCTGACATAGCTACCACCTTTCTGCAGCCCTTCATTATCTCATATCTGGACTACTGTCACAGCATACTGGGTTGGTCTGTCTGGCTTAATCTTCTCCCTCCTCTAGTCCATCCTCCACTCAGCTATCAAAGTGATCTTCCCAAATCATATGTCTGGGACCACCTCATCTAGCCATTTAATCAACTCTGGCTGGCTTCCTATCACCTTCTGAAAGAACTACAAAATCCATAATCTCGCCCTTCCAGTCTTCTTATATCTCATACCACCCAATACTCTGTGATCTAGTGACACTGGCTTCTATGTTGTTCCTCACATAAGACCTTCTATCTCCTCTGCTGCCCTGCATGCCTGGAA
The DNA here is from genome assembly GCA_028658325.1 of Potorous gilbertii. Classification (NCBI taxonomy): domain Eukaryota; kingdom Metazoa; phylum Chordata; class Mammalia; order Diprotodontia; family Potoroidae; genus Potorous; species Potorous gilbertii. Next base: position 31,961,751 of record CM053769.1, on the reverse strand, counting down.
TACTCACACTTTCCCTGCTACCCTCCTTGTCTTCCGTCAAGTCTCAGTTAATATCCTACCTAATGAAAGAAGTCTTTCCTGATCTCCTTTAGTGCTAGTGCCTTGCTTCTTTTGATTATTTCCAAATTATGCTCTCTATATCTTGTTTATTCATAGCTGCCTGCATGTTGTCTCCCCCATTAGACTGTGAGCTCCTTGAGAGCTGGGATTGCTTCTTACCTTTTTTATGTATCCCCAGTGTTTAGGATAGTGCCTGGCACATAATAGGCACTTAATAAATGTTTATTGTAGACAAAAGGATCTCCTTTCTGTGAACATTAATACAATAGCAATAAATACGTCATATTGAATTTGTTCCACATTTTGGTTTTAATACTATGCTTTATCATGACATTTGAAATGCTATACATGTAAAACATGTGGCTACAAAGTAATAAAGACATACTCCACAAGCCATACATGAAAAATTAGCCTCAATCATTTCTTAGATGCTTGTTCTTCAAAGCATTTGGTCATTAAATAAGGCTGACTGATACCAACTTTAAAAAAACTTAAGGAAATAAGAATGTCAAGGAACATAGAAGACATACTAAATTGATTTAGCTGTAGGATTTATTGGCAATTGCGAAGTAATTTAGTGATCATGCATACTCATATAAAATGGTTCAAAGCATGCACGCTGTATCTCGTAAGTCTGGGGCTCCTTCTTTGGCCAGGAACAAAAGAGTCTTATCAAAGGCAGAGAAAGGTGAATATCAGGAAATGACCTTGGTCTAGGCAAGTGACTGCTTTTGGACAACTCAGAGATCTTAGATAGATGTTGGATTTTATACTGAGATGGACAAAGGGCCAAGAGTCTTTTATAAATGTGTTCATTTTGGGCCAAGAGAACAAAGCTAATCTCAAAATTTGCCCAACTCCATGGGGTTTCCCGACATCAGTCATGTCTGTGTATCTTCCTTCCTTGGGTGCAGGAGTCTGATCTAATCAGCAAGTGTCACCAATCCTTTAGATAACAATGAGTAATAAAAGAGTTCCATTCAGACCAAAGATTAAGGAGTTATTAGTATAGACATGACTGGGATGCCATTTACGATGGTGAAAGGGAGACCAGATTTAGTATTTGAAGACCTAGGTTCCAATCCCACCTCTGACTCTTAACTATTCAACAGAATAATTCTTTAACCTATCTGGGGTTCAGTTTCTTTATAGGTCCTTTAAACTCTAAGATTCTACAGACTAGACCTATTAGTTATAAAGCATGGAAGGAATCCTCTTTTAAAACCCAAGTAAAACTTGGTAAAAACTGAAGTGTTAAATAAAAACTCATCAGATACAGTCCAGAACAGTTTTATGGAGTAGGCTGGCTTTAGAGGATGAGTAGGAATGAGAAGCAGAAAGACAGAGACATGTTTCAGCAGTAGGGAGCATCCAGAGCAAAGGTGAGGAGGTGGGAGGGAATATGTTTTAAGAACATTCTATCTTTTTGTATTTTTCATCACTCAATGCCTTGAGAAAGTAGCAGGTGTATTTTATGTAAAATGACCAAAATATAACAATGTAAGTATGTCTCACATCTTGATTTCCATCTGTTTGCCTGCTAGAAAATTAAACAGTCTTACAACAGGTTTTCCCTTCACAGTTACCCCGTCAGATGGCCTCCCATTACCATACATTCATTACAGTCTTACATCTCTTAAAACTGGAATGACCTCCTCTGGCTCCTCCCCTCAGGAACTCAGTGTTTTTCCAACAGAGAAGGAGGTCTTTCTATCCTGCCAGATGACTATGAAATTCACTCGACTGCAGGGAAATCTGGCCATCACAAGCTGATCGAGAACTAACTGGCACTGGAAAAGAAGTAGTAGGAGGAAAGGCTGTCATGGTTAATGATATGATGCATTGCAATTATAAAAAACTATTCTGATGGTTCAAATTAAGGTCTGTGGGCCTCAGCCAGATTAAATGCTATGCTGTGACTATCACAGGGGAGGTAATCAAACAATTTACCTTTGCTAAATGACACTTTACTTAATACATGCAGCAAACTTTAAAAACACAGTGGTATAATCTTATTGAGGAAAGAAATCAAGAAAAAATAATTAGATGATGCTATGAAAGTAGATCTTCAGTAACAGTTATGAATCAATTTTTTAAGGTCAAGTTTTCACTTAGATTTTAAAAAAAGAAAATTTCTGCTTTTATGGTTGAGATCTAGGTCACTTGAGGGGTTTGAAACAAGGGACTGGGTGGTTCTGATATGTGGCCAGTTGTTTTTCATGGAGTATTTGCCAAGGTAAGATCCTCTCATATCTAGTTTGATTTCTACATGAAATCTTGCCACTGTATACACCTAGCATATCCTTTACTGTACCATCACTAACAAGAAGATCATTTTCTGGACATATGTCTTTATCATTTCAGTCTTATCCAGACATCTTAGCTTCTCAGACTCCTCAGGACTAAATGCCAATTGTACTGCAATACCTAGATGAGATACCAGCACTAGCAGAAAATTCCCAGATCCATTAACTCTCCATAACAAATACTTATAACAGTTGATCCAGGTACATTCCACAGTAGGTTAATTTTCCAAAGGTTTTCTTCTATTCCCCTTCTGTTGTCCTGTCTGCTCTTTTGAACTGACTGTTTCCCCTCCTCCAATGACTTCTGCAGTCTTCTGTGCCAAATAGAGACAAACAATTCTTGAAGGCAATGGGTTTGGAATCAGAGAACTGGAGTTCAAATGTTATCTTTTCTCCTATCACTGTGATCTTGGGTAGGTCATTTCTTTTCTCTGTTCCCCATGTCACAAAATGAGGGAGTTGGACAATACTATCTTGAAGGTACTTTTCAAGCTCTAGATCTATGCTTCCATTATCTATTTTCACAATATCTAGTATTTACAACAATGTTAGTATTTATATAGCACTTTAAGGTTCACTAAGAGCTTTACAAAAATTATCTCATTTATCCTCAAAATAACTCTGGAAGGTAGGTGCTATTATCCCTATTTTTTACATAAAAACACTGAGACAGAGATTACACAGCTATAAAGTACCTGAGGTTTAATTGTCATGTAGGAGATGTTTAGGAAGACCAGTACCTGAAGCATGAGGGCTGAAACGCTCTTTTTCAGGACTTCTCACCTACTTTTGGTGTCCACCTGTCACCCAACTCTCACCTGTGGTGCCATGAAGCTGTATCATGCACAGTGGCCACACCTCAGTAAACCATTTCAATAGATAGACTAAACTAGGTTAAGGTAATTGAGGGACCTCAAACACACTGATGAGTTGGGGGTGGGGGTGTCTACTCCAAGCATGTGAAGATTTTCCCAATGGAATAGTTAGATGTGAACAATTTGTTCCAACAGACTATGACAGTTGCAAGGTCATCCACTGAATCTGAGCCATCACTAGTCATCTTAACATTTTGCCACTGAACTCCCATGATTCTCAAAAACGGAGTAAGGCTGACACAATTCTGCCTCACAGAAATTCACTTTATGCACGAGTCAAAAGACATCACCCATACTATTTTACCATTTTTTCTACCTCAAAGTCCTGTGGTGATGAGTAAGTGACAAAGCAGCAGGTGCAGATACACTGGGAGCTATTGTTACAATCCTGCACACAGGAAGCCCAGGGCATAGGGCCATCTTCTCATTGGACTGAAGCAGCAGTGTGGTTCTGCAGCCTCCTGGGGGTCTGATCAGCCTTTTTAAAGGACAATATTGCTCACCTCCTGATGTGAAGAAGGGGCTAGAAAAGGTCCTTAAAAATTGTCTGCTTCACCTAATCTAAACCTGGCCTACTTACTGCAGCAGGTCAGGATCCTGCTTTTCCGTCAAAACATTAAAAAAACATACAAAAACTTTTGCAAAGATGATTCTGCTCACAATGGGAAATGGAATGTGTACACACTTGTGGATAACACATAATCCGGTAGACCTGAAAGATGAACAGCTCTTGTTGCAAGAGAACTAAGCAACTATGTATCCACATAGGAACCCTGAGTGAAAAAAGGTCGGAAAATGAAGAGCAGCTTACCAAAGTCAGAGTTGGACACATGTTTTTCTTGAGTGGTCACTGATGAAGAGTGCCATAAAGCTAGCATAGATTTCTCAATCAAATCTAATGTATTCAACAAGTCTATGCCTACCATAATCAGTAAATGATAGGCTCATGACAATTCTATTGTCACTTACAGGAAAGTACCATACCACCATCATCAATACATACAGTCCCACTATGACAAACCCTGATGAGGTCAAAGAAAAATTTTATGAGGACCTGGAGACCATCATCATCGATGTGCTGAAAGAGGATAAGCTTGTAATTATGGGTGATAATCACAGATTATCAGATACAGCAGGGAGTTCTTAAGTGGAACAGAGTCAGAAATAGCACTAGCAATGGTCACTCACCACTTAAGACTTGTGTATCTCATGACTTCCTTATCAACAACATTGTCTTTCATTTTATCTAAACACAATAAAACTTTGTGGATACACTCTCACTTTAAACTCTGGCATTCAAATAGACTATGCCATTGTTGGAAGAAGAGACAGACAGGATGTGAAACTGATGAAGGCTATGTGTGGCACAAAGTGCAGGAATGATCATAGCCTATTACAAAAAAGCAGTGGTTCCAAGGCAAGATGACTACCAGAAGACTTACCATTAACAGATCAGAATGCTTCTCCATGCATGAATAGTCTGTTGCTAACTGGAAGGGAAAGCTGATCCAAAACATGACTGGCAACAGAAGAGCAGAAAAGGAGTGAGCAGCTTTCAGAGAATTGGTGAACAGCTCTGCACTTAATTATCTGGACTAGAACACATTAACATCAAAATGGGATTGATGAAAATGATGGGGAAATTCAGAAGCTGCTAAATGAAAAATGAGAACTTCACAGTTTAACTCCATCAAAAAGATGCAAGCAAAGCTTAGAGAGATTCCAGATTTTTGGTTCAGTAAGAAAGCAGATGAAATTCAGTTTTATGTTGAGATTAACAATCCAAGAGCTTTCATGATGCCCTGAAGGGTATTCAGGGGCCAAAGACCTATGGTGCATCTGAAACACTCAGAGCACTGATTAGCGATGGGGACAAAATTCTGGAGAAATTCTCAACAGAACATCATCAACCAATGCTAAAGTCATTCACTGTAGACCTAGATAGAAGCAAATTCTTCTATAGCCAAATTTCTAACTGAAGAAGAAATGTTGAATGACATTAGACTCTTCTTGGATGGAAAAGTGCTTGGTGCTAATTCTATTCCAGTTGAGATATGCATGGCAAGGGATCCATTGCTCATACAAAAGCTGACTGAAATCTTCCAGATTATATGGCAAGAAGTGATCATCTCCTAGGAATTTAAGGATGCCTCCATGATCTGTCCCTATAAAGAAAAAGGAAATTGGTTGTCCTGTGACAATCACAGGTGAGTCTCTTTCTTAGTCATTGCCAACAAGATTCTTGCCAGAGTCATCCTTAATAAGCTGATCTTTCACCTTTGGTTATCTACCCAAGAGCCAGTGTGGCTTCAGAAAAAGCTAGGGAATGGTCAATATGATGTTTGCTGCCCAACACCTCCAGGAGAAGTCCTTGGCAGAGGTCTAAACACAATATCAATCAATCTGACCGATGTCTTTGATACAGTAAGTCATGAGGGCTTGTGGCAAAATTAGTTTGTCTAGAGAAGTTAATCGGTATTGTGCATGAGTTTCATGATGTCATGCTTGCATGGGTACTGGATACTGTTTGATGTTTTCAGGCTTCCCCAGTCAACCAATAGAAGAAAGCTTGCTCTAGGTGTTTGCTTTCATACTTTTTAGCATGATGTGCTCAGCAATATTATCAAACACCTTCAATGAGGATGAAAACAGCATCAAGGTCAGCTACCACACCAATCATAAATTATTTCACTTGAAAAGGCTACAAACCGAGGGGGCGGAGCCAAGATGGCAGAATAGAAAGACTCACATGTGCTAGCTCTGAACTCATAGCCCATGGATTTCCTCTAAAAAGAACTCCCAACAAATTCTGGAACAGTAGAAGCTGCGCAGAAACACAGTGAAGGAGATTTCCATTCCAGAGAGCCCTGAAAAACCGATCCCAAAGGTCCATTGCACACCAGACAGGAGCGGAGCCCTGCCCTGCCCTGGCTGCACAGCACTGAGAGGAGCAAGCAGATCCGAGCAGGCTTCAGGGACGGAATCTCCAGTGGCCATGAAGGTCCCTCCACCCACAGGCGCACAGGTCAGTGAGAGAGATGGGCTGAGAGGGGAGCGGGGTATCTCCATAACTCGGGCCCCCTCGGAAGGAAGCAGCAGAGGCAGCAGGCCGCCAGAGGCTCCCAGAGCAGGCAGGAGCTCGGCAGCAGCTCCATTACAAAAGGTCTCTGCATAAACCCACTGAGGGAACTGAGCCTGGGAGGAGGCCCTGCCCCAACCTGAGCACCAGAAATTAAGCTCCCATTGAATAGCAGCCAGGCCTGCTGCCAAAAGCCCTGAGGCTGGGGAGCAGCATTTGAATCTCAGACCCCAAGCACTAGCTGGGTGGACCTAGACCTGGGGTGGAGAGGACTCTCAGAAGTCAAGTAACTGGCTGGGAAAATGCCCAGAAAAGGGAAAAAAACTAAGACCATAGAAGGTTATTTTCTTGGGGAACAGATGATTGCGCCATTCCTCTCTGATGAATAAGA
>CM053769.1:31918135-31954540 GCA_028658325.1 Potorous gilbertii | reverse complement strand
AAAGAAGAGAGGGCAGATTGGTGATATGGGTAATTAGAATGCTCAGTGTATTGGGGAGGTGGAGGGGACAAATGGGGATAAAATTTTGGAACCCAAAATCTTGTGAAAATGAATGTAAAAAGTTAAATAAATACATTTATATATAAAAAAGAAAGAAATGGCTACAAACCAAGACTGAAGTGGAGGGAGAGTTGGTGCATGACGTTTTGTTCACAGATGATTATGTACTCAGTGCATCCTCTGAGACTGATATGCAATAGAATATGTATTGATTATCTACCACTTGTGCCAATTATAGCCTGACAATTGACACAAAGAAAACAGAGGTTCTCTACTAGTCAGCACCAACACCATCTGCACGTGGAGCCAACCCATTACAACAAATGGAAAAATTTTGAATTTGTGAATAAGTTCATTTATCTTGGCAGTAGGCTTTCCAGGGATGTAAATGTAAATAATGAGGTTGACAAATGCATTGCCAGAACTAATTCAGTGTTTGGGAGGATCTGAAGGAAAGTGTGGGAAAGAAGAGGTATTAGGCTGCCCACTAAATGAAAACCTATACACCTGCTGTGTTGACCTCATTGTTGTAAACCTATCAATTCTGGACAGTTGTTGAATTGTCTTAGATTCTGAAGATCATCTGGCAAGATAAGAAACTGGACACTGAGATCCTTTCTTGAGCTGAACTGCCAAGCATTCAAACTGTTTTGCAAAGTGAACAAGTCCAGTGGGCTCACAATGTTGTTCAAATACCAAATATAAGTTTGCCTATAAGACTACATTACAGAGAACTCATACAAGGTAAGCATTCATAGAGGTAGAAAAGGCTATACAAGTGCATTCTCAAGGTCTCTCTAAAGAACTTCTGAATCAGTTGGGAGACATGGGAGATATTGGTACAGGGCAACCTAGAATGGTGGACCTGCATCAAAGAAGGCACAAAGAAGCTGAATTGCAGCAGCTCAAAAGTAACATGAGATTTAGAAACATCAAATTCAAAGACATCTCCCCTCCAAATGTTCATATGGACTATGTGTACATGATCTGCAGTAGAGCCTTCTGAGCTCATATTGGTCTGATCAGCCATAGTTGGACACACTGTATCTTGACTCTAACAGTGCTTCTCTTTGAATATAAAGGACAACAACCAACCAAGGCTGAATTTCAACTAAAATTTTCCTGACTCCAAACTTAGTGTTCTAATCACTGCACCATTTAGGTGCATCTGATATGATCTCTACGGCAAGGCTCCAGCCTACCTCTCCAGACTTATTTCACTTTATTCCCCTTTCACTTAATCCACATGCCTTCCAAATAAGCCAACAGCTGTTTCATAATCTTAGCATTTTATATTTTGCTGCTTTACCTTTACATAAGCTATACCTGAAATGTGTCCTCTCCTTACCTCTACCTCTTAAAATCACTAAATTCCTTTAAGACTTGGCTCAGGTACCACCTCCTACACTGGGCCCTTCTAAGCTGTTAATGTTCTGTCGCTCCTTAACTTGCTTGTGATAACTTTGCTGTGTACATGTTGCATCCTTCCTGGTAACATGTAAGTTCCTTAAGGTCAAGGGACTATTTGTTTCTATCTTTGTATCCCCAGTATCTAACACAAGATCTTAGAAAGAGTAGGAACTTAAGGAAGGTTTACTGTGTCAAGTTTGAGAGATACATTTTACATTTATAAAATCACAAAGTAGCAACAAACAATGGCGGGGGGGGGGGGGGGGGAAGTTGATACCTTCTTGGGATAAGAACAGGAAGGGTGGGGAAATAGAGGGAGATGTTAGAGACAGACAATACACACACATACACACAAATACTCACAAACACATTTATTGGTTGATTGATTTTACTACTCTGAGAGTGATGAACTGCCAACATGGCATCCACTGAAACAGATAGACAACACCTGTAACTTATAGTCTTAAAATGTTGCTCAAAACACATGCAAAATGAAGTATGCAGAGTAAAAAATATATATACAATGACACAATGACTGCAACAATGATTTGAAATTACAATGACCAAGGTTGGCCCCAAAGCAAAAATGGAAGAATATCCCTTCTTCCCTTTCCTTCTTTGCCATGGTAGGCGATTGTGGGTGTGATCCATATATTACATATAATGTGAGATTTGGTTCATTTGTTGGTTAATTTTGCTGAACGGTTTTTCCTTTTCTTATTCTTTGTTATAAAGGAATGCTCTCTGGAACAAGGTAAAGAAGTGATATTGGAAAGTGTAGGAGATGCAAAAGCATTGATTAAAATTTATTTTTTAAAAAGATTTGCTTTGTGAGAGAGACATAATGCCAGAAATCTATTTGCAGTCATGAAGATTTTCTAATGAGTTTTTTGTTACTTTGTTCTACATACTGTGGCACTTACTTGCAGCAGCAGCAGCAGGAGGAGGAGGAAGAGGAAGAGGAGAAGTAGTTAGTAGAGAGCAGAACTGAGATTTGAACCCATATCCTTTCATTCTAATTCCAGTGATTTTGCTTCTGTATTCTAAGTACCTGTACTCATAAGATCCTCAACAGTAGAATCTATGTTATATGTTTATATTGCCTATGTCTAACAGGAAAAAAATCTACTGTGATCTTATCTTATTAAGCTACATTCATATAACAATGTCCTATTCATTCAATGAGCATTGGCGAAGTGTCTATTATGTGGAAAGCGCAGTGAATATAAATTTACAAGTGAGATATAGTCCCTCATATGCTACTTGAAGGGGATGGAGGAGTGGGGAGGAAATGTCCACATTCAAATGAATTCAAAATATATACAAAATAGAAAATTATTTTAGTGGGGGGGGTGATGCACTAACACCTGGGAACATTAGGAAAAGCATTTTGAAGGAGTTAGCACTTGAAGTGAACTATAAAGAGAGCTAGGGATTCCAAGGGATTGACTTGGGGAAGGATGACATTCCTGGCATGGAGTACTACCCGTGTATATGGAGACTAGAGATGGAAGATCCTATACAGGAAATTAAACAATGGCCAGTAGGGCAACAGTGCAGAGCATGTAAGGGGAAATATATACAAATAGCCTAGAATGATAGGATATGAAGGGCTTTAAATGCTGGGGAAGGAGTGGGTTGGATTTTACCCTGAAGACAATGAATAGCCACTGACATGGTCAGATGTGTGCTATAGTATGTGGAGGATGGACTGCAGAAAGGTGAGACTGGTAACAGGGAAACCAAGTGGAAGAGTCCAGAAAAGAGGGGATAAGAAGCTAAGCAGGATGTTTAGGGTATGAGTAGAGAAAAGAGAGTAGGGACAAATAGTGTAAAGGCTTTCTCTTTGGCTGCCTGCTTTTGGTTTTGACTTCTTGATTATAGTGAGCAGTGAGGAAAGAGGCCTCAGGACTTCTCCCCTTTGAGACCAATATTTGACCTTGTGAAAATAAACCCTTTGCTTCAACATTTATTCTTTCATGAAGGAGATTAATCCCAAGCCTCCAACTTTGTGAATTTTGAAAGGTTATGAAATTACAGAATCGTAGAGTCAACTATAATTAATTTATTTCAATTAAATTAATTAATTTTACAACTGTTTAAAAATCGCAGAATATAAGATTGTTTTTGTTGTTCAATCATGTTAGTCACATATGACTCTGTGACCTCATCTGGGATTTTCTTGGCCAAGAAAGATACTGGAATGGTTCGCCATTTCCTTCTCCAGCTTATTTTACAGATGAAGAAACTGAGGCAAAGAGGATTAACTGACTTGCCTAGGGTCACATAGCTAGTAAGTGTCTGAGGCTGGATTTGAACTCAGGTCTTCTGACTCCAGGTCTGGTGCTGTATCCATTGTGCCACCTAATTGCCCCAGAATACAAGAAAAATTCACACTGATAAATCATCAGCATTCTGACGTAACCAATAAAAGTTAACAAGAAGAGTTAGAAAGCAAAATTCACTCAAAATAACTATAGAAGCTATAAAATACTTAGAAGTGTATCAAGATTCACTTAGCAACTATATGATTGATTTAATTATAAAACACTTTACAGAAAGACAGGCCTGAACAACTGAGAAAAAACACTAATTGCTTAGGGATAGATGCAGTCAGTATAACAAAAATGAAAATGCTGTCAACTTACTTTTTCACTGCTCTGCCAATTAAACTTCCAAAGGAATATTTTACACAGCTAGAAAAAATTCAGATGGAGGAACAAAAGTTCGAAAATCTCAGGAATGATGATTTTAAAAAGTGGGAAGGAAGGGGATCTTTTAGTATCAAAGCTCAAGCTCTACTACAAAGCAATATTCGTTAAAACAATTTGCTAATGGTTTAAAGAAGAGAGAGGTTCATCAGTGGCGGAGATTAGGTATGGAACATGCAAACAATCCTAATAGCACAGTATTTGATAAATCCAAAGATCCCAGTTACTGAGGGAATGATTCATTATTTGACAAAAACTACTAGGAAAATATGATAGCACTCAAGAAGAAATTAGGTTTAGCCTAATACTTCGCAACATCCAGGATTATAAGGAAGGAGGAAAAAAAAATAACTGTATTGAGAGCCTTATGAAAGCAAAATATACTCCCTTAGGAATTAGAGAGTTCTTTATCTTCAGAGGGCTTTGAATGGAGTCTGGTGCCCAATTGCCAGGGACACTGTGGCAAGGATGGTGACCAGCTAGGTTGGACTAGCTGGTCTCTGGGGTCTCAACCAACTCAGTTATTCTTCAAGCAAAAGACTATATCTCATCTAAGTCATAGAGGGAAAAGGGTAGAAATAAAACTTCAGAAACAGTGTGACCTACTCTCAACTATTACCAGGGCTAATTTTTCAAGGGTTGGCTAAACAGTCTGGGATGGTTATCCATACTTTTACTTTCTTGTCACTCTTATTATGCATCTTTGGATGATTGAATTAACGTTTGTTTCTCCACAAAGAGATGAGAAGGATAAAAATGTAAATTTCATTTTATTTACTACTGTATGTATGAGGTTATGGGGCAGTCAGGTAGCATGGTGGATAGAGTGTCAGGCTGAGAGTCAGGAAGATGAGTCTTCAAGAGTTCGAATCTCCTCTCAGACACTTGCTGGCTATGGGACCCTGGGTTAAATAACCCTGTTTGCCTCAGGTTCCTCATCTACAAAATAAGATGGAGAAGGAAATGACAAGCCACTTCAGTATTTTTTCCAAGAAAACCCCAAGTTGGATCAAAAGTATTGGACACAACTGAAATGACTCAACCACAACAAAAATATACAAAGGTACTAAGGAATCTTTCTGCATAGTGGAAGAATATATGGTATATATTAATAAAGACTTAGAGGGATAGAATTTTCTAAAGTCACAATTAAGAAAGTAATTATACTTTGTGTATATGAGAACATTAGCTTTCTTTCATACAAGGCCAAAAACCCAGACGAGAACTGAACAAATACATCACTCATTCAGATATGTGAAAATGTCTTTTTTTAAATGATAAAACACAAGCAGATCATTTGGTAATTTAATTCTTGGTTCAAAATAATCTGAAAAATATAAAATAAATCAATAATTATTAATTATTCCTTCTCTGTGTTAGGCTCTAATGTTACAAAGACAACACTGAAAAACTATCTTCAGAGCTTATATTGTATCAGGAAATCACAGATGTACATATAAGTAAATACAACATAAATACCAAACAATGCCAAGGTGGCACTAGCAGCCAGAGAAGGGGCAATGGAAGTCAGAAAAGGCAAGAGAGGGCATTTGAGCTGAGGTATGATAGAAGTCAGGGATTCTAAGTGTTAGGAGTAGAGAGGGAGTGCATTGAGAAGAAAGAAGATAGAATGCTATAAAGAAAAACAACAAAACCTATCATTTACATAACCCTTTAAAGTTTGTGAAGTCTTTCATAAATATTATATCTCATTTATCCTAAAAGCTCTGGGAGGCAGATGCTACTCTTATCACAGTTTACAGACAAGGAACCTGAGGCTGGGAGATGTGAACTGTCTTACTCAGGATCACAGAGTAAGTAAGAGTCTAGGCTGGGATTTGAACTGTGGCACTAAGTGTACTCAATGGGCTTACATTGTATTAGGCAATAAACATCAAGTAACTTAGGGTTATTTAGGTTCTCTCTAGGTTTAGGGCTTTATTCATTAAACAAACTCATATATCATCTCCTACTTGACCATGAAAATAATAAGGTAATACCATAGACTTGAGTGGTTTTCCAGTAGTTACTTGCAAACTTTATCAGTTATCTGAAACTGATCGGAGAAACATTTAAATTGAGGTGGGTTTCTTTTAAAGCAAAGTGTCTGTTTTAGACCTCATTTCTTTCTGACTGATATTCTAATTAATTATTTCATTATTCTCAATAGAACCTGTTACCAAATCCATGGCAAGTCATATGGAAAAAGGTTTTATATTTCCTCTTAACTGATACCACTATTTTTAACTTTGGGAAAGGATGTGACTCTTCTAAAGATAAAAGCATATGTCCAGAAGAGACAGAAGAGTAGTCACATTAAATCCTTATGCTTTTATGCTTTCTATAGAACTTTTTTTAATCTTAAAGGTTTAATCCAGTTCAAGAAAAGGTGTATGGAATTAGTTCTACTCCAAAAGCAAAACGCAAGAAATATGTTGAAACTAGAGGATGATATTAATGTAAGGTATTTTTATTTTTAGCAAATCTATTATTGTTTTCAAAACCATAACTGAAAGCACACGCACACACACACACACACACACACACACACACACACACGCAAGCACAATAAACCAAGTCAAAATACTGTCCTTACAACAAACTTTGAATCTGATGAACAAATCCTCCAATCCCACTCTAATTTATTAAGGACTAGGTGAAAGCTTAGAAATAATTCAGTCAATCTATAAAACTGTACACTTCGACCCAGACAGAAATACCACCACAAAGTTGGTACTCCAAAGAGATCAATGAGAAAGGAAAAATGCAAAAATAATTATATCAGCTCTTTATGTGGTGGCAAAGAATTGGTAATTGAGGGGATGCTCTTCAATTGAGGAATAGCTGAACAGGCTGAGGCATATGATTGTGATGGAGTACTACTGTGCTATAAGAAATGATGAGGAGCATGGACGAAACAAGAAATGAACTTGTTTGTATGAACTGATGCAAAGTGAAGTGAGAAGACCTGGGAATCACTGTATACGGTAATAGCAATGCTGTAATGGTGATCAACTGAAACACTTGGTTACTCTGATCAATACAATGATCAAATTGGTTCATGATGAAAAACTGCCATCCATGTCCAGAGAAAAAATTGATGAACTGAATGCAAATTGAAGTATAATCTCCTTGCTTTATTTTTTCTTGCTTTTTTTGTGATATGGTTAATATGGAAATATGTTCAGCATGGAAAAAAGGGAAATAATCTGGTCCAGTTGTGTCAACCTCAAATAGAAACAGTTTCCTCGGTCACATAATGCCTTAGAAAGCTACAAATTAACATTATGTTGAATTGCATTTTTATTTATTTTGTTAAATATTTCCCAGTTCCATTTTAATCTGAATCTAGTGCACTTTACCATGTGAGCTCCAAGATCAAGAGTTTGATGCCTCTGATCTATTCCAAACTCTTCATTTTAAATATATATTGAAACCTTTTGCTGAAGGACACCCCTGTAGTAAATAGCCAAGCTAGACTGAGAATTCAGCTCCTCTAACTACAATTCCCATACTCTTTCCATACCATTATCTATCTCTTCTTTAGTCTTACTGTGTTCTACCTTTGCACATTTAAAGTGGGATTCTTAACCATTTTGCATCATGGACCCCACTGGCCATCTGGTGTAACCTATTACAGACCTTTTCTTTAGAATAATGTTTTTCTCAGAATGATGATTGTAAATGCATAAAATAAAACATTAGGATTACAAAAGGAACCAATTTTGTTAAAATAAAGATATACATTTTTGCCATCTGAGTTCATGGACCCTGGTTAAGAGCCCATTATCTAGAAAGCACGTAAACATTTTCTTACAGAAGCTTCCTTTTCAATCTTTCCCCTCCCCTACCATACGCCTATACAAAAATTACTTTTGGACAATTAAGTTACTAAAAAAAAGCAGGGCCTATGAAATGTGTTTAAAGCTTGTTGGAGGTAGAGCAAAACATATGACTTCTCTAATTTCTACTTTCCCTTCTTTCACTTTATAGAGAACATCCTTTTTGGACCCTCATAAGGACAAAATATAGACACACATAGTAATGTAGAGGGAAGACCTTTCAGATGCAAAATAAGCATTCCAAACCTTAGAAATGGGCTGAGGCTAATTGCATATGCAGAGCAGGTGAAACACTGGACTTGCTTCTAGAGCACAGTCTGTGCAGTCTGCATTTAGACCTCTGTCCTCAGCCTCTCACCTACATAAGACCCCAACCAGAGATTGGGATGTAGTTGGCTGCATGTGTTGGATCAGCACAAACAAAGGCAGAGTTCCTTAATGAGGAGAGTTGCTCTTAACTAGGAAGAGTACTTTTTCCCAGCCCTCTCTAGCCTTATGCCTACAGGTAACAAAGCTCAGAGCTAATGCTCTGAGTCTAAAAGGTTTCTGCCAAATCTAATGCAAGGGTTGTTGCCCATGCTGAAAGAGTCAAGTAACCATCTTCAGCCAATAGCTAAAGATGATGAAAAGACTGCAGCTGCCATCAAAGAGTGAGCCCCAAGAGATGTACCTGGACCAACAGCAGAGAGACTAGTCCAGCAGAGACATAGTTGACATCAGTTCAGCTGAGCTGCACATTTGTCTGTCTTTGATACCACGTCACACATCAAACTTCAGGAGACTCTTAAGAGAAGGAAAGAATATTGAAGCCAGGCTGGTCTGGAGTTATGAGTTGTGTTGGCTACAGGTGCTCCCTGCACATGGGCCTGACTACCACTGTCATTTTATTTACTTTTTTTTTAGCATTGTCATTTTAAATGACATACTTTCCATCTCCCCACCCCTAATAAGGCTGTATTTGTTGGGGAAAAGTGTGCCCCAGGTTTTGTATTAGGGGGAAATGGTTTTTTCTCCCAAAATAAGTAGTTTTTACTACTATTTAGTAAATAGCTTTGCTAAAGAATAAAGTCAACTGGCTTATTGTTACTTAAGAAGAAACATGCCAGTATAGGCTACTGAGCTATGGGTTAGGGGGGTTAGATCTAGAATTCTAAGAGTGATAACAGCTGCCTCTCCTGAGGACACAACCTGCCAGTGCTGGTGCTTGTTGGGGGAGTGAGTCCAGTCAGAGAGGCTGTTATATAAGTCTAAAATCATTCCAGAAGTAAGCTAGCAACTAACAACTGAGATCAGAATATGCTTCATGTAGGAAGTGGTACCTGAATTCAACCATAAAGGTACCTAAAAAGTACAAATGATCTAGGGGAGGAAGTAGTGTGTCCTAAACATGGAGCACAGCCTGTTCAAAGGCTGTTTGTCAAATGAGTTTGGAAAAGGCTCAGTAGGGCTGTTTGGCTAGAATGAAGAATATATGAAGGAAAATGATGAGAAATAAGGCTGAAAAAGTATGCTGGAGTCAAATTTTCAAAATTTTCTCTCAGCTAACCTGAGAAATTGTTATTTTATCTTAAAGGTAATAAAAAGATAGGCAGCTAGGTAGTGTAGTGGATAGAGTTCTACTTTTTTTCCCCATGACTTCAGGGCTTGAAGTCAGAAAGACCTGACTTCAAATCCAGCCTTAGATGTTTGCTAACTGTGTCACTTACACCCTATTTGCCTCAGTTGTCCATCTGTAAAATGGGGAACACTGGAGAACGAAAAAGTAAACCACTCCAGTACCTTGAACAAGAACACCCCATTGGCAAAGACATGACTGACCAACAAGAAAAACAGTAATAGGAAACCATGGGGAGTGGCATGGTCACATGTGAAAGGTTTCTGGCAGGGATGGAGAGGAGGGGTTGAAGAAAAGAAAAATTGGAGAGAGGATCATGCACTTCATAACAACTCTTCACCATGTTGTTCTCTGTCAAATGTGATTTCCAGGACAGAAAACTGTCATTCTTGCTACACATTAATCATAAAGTCAATGCCTGACTTGACAAGTAACCTTTACAGTGAGAGATTGTTTATGCATGCTTGTCTTTTTGATTAATCAGTTCTCTCTTTGTTATCACCAATTGTTTTTTTTTCCTTTTAGGCTTCAATATCCTCAATCAGGGCAGGTACTCTCTCCCTCTGTCACACACACACACACACACACACACACACACACACACACACACACTCTTGAACTTCTCCCCCACAAGAAGTAGAACATCAGAGTTAATTTACAATCTACATTTAAATAAAGCATTTATTTATACCAATTAAAATAACCTCTTACTCTTTACTTCTGCCTCCTCAAGTATGACTCAATATTTTCAATCTTAAAACTTAAGGAAGAGGCAACATTTTTAGCACCTAGAGGGAAAATAAAGCACTGCATGAAAAAGGCCAGTCAGAACACACCAAGGAAGGCATAGGAAATGCCATTCTCACTGGAGTGATAAGGGGCTGCTACAAGCCTATGTTTTTCTTCTTCTTTGCTGCTAAATTCTAGAACCAGGGTCCTTAATCTGTCATGCCCGCCTCTGGCGGTCTGGGGATGCCAATGGATCCCTCCTCAAAAGAATGCTGTTGAATAATCGAAAGCAATGCTAAATTTAAGTTAGAGGCTAGTGAAAAAAAAAAAGATGATCACCCCAAACATACAATATCTTTCCAATTGGTTTCCTTGCCTCAAGTCTCTCCCAACTCCAATCCATCCTCCATTCAGCCACCAAAGTGATTTTCTTACAAGGATCTGACCGTGTCATCCTTCATACCCAATAAATTCCAGTGGTTCCCTATCGCTATCAGGATCAAATACAAAATTCTCTTTATAACCTAGCCCCCTGTTATCTTTCCAGTCTTTTTACACCTTACTCCCCGCAATATATACTCTTTGATTCAGTGACCCTGGCTTCTTGGCCCTTCCACAAACATATCATTTCACTCAATTCCAGGCATTTTCTCAGGCCTTCCCCCAATCCTGTAATGTTCTTCCTCCTCCACTCTGACTGTTGATCTTGACCTTCCTGGTTTCCTTCAAGCCTCAACTAAAATTCCATCATTTACTGGAAGCCTTCCCTAAATCCTTTTAATTCCAGTGCATCCTCTTTGTTCATTATTTCCCATTTATCCTGTGTATAACTTTCTTTGTAGAAGCTTGCATGTGGTCTCCCCCAGTAGATGGTAAACTCCTTGAGGGCAGGGGCTATCTTTTGCCTCTTAGAACAGTACTTGAAACACAGCCCTTGGTAAATGTTTATTGATTGATTTGGCAACCAAGGCTTGGCCTCAGAGCATTCAAATTTAGAGGGCTGCAGCAATACAAACAACACATCTTTGGCACCAAGGTAGCAAGAAAATTTACATAGATACACACATATATAAACAAATAAATAAAATTTAAAGAATAAAAATGAAAATGAAAATGGAAGCTTCCTCCTCCTGATGACTCCTCCTGAACTCTTACCAGGCCAGACCCTGATCTTCCCCCCCACCGCCCCCCCACCCCCCGGCACTCTTGGAAAGCAAGGTTCCCAGCAGTGACCTTGTGGTGCTTTATCCCCTCATGCCCTAGAGTGTCTCTCCTTCCTTCTTCCAAAACACCTAAACCGAAAGCTATGGGGCTTTGGATCTCTCAGTCTGTCTCCCCTCTCCTCCCAAACAACTCCCCCCAATGCCCAACTACAGTGCCTTACCTTTTATCATACTGCCTCTCCTGAACAGCCAATCAATTACAATTGTCTTAAGAGAACCACTAAAAAGTAACTTTGATGCTGCATGTTTTATCACCTTTGGGAGATGAGCCTCTCCGGGTTAGCTCAGTTGCTCTTCACATAGATCGGCGTTGCCAAGATTTTCAAGACTGGCAGACCTTGACAGAGCTGTCCCTCAGCTGCAACATCCTTCCAGAACACAGGGAAACCTTCACCCGTTGATGAGGCTTCTCAGGAGGCTTCTGCTGTCTATTAATTCATTACGTCTGCATAACACTGTACAGTTTCCAGAACACTTTCCTGCTCTATTTTTCATGTAATTAATTAGCAAAACGTCCTTATGAGTGAGATCAGGTATTGCTGATCCCATTTTTAGAGATGCAAAATCAAAACAAATAAAAAAAGTCTCAAGTCCCACAGATGCCAATCAAATGGCTGCAAGTTACACAGTTACTAAATGGTAGGGCAAAATATTGTGACTCCAAAGTTCAGGGCTACCATACCACACTTACTCCCTATCACTAATATCAAGGAAAGATGTTTTCCCATCACATCCACCTAAATGACTGTTGTCAACTTGGCGTAAACAACCCTTGGCATCTCCTGGAATCCACGAGCTGAGATCATTATAAAGGTACCTGATTAGCTACAATTTCATTGGTTCATTATCTTGTGATTTAATTAAAAGACTTTCTATTCCCTCAAGAAAAAGTAACAAAGTTGAGAATACAAATGGGAAGAGTTATAGGATCCCAGTTCCAGTGTTGAAACACATCTCAGACGCCACTTATTGCAACCCCTTCATTTTACAGACGAGGAAAATGGGACCCAGGTAAATTAAGTAATTTGCCCAAGGTCACATGGGCAGCAAGCAGAGATGGGATGTGATCTCAAACCGCCTGATCATTTTCTACCTTATCGCACCACCTCCCCTTGCCCAGGAGACCTGGTTGTTGACTGATACACTTAATAACTGTATGACCATGGGCAAGTCCTGCAACCTCTCAGGATATGTATATATGTATATATACACATATATATATACAGAAATACACTATATATACACACACATATGTACATATATATTCAATATGCCAAATGGGCAGAATAATATTTATGCTACCTATTTCATAAAATCATAGATCATAGATCTAGAGCTGGCAGAAATCTTATTCAATGAGTTTCAATGACTTACTCAAGCTCACAGATGTAAGCACGATCTGAGCCATCTTTCCTTGATTCCAGTCAGCCCTTTTTCTACTATACTACTACTGCCTCCTTCCATTACACAACAAAACTTAAGGAAGGGAGTCGGTATCAATTATTGGAATACTTTATAAAAGTCATTCAATTTTTTCAAAGGTTTTAAAAAGTTAGGTTTTACTTGTAAAGTTATTTTTTAAAAAAAGGTTACCAGTCCTTCAAATACTTTAAGATTGATATTTTGAATATGAAAGGTATAGCTACACTGATCATTCCGTGATCTCTAGAGTATCTGGACTCCTCCCATGCCCTCAGTGCCCCCAGGAACTCTAGGAGACTGTGAATTATAGATATTACTGATACGTCTTTGGAATTCCCAGTCTTCCACGCTGGGAATTCTCAGTATTATTGAAATCACTGATCTAGACAAAAAGTATAGTTATGAAGGGAGCAGTTTCACCTAGGAGGAACTCTCAGTGGAAACTTCAGAGGATTTTAAATTGGTGATAAAATTTTCTAAATAAAATAAATTAATTCCAAATTTTTAATAACAGTTTAATAGAGCACATTTTAGAGATAAAGGTGCCATTATTATAAGGCTTGTAATTTCCTTCAATGCAATAGTACAACGTTAGTAGCACTATTTAAGGTTAGTTTTTCCATAACCTTGCTCCCTCCTCCATCTCATGTATGTCAAAATTTTATTAACATTCATTCAAATTAAAGTTTTGAAAATGTTTCTTCCTTCCCCCAAGAGGATCTGTTACACTAAACTATTCATAGGTAGGTGAAGGCAGCTGGACGATGGATAGAATGTTGGGCCTGGACTCAGCAAGACACAAGTTCAAATCCAGCCTCAGAGACTTACTCTCTGTGTGGCAAGTCATTTATTTAACCTTTGTCTGCCTCAGTTTCCTCACCTATAAAACAGAGATAATAGTAGCACCTATCTTCTAGGACTGTTGTGAGGATCAGCTAAGATGATATTTGTAAAAGTGTTTAGCACAGTACCTGACATAGTAAGTGCTATATAAATACCAGTTATACTAGTTATTTGTTGATGATGTTAATTCTAAAATAAGGTAAATTTAGTTACTAAATTTTAATTCACTCTATTGATGTCCTGCAATTTTTCTTAGTTCAGGTACTCCACCTAACGATACAAATTTCTACCTTTCTTCACTTCTGTATTGACATGGTCTTTAGGAGTTACTAATGCCCAAAACATCAGCCCTGTGAAGCCCATCGGGTTGAGGGCAAAGTAGGTAGATAGAATGCCCACCTTCCTTCAAAGTACAGCTCAGGTACTACATCTTAGACCACGTCATTCCTAATTCTTCCTCTTTTCTCCCAAGTAGCCCTCTCTGAAATTAGCCAGATAGATGCTCACATAACAGAGAATGAACTCCATCACTGACCCCCTATTTCAAATCTTTTCTGCTTGATAGGATCTGCGTGTTCCTACTGTACTGGCATTGCTTTTGCGTTCCCAGTCACCACCACGCTTTGAAGCATCAGAACAGGATTTTAATGGCAAGCCTCTGGAACTGATTAGCTGTCATGAACAACACATTATTAGAAGACAGAATATGGGCTTCAGAGGATACCGGGTCAAAAATGGGAACATATAGGGAATTTTTGCTTAATTTCATTCCATTCCTTTCATCTAACGTACACCTCTCTCTAATGAAGAGGCAGGCTATTTTGCCACATTCTCCCTTCCAGCTCCCTCTGGAACGGAACTTGACATCTTGTGCCACTTTATAAGGGAAAAAAAGTATGCTATCCAAACCAATAGTCTAGGATCTAGACTTTCACTGAAAGGATTTGTTCTGTGAAGTTTGGATTCAGTCAAGGGGCCAAAACTGAGGAACTAGGAGGCCACATGTGGCCTTGAGACTGCAGTTTCCCCTAGGCTTTACAAGAGCTAATTAGCCAACATCCTTTCCAAGAGACTTAAGCTTAACCGTTTTTGGTGGTGGTTGGGGGAAATGTAGAAAAATCACTTAATAGTTAAGGCCTCAAAGCTGAGTCAACTTCATTTTCACAGTTGCGGGAAAAATCATACAAACAAGTTCCATTGTCAAGAACTTTCTCAAAAATTATTCTGTTGGTCACCAATGGGATGTTATTATCAGTAGCTTAACACAAACCCACCTCACTTAAGAGAACTTGATTAAGAGCACAGACCAATGGGCCCGTGTTCACATCTCTAAGCTCTGCCACCTAGGTTTTCTTTAGAGACCTTTTTGGTTCCATAAACTATGGTCCTACTTTCTACTGTTTCTTCAACTGTAAAATTAAGGAGATGGACTAAATTATGGTTAAAAATCATTCTGGAGGGGTAGCTATGTGATGCAGTGAATTTCTGGAGTCAGAAAGACCTGAGTTCAAATTTGACCTCAGACACTTGACACTTACTGTGTGATTCTGCGCAAGTCACTTAACCCCAACTGCCTCACCAAAAATGAAAAAAAAATTCTCCTGGAACTAATGATCTATGATTATGTTAGGAAAAGTTATCAGGTTAATTTTCTAAAGATGGAGAAGATTAATGAATCCCAACGGGATAATGACAGAAAGCTAGTATATTCTTAATTTGAAAAATGACTTTAAGAACATCATTTAGAGTTAAAAAGAATTTTACATTCTTTAGAGGTCTAAATCTCTGTCTCTATGGTTTATTCCAATCTTTCTATTTTCTAGATGAGGGCACTGAGATCCAGAGAATTAAAATGACTTGGCCAAAGTTGTATTATGCCGGAAACTTAGGTCTCCTAATTAAGTCTAGGAGTTTCTAGCCTTGTAGCAACGTTTTTTCTTAAGGTACTCCTTATAAATTTACTCTCCTTATCATGAGGTACCCCAACAAACACAGAAGAGATTTATTTCATGACTTCTTACTCTTTTTCTTGTACCTCTATCTTTCCCCTCATCTTCCCTCCTGCCTTGTTTTTCCAGATGTCAGGGAAGGCATGAAGAAGTTATTTCCTAGGCTCATCTCTCCATACTTCCATTACATTGTGCTTTCTACCCCACCCAGAAAAATTTTAAACTATTAATGACAGCAGGGAGTAATTTGAGATACCTGCTTGAGCCAGAGGCATGCAGGTAGTGTTCAATGTAGAAAGGTCAGAACCCAAGCTTTTCAGGTAGTCACAGAGTCAATTAACTGGATCAGAAAATCAAGTAATCTGGGATATTTTTCATTATTCCTTTTGACAAGTTCTCTTTCCCCTAGTGATTCCCTTTACATGACTTAGTGCCTTTCCAAAAGTGGTCCCTATATTTGAAATGGACTCTCTCCTTACCTCTAAGTAGCATTCCTTGGTTTCTGCAAAGCACACCTCAAATGACCCCTCCTAGGCTAAGCCTTTCTAGATTCCTTTTCCGCTGTCTCCCTCCACCCCAGTCACCTTTCTCTCCCTTGAAACAACTTTGTGGTTACTTAATTATGAACATAGTGTATCATCCCAGTGAACGTAAGCTCTTTGAGGTCATTGGATGTTTCTAGGTCCAACAAATAACAGTGCCTTGCATATTGTAGGCACTTAATAAATGTTTATTGAATATTTCAAAAAACATTTACTAGATTATGTGTTTAGTCTTATTAATTGAAATTCTTTTAATAATTCCCAAGGACCCAGAAGAAGGGATTGGTGGTAGAACTTCCCGTGTATTGACCATTATGGGTGATATTCATCCATAAGTATGATGACTGGACCTCCTGTCCAGTGGCAAAGTGGAGCTCCCAAGAGGGGAGAGTTGTTTTGATTCTTTATGAAGTTCAGGTTCAAATTCTTCAGATTTACTAAAAACTGCCTTATATTTGATTTTTTGTTAGTTTTATGCCTTAACTGGAGCTGAGGGTTCCTCTAGGGAATGAAAGGAGCCAAATTCTAAAGTTTTCTGGGAAGCCCTGGGTATTGTCATGAGTCAGAGTTATGAAGAAATCTTCAAGATTAAACCTAGTTCATGGGAGTCTAGATCACCGTTCTGTGCCATGGGTTAGATTTGGCTCATCGGTCAAGTTTTTTTGGATCCTGTCATCCATAATTTTAGCTATCCCTCCCAGTCTCACCTCAGCTGCAAATTCGATAAGCGTGCCTGACATAAATGCCTTCATTCAAGTCCCTGACTAAAACACTAAACAGTCCAGGCCAAGGACAGATTGGTGGAGCAAGATGAGACTTCCTTTCAATATGACATTAGAACATGAATGAATACTCTTGGAAGTGGGGTTGGTCGGAGGTTAGCCTTTCTTTCATCAGTTTTGAATTCATCTAACCGTTCGTTCTATCACCTATCCTCTACTTCTCCATCTTGTCCATAAGGATGGAATGGTCAGCTTTGTTAATGCTTTACTGAGATTTAGGTAAATATATCTATAACATCTCTGCTGTGTCTGCTGGGAAATCTCACGATGAAGAAAGTAAATTTATAAGGAGTGATTTAAGAAGAAACAGTGCTAGGAGCACTTAATTAGGAGACTTAAGCTTCAGGCTTCGTACAACTTAGCACCTGACTGACTAGTCTAGTAAAAGTTTTCAAAAATGAACTTAGGTTTGCATAGTATGACATGACATTGTCTTGATGGAAAGTTAGCTAGGTTTGAATCCTGACTTAATGCTGCCTGTATGACTGAGGCAAGTTACTTAACTTCTCTGTGCTCTAGTTTCTTCATGTTTTAAAGAGTGGGGAGGAAGGGGACGACTGGATGATTCGCATTTCCCTTCCAATTCTAAATCTATTATCTGGTGATCCTAATAAGGGCAAGCAGGCAAAAGGACGGACATCTGTCCTCATCTCTCTGTCCTCTAAGAAAATTATTTTCCAGCCTAACATAGAACTCCTCACGTGCTTGGTGCTCAAGGCAGCCCAGATTAATGAAAGTACAGTACAACCAAAAAGCCCAAGGGCAGTTCGTCCCCTTGTATTTCCTAGACTTTTACCCCCAGAGGAGTAACCAAGAGGTTCACTAGCCAGTGAAATAATTTCACCTTAACCTAAGGAGGTCCAAGGGATTGTGGTTAAAAATCTTAGTAAGGAGCAAGCAACCCTTGTGATCCCCTCCTCCACCAGTTTTTGACCTTTGCAAATGAGGCTTGCTTTTTCTGCCTTCTAGAGGGCAAAACCTCACTTAACTGCCCGGCGCTGTTTTAATTTTCATACTTCATAGACCTTCAACCCCACGTTGCTGCTGCAGAATGACTTAAGTTTGGTATCTACTCAAACCTTCCTAGGACTTAGAAAGATATGATTGAAGTTCTCCCTCCCTCAATTTCTCTAGTCTTGAGGCTAGCTTCTTTCAGAACTTGTGACCACAAATCCAAGGGGACCTCAGTCATCCACTTCCATTCTGAGTTCTCAGCTTCTGGCTCTTCCTGGAGTCATATAGAAAGCCTCTTTCCTTTACTAAACCTCTTTCCCTTGTGCTGGAAAATTAGAGCAAGGCATCTGCTAGACTGCAGTAAAGAGCCACTGAGCTCAAAGGTATTTCAGAGAGATCTGCTAGTTCAACTTGTCCCTGGACAGGAATTCCGCCTCCAACAACCCCAACAGGTGATAATCCAAGCCCTGCTTACAGACCCTCCTTCGCTTCCCACCAACTCCAAAGGCAGTTTTCCTGTTCGGGAAGCTTTTCCTTACACCCCAAATCTGCCAGACTGCATCCTCCACCCCTTGGTCTGGGCTCTGCCCACAGGGGCCACGCACGCCCGTGTAATCTCTCCTGCAGGTGACAGCCCTTCCAATACAGTGATCAGACCCTCCTCCTTCACACTTTCTGGGCCCACCTCCGCCCCTTCCTCTAGTCTGCTCGCACCCATCCTCCCGAGCCAGCGGCGACACTGGCCCGCCCCAATCCCGCCGCCTGGCCTGCCTCCCGAGCCCCGGCCAAAGGTCGGGGCGCCTGGCACTCACCATCCGTCACCGTCAGGTCGAGGTCTTCCTCGCCAGGATGCATCTCCAGCAGGAGGGGTTTGGAGTCGCGGCGGAAGGGCTGCAGGCCGTCCAGCAGCTGCTCCTCATTCACGAAGTGAAGTTGAACGAGGTAGCGCAGCGGCCGCGGGTCCGGGTCCGGCTCGGTGTCCGCGGCCGCCACAGCCGGGGCCGCTGCCGCAGTCATGGTCGGGGCGCGCTGGCTGCCGCAGCGGCAGGAGCAGCGGCGGCAGCAGGAGCAGCAGCGGCGGCAGCAGGAGCGGCAGGAGCGGCAGGAGCAGGAGCAGCAGCAGCCGCAGCCTCAGCCTCGGCAGCCGCCGCCTCAGATCGCGCTCGCCTCGGAGCCCCGGCGGCCGCCGCTGCCGCCGATCCCGCCTCCGCTCGGCTGCGGGAAACTGGGTCGGGGCCCGGAGGCCGGAGACCGAGCGGAGGGAGAGAGCGCGGGAGCGGCGCGGCCGACAAGCCGCGGAGCATCCGGGACGCCGCCGGCTCCTCCTGGCACCTCCAGGCCAGCCCGGCCTCCCGGGAGGAAAACAGCGGCCCACGTGGATGGCCTCCCGCGCGCGTGGGGACAGGGACCCTTAGACGTGCCCCCGCCGCACGCCGCTACGCCACGGGTGGGGAGCGCTCCTCGGGCCGGCCTGGGGCGCTTGGCGAGCACCTGGTGGGAACTGGGGTTTGCAAGCAAAAGGGTGACACCTGCTGTTCACTGGGGCGGCACCAGCGGCCCGACACAGGGCTTAGGGAAGGCCCCGGGGGCCGCGCGGGGGGGCGGGGCGGCCTGGAGGGGGCGGGGCGGCCTGGAGGGGGCGGGGCGGCCTGGAGGGGGCGGGGCGACCCGGAGGGCGGGGCGGCCCGGGGGCGGGGCTTGGGAAGCTGAGGGGATCAGAGCTCTCTGTGGGCCAGCTGGCTCCCGGAGCAGACCCCGGGAAGCACATCCAGTTCAGTTAGATTTAATTCATTTCAATAAGCATTTATGAGGCACCTGCTGCATGCCAGGTGATTGAGAATATCGACACAGAAAGACCCAAACCTCAAGGTTCTTATATCGTTTATCCACTAGGGTCCCTCTCCTGTGAAGAGGAAATACAAAATTTATACAAAGTAGTGTGTGGGGGTGTGGGGGTGTTTATGGGGGCCGGGGCGGGAGAAGGGGGAGACGTGGGTAGGGTGGGTACTAGCCATTCTGGGATCTGGGTTTGAACTGATCTTGGGAGCAAAAGGCATTACTTACCAAGGACCTGATTTCCTAGCCACGTTTATACCTTTGCTGCTTTACCCCAATGACTGGATAAAGCAACAGAGTGATGCTGGAAGGGACCCTGGTGGTTGTGCCATCCATTAAAAGGGGGAGCCTCTTCTTTTACTAAAAACTGAGGAGGGAAACTTCGGTGCAGTTATGTTACACAGAGCCGCAGGTCAAATGAAAAGAGGACTCAGGTGTCCTGATAACAGCTGATGCTCAATTTAGCTCTCATCTACTTGCCTCTTTCACATCAGGACATAAAGGGATGAAGAGAAATTTATGAGGGGCAGCTGGTGTCTAGAACCCCCGACTCAGGAGGACCTGAGTTCAAATTTGACCTCAGATACTTTTTGTGTGACCCTAGGTAAGTCACTTGACTCCGATTACCTATTGAAAAAAATAAAGAAAAAGTGAATTTATGGTCCAAAAATTTTGGACAAAGCAAGTTTTACTTAAAAAAATAACATTATTAAAAGAGAAAAAGTATCAGGTTCTCCACCTTCACCATTGCAGCCTTAGCCAGGTACCTCATGCTGGATTACCATGGCTTTTGTATCAAGCAACTGTTCAGTGTTCACAGGCTTCCTTCATAAATGTCAGCAGGGAACAAGCAGGAATTTTAATGTCAATGAATTACTCCAAATCAGATCAAGGGGGAAAAGTTTAGTTTCCAAAACATCTCTAATTGGAGATCTCCAAAAAGCTGATCTAACCGTAATATGGATGATTGGCAATCCATCAGCAATGAAAGGGCACTCCACTTTTGCAATCTCTGGTTGTAGGGACATCTCAGCTAATTCCCGTGGTAAATTCTGCTTTATACAGCTGTAAATGCCTGAACTGTTTCAAACCAGTGACTCCCAATTTAATATTTCATGGTAAATGAATCCAGAAATTCACTATATATTTGAAAAGATCAAATTCAAAGTTCAACACCTTTATAGAGATGGAATTCTCTTTTCCTATCAATGACAGCCCATCCAGTATGGTATGAATAACGTTAATCAGTTTAAATGCCCCTGATAAAACAGATCTAATTAGAACTATATCAAAGTTTAATTTCAATCCCATTCCAATTTGCAAACCATCAAATTCATTTGTAACAAAATTCTGTCTGTGAATTCCCATTAAAAGAACAAAAATGAAAAACATAGAAGTTAAAAAGAAACACATGACATTTGAGAAACCATCACTTCATCCCTAAATAATTCTTTGTTCCAAATCTTCTCTCCTCAAACTGATCACATCATCCCTTCTAGCCACTCTCTCAGTCAAGGACTTTGATATATTTAAATGAGTAAATTGAGGGTCATACTTGGCAAGTTTCCTCTTGTTTTTTTCTCTCACAGACCCACTATTTTCTTCTCACTCTGGTTTCAGATAAAGAGATGACCCTTCTTGTTAAGATCAACTTCTTCTGTTTATGTTTTCTTTTAAAAAATTATTTTTAACATTTTTTTTTTACATTTTGCTTTCAAATTCTCCTCCTCCTTCCAGCCCCTCCTCCACTCATATAAAAGGTAAGCAAATAAGATATCAGTCACACATGTGGAATAATGTGAAACATATTTCCATATTAGCAATGTTGCAAAAAAAACAAGAAAAATTAAGAACGTTTTTTTAAAAAATGTATACTTCAGTTCACACCCAGAGTTAATCAGTTTTCTCTCTGGAGGCATACAGCATTTTTCATCAAGGGTCCTTTGAAATTGTGTTGCATCATTGTTTTTATTAGGGTAGGTAAGTCTTTCACAGTTGATCACTGTTACAATATTGCTGTTACTATGTACAATGTTTTCCTGATCCTTCTCACTTCACTTTGCATCAGTTCATATAAGTCTTCTCAGGTTTTCCTGAAAGCATCCTGCTTTTCATTTCTTTCTTGGAAGTAGAATACATGTTTTTTTTATTATTATTATATGAAACTGAAACTCCTTTGCATAGGAAACTGGAAAAATATGTCACGGCAAGTTTCTCTGACTAAGGCCTCACCTCACAAGTACTTAGGGAACTAAGCCAAATCTCCATTCCCTGGTTTGCAAAAGGTGAAAGGATATGAAAAGGGAGTTTCCAGAAGAAAAAAATCAAAGCTATCAATGTTCACATTTGAAAAATCCTCTAAATCACTACAGATTAGAGAATTGCACATCAAAACAATTGTCAGATATCACCCCACAGCCCCCAGAGTGGCTGACATGCCAGAAAAGGAAAATGACAAATATTAGAGGGGATTTGGAAAAATTGGGATACAAATGCACTGCTGGTGGAAACTAGTCTAACCACTCTGGAGAACAATTTTGAAGTATACCAAAAGAGCTGCAAAACTGTTCATACTCTTAAAAATATTATTACTGTTATTAATAATTACAAGTCAAGACCATTTTGGATATTCATTTTTGCAAGAATTTGATTTCCACATTTTTCTCTCTCCCTCTCCTTCCCTCTTCCAAAAATGATAGGCAGTTTGATGTAGGTCATATACATGTGCTATCATGTAAAACATATTTCCATGTTAATCACAGTTGTGAAAGAAGAAACAGATCAAAAGGAAAAAAAACACACACAAAAAGGATAAAGTAAGTGAAAAAATATGGTTCAATCTGCATTTAGAGTTCATCGGTTCTTGATCTGAATGTGGATAGCATTTTGTTGATCATCACACAATGCTGCTGATACTCTCTTTTCCTGCTCATTTTCTGCTCATTTTAGTTTGCATCAGTTCATACAAGTCTTTCCAGGTTTTTCTGAAATCTACCTGTTCATCACTTGTTATTGCACCATAGTATTCCATTACATTCCCATACCTCAGTTTGTTTAGCCATTCTCCAATTGATAGGCATCCCCTCAATTTCCAATATCTTGCTACCACAAAAGGGGCTGCTATAAATATTTTTGTACATATTTTACCTTTTTTATGATCTCTTTGGTATACAGACCTAGTAGTGATACTGTTGAATCAAACCTACTTATTTCTAAAAGCACAATAATATTCCATCACAATCATATCCTGCAACTTGTTAAGCCATTCCCCAATTGATGGGCACCCCCTCAGTTTCTGATTCTTTGCCCCCACAAAAAGAACTACTACATATAGATAGATAGATTAGATAGATAGAACATATAAGTCCTTTTTTTTTCTTTGATCTCTTTGGGGGTCTAGACCTAGTGTTGATATTGCTGGGTATGCATAGGATATGTACAAGGGTATGTAGAGTTTCATAGTTCTTTGGGCATGGTTCCAAGTTATTCACCAGAATGGTCAGACCAGTTCACAACTATACCACCAGTGCATTAGTGGACTTATCTTTCTACATCCCCTCCAGCTTTATCATTTTCCTTTTCTGTCATGTTAATCAGTACAATAGGTATGAGGTGATACCTCAGAATTGTTTTAATTGCATTTCTCTAATCAATAGTGATTTACAGCATTTTTTTCATTTTACAATTGATAGTATTTTGTAATTGTGTTCATATACTCTCTGGGTTTGTCTTCAAAGGTAGACTCCCAAATATATTGTCTACATTCATTTTACTGTATTTTACTTTAGAAATTTTTTTTGTATTTTATTTTTCCAATTACATGTAATAATAGTTTTAAACATTCATTTAAAACTTTTTTGAGTTCCAAATTCTCTCTTTTTCTCCTTCTCCCCCCTCCTTAAGAGGGAAAGCAGTTTGATATAGATAATACATGTGCAGTCATGCAAAACATATTAGCCATGTTGTGAAAGAAAACATAGGTCAAAAAACTCCCAAGAAAAATAAAGTCTAAAAAGTACGCTTTCATCTGCATTCAGACTTTATGTCCCTGGAGGTAAAGAGCATTTTTCATCATAAGTCCTTTAGAATTGTCATGGATCATTATATTGCTAAAAAGTAGCTAAGTCAGGTGATCATTGTATAAAATTGTTGTTACTATGTACAATGTTCTCCTGGTTCTGCTAACTTCACTCTGCATCAGTCCATACGAGTCTTTGCAAGTTTATCTGAAAGTCTACTAAATGTCTTTTCTTATAACACAGTAGTATTCCATCACAATCTTATACCACAACTTGTTCAGCCATTTCCCAAAGGGCCTTGGGCATTGATGGACATCCCATCAAGTTCTAATTCATTGCCACCACAAAATTATCTGCTATAAATATTTTTGTACAAATAGGTTATTTTCCTTTTTAACAAATCTTTTGGCATACAGACCTATTAGGGGTAATGCTAGAGCAAAGTGTATGCATGGTTTTATAGCCCTTTAGCCATAGTTGCAAATCACTCTTCAGGATGGTTGGATCAGTTCACAACTCCATCAACTATACATTTGTCTCAGTTTTGCCCACATCCCCTCTAAAGTTTTTTTTATTTTATTTTCTGTCATATTAGCCAATCTGATACATGGTGCCTTAAAGTTTTAATTTGTATCTCTCTAATCAATAGTGATGTGGAGCATTTTTCAATATGGCTATACATAGCTTTCACTTCTTCATCTGAAAAGTACCTATTCATATCATTTGACCATTCACCCATTAGGTAATGACTCATATTCTTACAAATTTCACTCAATTTCCTATGTATTGAGAAATGAGAACTTTATCCTCCACCCCCCGCCCCAGTTTTCTGCTTTCCTTCTTATCTTGGTTGCATAGAATTTTTTTTTGTGCAAACCTCTTTTAATTTAATGTAATCAAAATTATCCATTTTTCATCTCTTAATACTATCAATTGTTTGGTCATAAATACTTCCCTTATTCATATATCTGGCCAGTAAAATATTCCATGCTCCCTTAATTTGCTTGTGATATTATCCTTTATGTCTAAATTATGTTCTCATTTTGATCTCATCATAGAACACAGTGTGAGATGTTGGTCTATATCGAGTTTCAGTTTTCGCAGAAATTTTGTCAAATACTGAATTCTTATCCCAAAAGCTAGGATCTTTGCATTTATCAAACACTAAATTGCTATTGTTATTTACTACTTTGTATTGTGTAACTAATCTATTCCACTGATCCACCATTCTATTTCTTAGCCAGTAGGAGACTGTTTTGTTGATTACAGCTTTGTATTACAGAAGAGGTAACAAGAATATACAGAAGAACTATATAAGACAGGTCTTAACAAAACAAATAACTATGATGGTGTAATAATTAACTTAGAACCATATCCCCTGGAGATTGAAGTCAAGTGGGCCTTAGGAAGCAACAATAAATCTAGTAGAAGTAATGGAATTCCAGCAGAACTATTTAAAATCCTAAAAGAGATGCTGTTAAAGTTTTGCACTCAAATATGCCAGCAAATTTGGAAAATTCAATAGTAGCAATTGTATTGGAAAAGATCAGTTTATATCCCAATCCTAAGAAGAGCAATGCCACAGAATGTTTAAACTACTGTGTGCTTATTTCACCCACCAACAAGGTTATGCTTAAGATTTTGCAAGCTATATTTTGTAAGTTTAAGCAATTTGTGAACTGAGAATTATCAGAGGTACAGGCTCAGAGAGGCAAGGGAATCAGAGACCAAATTACCAATATTTGCTGGATTCCAAAGAAAGCAAAGGCGTCAGAAAAACATTGGCTATAGCTTTATTGACTACACTAAAGCCTTTGATTGCATGGGTCACATCAAATTTTGGCAAGCCCTAAATGAAATGGAAGTACCAAATCATCTTACTTGTTTCTTGAAGAGCCTTTATGTGGTCCAAGAAGCAACAGTTAGGACTGCATATGGAACAACTGATTGGTTCAATATTGGGAAAGAATGACAAGATTATGCATTGTCACCTTTTTATTTAGCAGAGTAAATGATGCAAAATGCCAGGCTAGATGAATCAAAAGCTGGAATTAAGGTTGCTGGGGGAACATCAACAATCTTAGATATACAGATAATACTACTCTGATGGTAAAAAGTAAACAATTAAGAAACTTCTTGATGAGGGTGAAAGAGAAGCATTTAAAAGCTGGCTAGAAGCCGAACATCAAAAAAATCCAACTAAGATCATGGCATCTGGCCCCATTATTTCCTGGCAAACAGAGGGAAAAGAAATGGAAGCAGTGTAAAATTTTATATTCTTAGGTTCAAAGATCACTGCAGATGGCAACTACAGCCATGAAATTGAAAGATGCTTGCTACTTGGAAGGAAAACTATGGCAAATCTGGACAGCATACTAAAAAGCAGATAAATTACTTTGCCAACAAAATATATTCAAGGCTAGAATTTTTCTTGTAGTAATGTATGGCTGTAAGACGTGAATTATCAAGAATACTGAATTGATGTTTTCAAATTGTGGAGCTGGAGAAGACTTTTGAGAGTCACTTGGACATCAAGGATACAAAATCAATCAATATTTAAAGAATAATCAGTCAATAACTAAAGACTATTCATTGGAAGGAAAAACCCTGAAGTTGAAGCTTCAATGCTTTGATGATATAATGAGGACAGGACCACTGGAAAAGACTTTGATACTGAGAAAGATTGAAGGCAAAAGGAGAAGCGGGAAGCAGAGGATTAGGTGGATAGATGATGTCATGGAAACAACCAACATAAGCTTGGACGGATTTCAGGAGATAGTGGAGAATAGCAGGACCTGGTATGCCATGGTTCATGGGATCACAAAGAGTTGGACTCAACTGTATGACTCAAAAACAACAACAATGTAATTTGAAGTCATGGACTGCTGGGTCACCTTCCTTCACATTTTGTTTTTCACTGACTTATTTGACATTCTTGACTTTTTAATTCTTCTAGATAAATTTTGTGATTTTTTTCTATAATTTTATTATCATATATATTATTAAAGTATTTTATATAATAAATAATATAATCTATATTATATATTATAATTATATTTTTTCTATAATTTTTTGGTAGTTTGATTGGTATGGCAATGAATAAATACATTAGGTAAAACTGTCATTTTTTATTATATTGGCTCAGCCTACCCACAAGCAATTAATATTTATCCAGTTGTTTGGATCTGTGTTTGTGTGAAAAGTATATCATAATTGTGTTTAGAAAGTTCCTGGGTTTGTTTTGGCAGGTAGATTTGCAAGTATTTTATATTGTCTACAGGTATTTTAAATGGCATTTCTCTTTCTCTTGTTGCTGTACTTTGTTGGTAATATATAGAAATGCTAATGATTTATTTATGTGTGTTTATTTTATATCCTTCAACTTTGCTGAAGTTGTTAATTATTTCAATTATTTTTAGTTGATTCTCTAGGAATTTCTAAGTATACCATCATATCATCTACAAAAAGTGATAATTTTGTTTTCTCGTTGCCTATTCCAGTTCCTTCAATTTCTCCTCTTATTGCTTTAGTTAACATTTCTAGTACAGTATTGAATGATAGTGGTGATAATGGGCATATTTGCTTCAGCACTGATCTAATTGGTAAGACTTCTAGCTTATCCCCATTATAGATAATGCTCTCTGATGCTTTTAAATGGATACAACTTATTTTAAGGAAAACTCCATGTATTCTGCAATTATTTTAAATGGAATTTCTCTGTCTCTCATGTTGTGTTTTGTTGGTTGTGTATAGAAATGCTGATGATTTATGTGTGTTTATTTTATAGCCTGTAATTTTGCTAAAGTTATTAATTATTACAACTTGTTTCTTAGTTGATCCTCTAGGGTTCTTTAAGCATATTATATCATCTGCAAAGAGTGATAGTTTTGTTTCCTCATTCCCTATGATTATTCCTTCAAATCCCTTCTTTTTGTCTTATTGCTATAGCTAGCATTTCTAGTACAATATCTAATAATGGTGGTAGCAAGTAACATCCTTGCTTCATCCCTGATCTCACTGGGGAGAGTTCTAGTTTTTTCCCTTTACAGATAATGCTTACCTTTGGTTTTAGATAGATACTACTTAACATTTTAAGAAAGGCTCCATTTATACATTTGTTTTCTCCAATAGATTGCTTCCACTTTCATCCCTCTTTCCAGAATTCATTCTTTCCCTATTTACATGCTCTTTTTCTGCTGCCTACAAACATTCCTAGTTCTCTCCAATCTTTGAAAACTTCTCACTGTGGAACCAAAGGGCAAAATAGGCATTGAAAGAATCTACCAAACACCTCAGGAAAGAGATCCCAAAATAAATCTCCAAGGAACTAAAATTAAAAATTAAAATTAATTTTAATTAATTTAATTAAAATTTTTATTAGCTAAAATTCAGAACTATCAGGTCAAGGAAAAATACTGCAAGTGGCCAGAAAGAAACAATTCAAATATTGGAGAGCCACAATCAGGATTACACAGGACTATGCAGCTGTAACATTAAAAGATTGAAGGTCATGGAACATGATATTCTTGGAAGGAGCTAGAACTGCAACCAAGAAGCACTTACCTGGTGAAATTATGCATAATTCTTTAAGGGAAAAAATGGTCATTAAATTCAATAGAAGGATTTCAAGCTTTCATAAGAAGACCAGCATTAAACCAAAAATTTGACCCTCAATATCAAGACAGAAGAGAACCATAAACAGGTAAAAAGGAAAAGGAAAACATAAGAGATTCAATAGAGCTAAAGTGCTTACATCCTTACATGGAAGATAATACTTGTAATTCTTAGAAATTATATCACTAATAGTATAGCTAGAAAGAAAATACATAGAGGATATGGGTATAAGGTGAATTTGATGGATTGACATAAAAATAATTAAGGGATGAGAAAGAGGAGTACATTGGGTACAGAAGAAAGGAAGAGGTAAAATGGGATGATCAGTTGAAAAGAGAAGTTTATCTTACCCAACAAGAAAGTAAGAGGAGAAGAGATAAAGTAAGGGGGGGAGGAGGGAACTGATAGAAGAGAGGGCAGATTGGGGTAGGTGCTAGACAGAAGCAATGCACTGAAGAGTAGGGATGAATTAAAGAGGAGAGATGACAAACAGGAGGAAAAATAGGATAGAGGGAAATACAAAGTTAATAATCACAATTTTGAATATGATTAGGATGAACTCTCCCATAAAATAGAAAAATATAGGGGAGTGGATGAAAAACTAGAATCTTCCAATATGTTGTTTACAAGAAGCACATGGGAAGCAGAGAGAAAGACACAGAATGAAGGTGAGAAGCTGGAGCAGAATCTATTATGCTTCAACTGAAGTTAGAAAAAAATTAGGGGTAGCAATTCTAATCTCAAAGTAAAAACAAAAATAGACCTAATTTAAAGAGAAGGAAATGACATCTTGCAAGAAGGTTCCATAGACAATGAAGTAATATCAGTACTAAACATATATGCACAAAGTGGTGTAGGGTCCAGATTCCTAAAGGAGAAATTTAATGAGTTACAAGAAGTAATAGCAAAATTATATGAGTGGGGGAGGTCAACTACCCCCTCTCAGAATTTCATAAATCCAACTAAATAAATAAGAAAAAAACTAATGGGGTAAATAAAATATTAGAAAAGTTAGATATCACAGACCTTTGGAGAAAAAACTCAATGGGAACAGAAAGGAATGTACCTTTTTTTCAAAAGGACATAGCATCTATACAAAAATTGAACATGTACTAGGGCATAAAAACCTCAAAATCAAATGTAGAAAGGCAGAAATATTAAATGTATTCTTTTCAGATCATAATGCAAAAAATATATATTCAACAAAGGGCAGTGGAAAGATAAATTTAAAATTAATTGGAAACTAAATAATCTAATCCTAATGAACAAATGGGTCAAAGAACAAATCTCATAGAAACTTCAATGATTTCATTAAAGAAAATGACAACAATGAGACAACATACCAAAATTTATGAGATGCAGTCAAAGAAGTACTCAGGGGAGATTTTATTTCTCTAAATTCTTACATCAACAAAATGAAGAAAAACAGATCAATAATTTGGACATGCAACTAAAAAAAGTAGAGAAAGCATTAATTAAAAATCTCCAATTGAGTGCCAAATTGGAAATCCTGAGTATCAAATGTGGGATTAATGATTGAAAGCAAAAAAATAAGCTCTTGAGCTGATAAATATGTCCGGGGGCTGGCTTTACGAAATAACTGGTAAGATAAATGAATCATTAGTTCATTTCATTTGAAAAAGAAGAAAACCAAATATCCAGTATCAAAAATTAAAAGGGTGAAGTCACCACCAATGAAGAAGAAATTAAAGCAATTATTAGGAAATATTTTGCCCAATTATATGTCAATAAATTTGACAATATGATCAAAACTGATGAATATTAATAACATGTAAATTATCTAGATTAACAGAACAGAAAATAGAATGCCTAAAAATCCAGTTTTTGAAAAAAGAAATCAAATAAGTCATTAATGAACTCCCTAAGAAAAAAGTCCCCAAGACCAGATGGATTCAGAAGTTAATTATACCAAGCATCCAAAGAACAATTAATTCCAATATTATAAAAACTATTTGGAAAAACAGGCAAAGGAGTCCTACAAATTCCTTTTATGACACTGATATGGTGCTGATACCTAAACCAGGAAGAGCTAAAACAAAGAAAGAAAATTATAGAACAATTTCCCTAATGAATATTGATGCAAAATTTTTGAACAAAATACTAGCAAGGTGATTGCAGGAATATATCACAAGGATTATATGTTATGACCAGGTGGGATTTCTACCAGGAATTCTGGGTTGTTCCAATATTAGAAAATCCATCAACATAATTGACCATATCAATAACAAAACCAACAGAAATTATATGATTATCTCAATGGATGCTGACAAAAGCTTTTGAAAAAAATGTAGCACCTATTCCTATAAAAATAATTTGAGAGCAGAGGGAATAAAAGAAGTATTTCTTAAAATGATAAACAGTATACATATGAACCCATCAGCAAGCATTGTCTATAATGAGGATAAGTTTTTGCCATTTGGTTTAGTCTATTTTTAAAGGTGTTATTTTCTTCAGTATTTCTTTAAGTCTCCTTTAGCAAGCTGTTGACTCACTTTTCATGATTTTCTTGCATCACTCTTATTTCTCTTCCCGATTTTTCCTCCACTTTTCTTACTTGATTTTCAAAATTGTTTTTGAGTTCTTCCATGACTTGAGACCATTGCATATATTTTTTTGGAGGCTTTGGAGGCAGAATCCTTTACCTTATTGTCTTCCTCTGATGGTATGCTTTATTCTTCACCATCTGAAAGGATGGAAGAAAATACCTTTTCACCAAGAAAGTAACCTTCTATAGTCTTATTTTTTCCCCTTTTTGGGCATCCCAACCAGTTACTTGACTTTTGAGTCCTTTGTCAAGTGGAGGGTATACTCTAGGGACCTGTAAGTTCTCACTTCCTCCAAGATAGCACAATCAAGAGAGAGGAGTTTACTTCTCTCCTAGCCTACACTCTGATTTAGGAGCAACCACAAGCACTCTTTTCTGCCCTGGAAGTGCAAGTAGGGTTCCCTCTCCACAGCCACCACCAGCTCCACTACACCAGCACCAGTATTCCTCCTCACCCCAGGATGGCCACTAAGAACTGAGACCCAGAGCATGTGCTTGATTCTCTCAGGGTCCTAAGGCAGAGGGCTCCAAAAGAGGATACTGCTGCCACAGTTGCAGTGGCTGCCACTGACCTGGGTTGGGGCCAGACCATGCTCCCCTCTCATCCAGGTGGAGGAGCTTTCTTACTGACCTTTGAAGTTGTCTTTGGTGTTTGTGGGTTGAGAAATCTGGGAACTACAACTGCTACCCGTGATTCCACCTTGAAGCCTGCTCTAGTCCTGTCCTTGTGCCATGGCCCATGCTGGACTGCACTCTGCCCCAAGCCTGGTATGAAAGACCCTTCCTATTGGCCTTCCAGGTTGTCTAGGGCTGGAAATCTGTTTCACTCTGTCATTTTGTAGTTTCTACTGCTCTGGAATTTGTTTAGAGTCATTTTTTACAGGTATTTTAAGGGCTACGTGGGGAGAGCTAAAGCAGGTATTTCCTTCTACTCCACCATCTTGGCTCCACCCCAAAACTATCACTCTTTTCAGATGAAATGTTGGTCCACTTAGAGAACTCTAGAGAATCAACTAAAAAGCTGCTTAAAATAATTAGCAACCTTAGGAAAGTTGCAAGATATAAGATAAACTCACATAAATCATCAGCGTGTATGACCAACAAAGTCCAGCAGGAAGAGATAACAAAATTCCATTTAAAATATCTATAAATGATATAAAATGCTTGAGAGTCTACCTGCCAAGACAAACATGGGAACTTCACTGTACAATTACAAAACACTTTTCCCACAAATAAAGTCAGATCTGAACACTTAGAAAAATATCTATTGCTCATAGGTAGATGAAGCAAATATAATAAAAATGATAATTCTACCTAAATTAATCTAATTATTTAGTGCCATATTGATAAAACTATCAAAAAATTATTTGATAGAGTTAGAATAACAAAATTCATCTGGAAGAGCAAAAAGTCATGAATATCAAGAGAATTAATGTAAAAAATACAAAGGAAGGTATCGTAGCAACACCAGGTCTCAAACTACATTGTAAAACAATAATCATCAAAACTACATGGTACTGGCTAAGAAATAAGAGTGGTGGATCAATGAACTAGATCAGGTACACAAGACACAGTAGTCAATGACAATAGTAACCTAGTTTTTGATAAACCCAAAGACCCCAGTCTTTGGGATAAGAACTCAAGATTTGACAAAAACTCCTGGGAAAACAGGAAAACAATAGGACATAAACTAGGTATAGACCAACATCTCACACC
The DNA here is from genome assembly GCA_028658325.1 of Potorous gilbertii. NCBI lineage: Eukaryota > Metazoa > Chordata > Mammalia > Diprotodontia > Potoroidae > Potorous > Potorous gilbertii. Next base: position 31,921,707 of record CM053769.1, on the reverse strand, counting down.
ATATACCAAAGTAAGGTCAAAATGGGTACATGATTTAGCATAAAGGTGATGCCATAAGCAAATTAGAAGAGCAAAGAATAGTTTACCTGTCAGATCTATAGGGAAGGGAAGAATTCATGACAAAAGAAGAGATAGAGAGCATTATGAAATGTAAAATATATAATTTTGATTATATTAAAATAAAAAGTTTTTGTACAAACAAAACCAATGCAACCAAAATCAGAAGGAAATCAGAAAACTGTGAAGCAATCTTTATTAAAAAGTGTCTCTGATAGAGAACTTATTTCTCAAATAAAGAGAATTGAGTCAAATTTATAAGAATATAAGCCATTTCCCAAGTGGTAAATGGTCAAAGGGGCAGCTAGGTGGAGCAATGGATAGAGCACCAGTGCAGGAGTCAGGAGGATCTGAGTTCAAATCTCACCTCAGATACTTGACACTCACTAGCTATGTGACCTCAGGCAAGTCACTTAACCCCAGTTGCCTCACCCTGGGTCATCTCCAGTCATCCTGATGAATATCTGGTCACTGGATTCAGATGACTCTGGAGGAGAAGTGAGGCTGGTGACCTGCACGGCCCTCGCTCACTCAAAACAAAGTCAAGTGCAATGGCATGGTCTTCTTTGGCAACAAAGGACTAATACACACACACAAATGGTCAAAGGATGTGACCAGGCAATTTTCAGATGAAGAAATCAAAACTATCTATAGGCATATGAAGAAGTGCTCAAAATCAGTTTTGATTAGAGAAATCTGAATTAAAAATTTTGAGGTACCACTTCACCCTATCAGATTAGCTAATATGACAAAAAAGAAAAAATAGTAAATGTTGGAGATGTGGGAAAATTGGAACACTAATATACTATTGATGGAGTTGTGAACTAATCCAACCATTCTGGAAAGTAATTTGTAATTATGCCCAAAGGACAATCAAGCTGTGCACACCCTTTGATCCAACAATACCATTACTAGGTCTGTATCCAAAAAAGAGCATTAAAAAAGGGAAAAGGACCTACATGTCCAAAAATATTTATATCAGCCTCTTTACATGATATCAAAATTGAAGAGATGTCTGTCAATTGGGAAATGGTTGAACAAGCTACAGTATATGAATGTAATGGAATACTACTGTGCAATAACAAATGAGGAACAGGCAGATTTCAGAAAAACTTGGGAAGACTTGTATGAACTGATGCAAACCGAAATGAGTAGAAACAGGAAAACACTGCACACAGTATCAGCAACCTTGTGTGATGATCAGTCATAAATGACTCAGCTCTTCTCAGCAACACAATGACTTAGGAAGGAAAATGTTATCCACATCCAAATAAAGAACTGATGGACTCTGAATGCAGATCAAAGCATTTTTTTCACTTACTTTATTTTTTTGTTTGTTTTTTTCTTTTTGGTCTGTTCCTTCTTTCACAACTCTGACTAATATGGAAATATGTTTTACATGATAGCACATGTGTAACCTATATCATATTGCCTACCATTTTTCGAAGAAGGTAGGAAAGGGAAGAAGGGAGAAAAAGTTGGAACTCAAAATCTTATCAAATGAATACTAACAATTGTTTTATATGTAATTGGGAAAACAAATTAAATACTATATTTTAAAAGCCTCTTATTAGATCCTACCATACCCATGTCAGTACTTTAGTCAAGCTATCATCATATATCTCTTTTTTCTCTCTCAGCCAATCTCCTTGAAAAAGGTGTCCACACTCATGACTTGTACTTACTCTCATTGTTTCTTCTTCTCCCTGCTTTCCAAAAGAATTCCCTCTTCCACATTTTCCTGTTTATCTCTAAGGCACAAGCATTTTTTCAGCTGTCTAGGTTTATGACCTCAGTATCACTCTCATTCACCCAGTACATTCAAAGTGTTTTCAGATCTTATTCTTTTTTTTTTAATCTCCATAACACTTCTTGCAATCCTTTCTAATGAGATAGTCATCTTCGTAGTTCAGGTTCTCATCACCTCCCACCTGAGGCAATAGTCTCCTAAATGGCCTCCCTACTTCAAGTCTTTCCCATACTGCAAACCATTCTTCACACAGCTAACAAAGTGATTTCCCCCAAAGCATGGAAGTGACCATGTCATTTATGTACTCAACAAATTCCAGTGGTTCCTTATGACCTCAAAAATAAAATATCAACTCTTTTTAGGGGATCCAGGGGAGTAAAGGCATTAAAGACTCTTCACAACTTTCCTCCTTCAATGTTCCATTCCAGTCTTATTTTTTATAACTTCAGTGTACTCTATAGTCCAGTCAAATTGGCTGTTCCTCACACGTGACACCTCCTCTCTCATCCCTGTTCATTTGTACTGACTGACCCCATGTCTAGAATGTACTTTCTAGATTCCTTGGTTTTCTTTAAGACTCAGGTCAACAACCACTTTCTGAAGCATTTGGCCATTCTTAATCTCCCCAGGAGCTAGGGCTTTCCCCTCTAATGTTACCTTGTATGTGATTGTGATTACCTATATCTTTTTTTTTTAATTTTATTTTCATTTTTAACACAGTTTATAACAAATTAAAAAATTCAAACTTTTGGTCAGGTAATACTTCTTTTTAAAGCATTTACAATATGGACCACAAAATAATTTTTTTTAAACATTAACCAACTGAGACACAAATAATATTTATGTTGCTGACTTCACAAGCTCTTGACCTCATCCTTCTCAAAAGTGTTTATTTCTAGTGATTCCCTTCTCCTATTTGCCCTCCTTTCTAATATTCTTTTCACCCCACTTGTCGCCTCCTCTCCTACTTTCCTGTGGTGTGATATAAATTTTCATATCAAATTTAGTGAGCATATTATTCCCTCCTTCAGCCACATGTGGATATCATCTCTTCTGTTTCAACATACCCTCTACTCTCTATCTATATATGTGTATGTGTGTGTATTTTCATGTAGTAATGTAAACAGTTCAGCTTTTTAGAGTCTTTTATGATTTTTCTTTCCTATTTACCTTTTCATGCTTCTCTTGATTCTTGTCTTGGGAAGTCAGATTTTCTATACAGATCTGGTCTTTTCCTCAACATGAATGATTGAAAGTCCTCTATATCATTGAATGACCATTTATTCCCTTGAAGTATTATACTCAGATTTGCTGGGTAGGTGATTCTTGGTTTCAATCCCAGTTCTTTTGATGTCTGAAATATCCCATTCTAAGCCCTTCGATCCCTTAATGTTGAAGCTGTCAGATCCTGTTTTATCCTGATTGTATTTCCACAATACTCAAATTGGTTCTTTCTAGCTGCTTGCAATATTTTCTCCTTGATCTGCAAACTCTGAAATTTGGCCACAATATTCCTAGGAGTTTCTCTGTTCAGGTCTCTTTCAGGAGGTGATCGGTGGATTCTTTCAATATTTATTTTGCCCTCTGGTTCTAGAATATCAGGGCAGTTTTCCTTGATAATTTCATGAAAGATGATCTCTAGGCTCTTTTTTTGATCCTGGCTTTCAGGTAGTCGCATAATTTTTAAATTGTTTCTCCTGGATCTCTTTTCCAGGTCAGTTGTTTTTCCAATGAGATGTTTCACATTATCTTCTATTTTTTCAAA
>CM053769.1:31889065-31917635 GCA_028658325.1 Potorous gilbertii | reverse complement strand
ACATTATCTTCTATTTTTTCAAATTTTTGGTTTTGTTTACTAACTACTTGGTTTAACTCGTAGTCGTTCATTTCCCTGAACTCAATTCTCTCTTTCAATGAATTATTTTGTTCAGTGAGGTTTTGAACCTTCTCCTCCATTTGGCTAATTCTGCTTTTTAAAACCTCCCTCTCCTTGTTGGCTTTTTGGACCTCTTTTTGCGATTGAGTGAGCCTCTTTTTGAAGCTGGTATTTTCATCAGCATCTTTTTGGTTCTCCTTAAGTAAGCTGCTAACTTGTTTTTTAAGGTCTTCTATTGCCTGAGCCTAGTTTAAATTCCCTTTGGAGGCCCTAGTGGGAGAGGCCTTGACTTCCTCTGACAGTGTCTTCTTCTTCCTCATCTGAAAGGATGGGGGGAGACAACTGTTCCCCAAGAAAGTAACCCTCTATGGTCTTATTTTTTTTTTTCCTTTTTGGGGCATTTTCCCAGCCGGTTACTTGACTTGGGAGTTTCCTCTCCACAACCACCTCACCTCCAGTTCCACCAAGTCAGCACTGGGGGCTGAGATTCAGATAAGCTGCTCCAAAGCCTCAGGGGCTTTAGGCAGGGGCAGGGCCACTATTTAGTGTGAGATTAAGATCTCCTCCACTCCATTGTTCTATGGCTTCTGCTGCTCTAGAATTTGTTGAGAGTTCATCTTTACAGATATTTTACGGGCTGTGGGGAAAGAGCTAAACATATGTGCATCTTTCTACTCTGTCATCTTGGCTCTGCCCCCTGTGATTACCTATATCTACACATATTGTCCTCCTAGTTAGAATGTAAGCTCTCTGAGGGCAGAGACTATTTTGTATCTCTGATGCCAAGAACAGTGCCTTGTATATAGCAGGCAGTAATACATCTTTTTAAAAAACTTTTATTTTTGCAAGTTGTACATTTACAAAACAATGTATTCCCCAAGAGTCAGTTCTTACAGCAAAGAATAAAAAAGAGAGAAAAAACAAATTTGTTTTTTAGTTGGCAAAACTGAACAAGATGAGGAATAAATGCTTTTCAGTTGATTAATCTGAAAGTAGGAATGCCTTCGTTTCTCTTCCTGAAAAGAAATTCTCATAGACAAGCGCTTCTTGACTCATAAGTTTACTAATTTCACATAGTCATCTACCACCATTCAATTAAAAGTATTGTTAATTCACCCCACACAAATACACACATACCTTTCCCCCAACCCCCTCCTCCATCTATTCTTGAAATAATGAAAACTATTTTCTTTCTTGCTGAAATTATCAATACTATGTACCTTTCCCTCCACATATACAATGCCAAAGAAAGGATAATTCTCCACCACCCCCACCCAAGTTCTTTTGTTACTTGTTAGAGAAATATACAGTAGTTTACAGAACAAATTAACATCTAACAGAGCAGTGTATACACATTCCATGATGTATCACCAAGGCAATATTCACAGCACTGGTGGGGACTATGAATATACCAGTGTAGTTCTCAATAGCAAAATATAAAAGATTATCCATACAGAAGGCAGAAGAAAAACATTTATTTAAGCACCAGAAAGCCAAATCCCAGAACCAGAAAGCAAAATCTGTCATGGGACAAAGTAGTTAATAAACATGATCATAGCAGGGGCAAAGCCATTCTCAAACCTCCCCTCCCCCAGTCAGGGCCTTCTTGATTGTGTCAGTTGGCCTATGTTTTTTCCTTCTGACCTGACCCCACTCACTCATTGCATCCTGACTGTGCTCCACCCTTCTTGTTCTGCCTCTTCAGTAAGCTCCTCCCACCACATGTGACCCAAACTTCTAGGCAATCCCAGCAGAAAAATTTTTCTATTTTAAATTACTATTACAAAAGAGTAGAAATATATCTACACACACAGACACACATACGTGTTTAAATCTTGGCTAACTTTACCAGATATACACTAGTCTCTGTCCTCCATGAAAGTCGCAACTTAAGTTTTAGATTTTCTCCCTGGATCCTAAGCAGGAGTCATATTTTGTCTTCCCAATTCAAGAATAGATCACAGGTTTCCAAGCTATCTTTTATACCACAGGATTGCTTTTGCAGCAGCCTGTGAATGATGTCCCAGACTTTGGGACAACCACACCACCCCTTCCATATTCTAGCTCCATTCTCTACCTGTTCCTTCAATTTCTAAACCATTTAAATACACTATGTCATCCATAACCAACTGACATGTGGATACATACCATCACTGACTCCCAGTCTTCTGTCCATGCTTTTGCTCTTAGAGATTAAAAGTCATCCATAAAGTACAAATGATAGAGGATGGATCCCTGAATTTGTAGTCAGGAAACCAGAATATGAAGACTCAGGGTACAAACATTAGCCAGTGTCTAAACACCTTCTGAGTCTGTGTCTGGATAAGTCTCTACAGCAGGATCTATAAGACAAGTCCTTTCCTATTCCCTATGATGTTCCATCTTAGTGTATCAGCAAGGACCTTGGCATACAAAGGAGGCCCTGCTGTACAGTTTCTTTGATCTGCTTTTGTAAAAGGAAAGCAACTGTTGAGGGGTCAACAATCACTTTAATCAAACACATGTATCATTCACTTAGTTCAGGGGGAAAAGTCAGCACCCTGAACTTCAGAGAAAATACAAACAGAGGAATAAAGATCAACAGACAGGGCTTCCTATCGTCTGATCATAAGCAATACATACATAGTTACCACAGAGAGAAGCACCAACATTTGGGTTTTCAAAGCCGGGGGGGCTCCTTAGTGGCTTCTCAGAGTCTCATCTGGCACAAAAACCTTCTTCCAAAAACTAAGCCCCAAAGTAAAACCTCATCTCAGAGTATTTATATACTTTTCAGAGCTGGAGGGCAGGACCCTCTGACCCAGTGACTCAGTAGAAATTAACAAAAGATACTGAGGCCCACTAGTGGACTGGAAAAATCTTTAAGTCTTCCCCCATCCACCATTAACCTTAAATTACCATTACACTTAAGAAAGTAGGTAATCATTGACCATTCCCACTTTGATCCCTGGTCCTGATAACACCTTTACCCCTACCAACAATAAATGCTTAGAGTTACTTCTCAGCAAAGGAAGTGATATACTTACCAGTCCCTACTATATCCTTTAAGCACTCCAATTATAGATTGATCAAATCTATTCTTGAAATCTGTAGCTTTCAACACATACAAATATTGGTCAAGATTCTAGTGACTATGTTAAGTTCCCTTCCATCATATTCTTCTGGGATAAAAGACAAATAGCTGGCACAGTGATGGGTCTGAAGTCAGGAATAACTGAATTCAAATCCTGCCTCAGACACTAACCTCAAGTCACCTAACCTCTGGGCAAGTCACTTAACTTCTGTCTGCCTCAGTTTCTCCAACTCTAAACTGGGGATTATAATAGCAGCTACCTCAAAGAGTTGCCATCAAAGAGTTGCCATTTGTAAAGGGCTGAGCACAGTGCTTGGCTTCTCTGGGAGATTCCCAAGAGATTGGTTGGGATGGGAGGGGGTGGAGACCAGGGACTGGGTAGGAGGGTGGCTTGGCAAAGGGAAGGGAAGGCTGAGGGGAGGGAGAGCTTGAATTTGCTGCCCCCTTCTCAGTGTCTGAAGGGCCTTCATGTGCAGGAGTGGAAGTTACAGAGAGGAGGCAAATTCAGGCTTGAGGACATGTCAACTCCGAAAGCATTTATTAAGTGCCTACTACGTGCCAAGCATGGGCTAAGCCCTGGGGATACAAAGAAAGGTAAAGGCAGCCCCTGCCCTCTGGGAGCACACAGTGTAATGAGGGAGACCACTGGCAAACAGTGACTGACAAACAGGACAGACAGGATAAATGGAACTCATCGCTGAGGCAGAGAGGACTGGGGAAAACTTTCAGGCTGCATTGCCTTGGGCAGTGGTGAGCTCACCCACCCTGGAAGGCAGGAGGAGCACTTGCTGGGGTCATGGTTAGGTGTGAGTTGAACAAGACAACCTCAGAAATCCCTTCTAAGACTGGGATTCTGAGTCCATAGGAGACTCTGTGGGCTCAGGTCTCCTGAGGGGAACACTTGCATGAACTTTTTAGGAAACTCTGACTTGGGGCATTGGCACAGACAAGGCACCTTTTCCCAGGCTTATCTCCACAGGCCCTACTGGAACTTTCCAAAGCCCTAGAGGTCTCTCTCCTGGACTTGATGGGTCTGTCTGTGGTTTGTAAAAACCCACCTTCTTTCTCTAGTGGACTGGAGCTGACCGCTGAAGTGGATAGTTGGACCCTACCCAGCCTTCTCAATTGCTGGGCTTCCGCTTACCCATTCTCTTAAGTTATGAATGTAAGAGATACTGAGTTCCTCTTCACCTACCCTGTTGCCTGAGAGATAATTTCCCACCTTCTCATGCCCTGCCATGTTCCCAGTGGTTCCTAGATCCCAGGATATGCTCAATAATATGGGCTTTTGAAGAGAAAGATGATGAAGATGGTGACCCAGGGAAAGGCTCTGAAGCCAACATCAGTCAGTTACCCCTTCTTATCAATCATCTCTCACCTGGGACTCAGCCTTGGCCTCAGCTTTGTAAGGTGAGAACCTCTTTTCATGATCCACAAAGAGAGAATAAAAGCTCAGGTTTCTGTAGTACTTTCTCCTAAAAAATACCTGTGAGCCAGGCAGTCTAAATATCAGTTCAGGGATCTATTAGTTCACTGATGTAGGTACTCCTTCCACTAATAATTCACAGGCCCTTCATGATGATGGAGAAGATAATCCTTTAGGAATTTTATGGCTAGAAAAAATTTGCCTATGGCTGGGCCTCTCCAGGCCTAGTGATGGGCCTCTCCAAAGACTGGGACTTAATTGCAGATTTACAGTCCATCATTGGGCCTCTACCTCCAGCCTTCCTATTTTAGAGAAACTGCTAGGACTTTTACTCTGCTTATACATGTCTCAAGAGCCCTGGATTGCATGGTGTCATACAGGAGCATCAAAATAAAAATTTGTTGGAGAGTTATACCTATTTTGCAATAAAAAATAATTAAGTGACTGTTCTCACAACTGGTCATCAGAGGTAGGATTTGAACTCAGATTTTCTGATTCTAAGTCCAGTCTGTACAATAGCATATTGCCTCTCTTTAGTTTCTTTTACCTCCTTCCATTGGCACATAGTCATTCAATATTCTCCTCCTGTTCCTGCCATCTTTTCTGCTTTGACCTCTTTCCATTATTCACACAGTATGGTCAGTCTTGTTTCCCAGAACACTGTGACATTTTCCCCAAGAATATCCTGCTCTGTTACTTCATCACTATCTTCCTGATCCATCGTTACCCTCACATTGTTTCTTCATTTTCCGTTAATTACCACCATTTTTCCTTGTTCTCCCAGTTTCCTTCTTAAGAATTGCCCTTTACCACTTTCATCTTCTATTTAACCTACATTAACTTTCCCTCCCTCTATATAACTCTTATTTCTGGAATAGAATGAGGATGGAGACCATTTAAGTTAGGAGTTTAAGGAAATGTGTGATTAGGATGTTAAAGCAGTCATCAGTGGGAATATCAAAGTCCTGAGACAGGGACAGGGGTTTCTGAGAGGTTCCTTGCATTTTATTTATGAGGAAACCGAGACAAGGTAAAAGTCATATGGTTAGTAAGTGTCTGAAAAAGAATTTGAACTCAAGTCTCCCTGAGTTCTTCTCCACTATGCTAGATTAAGTGATTTGCTCTAAGTGTTCAAGTTGCGATTTGAACTGGAGGTGGGAGTTTTCCTGACTCTCAATTCCAGTATCAAAGTGTGCAACCAAGGGGATAGAGAATCTGGAAACTCTTATTTGAATGTCACTGACTCTGCTAGCAAGGCTGATCTTCCTTGTATTTGTTTCTCTTTCTCTAGCTTTGCATTTTTCCCCAGTTTCTGTCTATCTCTTTAGGGGATCACAGGAGACAAGCAATGACAGGTGAGCCTCAGACAGCTGAGCCCCAGGTGACTTCTATCTTACCTGAGACAGCATTGTTGCTGGGTCCCAATGTGGCTTTGACTGTTTTCCTCAAGGTGCTTTTGTGCCCTGCTGTTTCCTTCCTCCATGTACAGGGGAGCCGTTGAGTCTTTCCTTTCAGAGACAGAAGTTCTTTCTTAGTCTAGTCTAGGGCATGAGTATTCTATGTGAATTGCTCCCTGGTAGCCAAGCTCTTCTTTGTTATTCTTCCCGGTATCTAACTGCTTTCCAAATTACATGAACATAAGGTTTTCAGACTTTGGCTTTGTAACCTCCTGAGTTCCTGTACTCAAAAGGAAGATTTTCATACATGTTATTGTTCTTTCTTTGTGGTCATAAAGGATGTTCTTAAGCCTCCAATTGTACCTCATCCTTGTGTGTCCTAAATCGCATGCATTCACATGATGAAGCATTTGCAGTCAACCATATATAATCTATCTATCTACCCATCTATTTATAGAGAAATAAAGATATGAGCTATAGATTTACAGAGAGACAGAAGGGGAGAGAGAGAGAGAGAGAGAGAGAGAGAGAGAGAGAGAGAGAGAGACCCTCAATCACAATTCCATGTGATAATCACGCTGATGTGGAACCTATTAGTTTTACAAAATGCTTTCCTCACAACTGTAAGTTAAGTTAGTGCAGATTTTATAGATGGGAAAAGTGAGGCTCAAGGTCAAGTGACTTGCCCACAATCTCTGACCTAAAAAGCTGAGACTCAAAGTCAGCTTCGACCCCAAGTTCAGGACTGTTTTCATTACTCTCTGATGCTATATACATAGTGATTCACCCATAAGAGTCACGAACATTTAAACTACAATTCATAAATACATACTTTTGATTACTTATGCACAGGAAGGCACACACATATCACAATCATAAGCAGATGTCTAGGTCAATGGGATAAATAAAATGGAGGATTTTCTCTGCTCCCCTTGACCTCTCCAAAACTAAAATTATGTGCCAAAGATAAAGTAATTTCAACTACATTCATGATTTAGGGTACCTGGATTCCAAAAGAAGATTAAAAAACGAACTGATGAACTGTTTACTACGTTGAACTCACAGTACCCCTCCTCCACCCAGTGCCATTGGCAATAAGGCTATACTAGCTGACCCGTTCAGACTACCAACAAAACACAATCCCATACCCTGGTCTGTTCTCCCTCTTTCCAGTATCAAAGAGATCTCAGCTCCAGGCTGTAGAAATCTGCTTAGACTAGATTGCCAACATGTCTTTGCAGTGCCTTAGACTCTAGAAGTTCACTGGGGCCAAAGGATGACCAGTTTACTGGTTAGATTACTTTCCCTCCTCTCCCCTTCCCTTCCCTTCCCTTCTCTTCCCTTCCCTCCCCTTCCCTTCCCTTCCCTTCCCTTTTCCCTTCCCTTCCCTCTCCCAAAACCTTAAGCATACTGCACTCTGAAGCCCATAGTTCAACAACACTAGGCCCCCCCTGCCCAAGCTCGACTTAAGGACCGTTTTCTAGAGCCTCCTGACTTAAGAATGATTATCAGTAGTTACTGTTGCTGTTTCCCTCCCAGATTGATTTAGTTATTTTTGCTTTGGTTCATTAAAGGGGCCATCCCCTGATGACTTCTTAAACTGGCCTATTCACTGAATGAGTGTTACCTCACCCTAAGTTAGTACTTAAGTAGGTCTTGGTCTGAAGGGGCCAAGGTCTCCCAGTGCATCCTGGGTCATCTCCAGTCATCTTGATGAATATCTGGTCACTGGATCCTTATGGCTCAGAAGGAGAAAGTAAAGCTGATGACCTTGCACAGCCCTCTCTCACTCAAAACAAAATCTAGTGCAAGTCATGTCATCATTTCTCAGATGGCATGGTCTTCTTCAGAAATGAAGGACAAACACAACAGCAATGATCCTTCCCACACTATAAATGGATCTTATATATGTAAATGTTAAAATAAATAAACTGAACAGAAAACACTTAGTAAATCCTTGTTACCTCATCCTTCTGGGATTAAGGGTAATGTAGAGAAAGTGCAGGTCTATCTAATAATTTTATAAAATCCACATCTACCAGTTTTAGCTAGTGGGGGGCACAGAGAGTGAGGATGGGGTGGACAGACTTCTTCTAGATGCACAGTGTCCTGTATCATTCTTCTTTCTTGATACATGTAAATATTACTTCTTTTTCTCCATCACCTCTCTTCTTCTCTCTATCCTATCACCTCATGACCACCACCATCACATCACTCTGCCTCTTACTGTGCTGCTTCCTAAGTACCCAGGACATTATTTTCTTTTTTAAATAATATTTTAATTTTTAATTAATATTTAATATTCAATTTAAAAATTTTTTTAAGTTCCAAATTTTCTCTCTCCCTTCCCCATTTTCTCCCTTCCTAAGACAGTAAGCAATTTGATATAGGTTATATATGTGCAATCATATGAGACATACTTCCATATTAGTCATGTTATGAAAGAAGAAGCAGACCAAAAGAAAAAAAAACATAAAGTCAAAAATAGAATATATCAATCTGCATCCAGATCAGTTCTTTCTCTGGATGTTGATAGCATTTTTCATCATGAGTCTTTTGGGATTGTCTTGGATCATTGTATTGCTGAGAATAGCTAAATCATTCACAATTGATCATCATAAAATATTCTGGTTACTGTGTCCAATGTACTCTTGTTTCTGCTTAGTTTTTGCAAAAAGGTTCATGTGGCACATGAGACTCTAGGCAGCCATTTTAAGAATTCCCCTAGCTTTGAAAACCCAGATTTTGGTGCTTCTCACTCTGGTAATGATGTATATATTATCTATGGTCAGACAGTTGGAAGCTCTGTCTGTTGGTCTTTCTGTTTGTAATTTCTTTTTGTATTTTCTCTGAAGTTCAGGGTGCTGACTCTTCCCCCTGAACTAAGTGAATGATATATGTATTTGATTAAAGTGATTGTTGACCCCTCAAAAGTTGCTTTCCTTTTAGAAAAGCAGATCTAAGAACCTGCTGTGTATGCTGGGGTCCTTGATAATACAGCATTCCTTCTATTTCTAATTCTTTGCCACCACAAAAAGAGCTGCTTTTTGTACACATGGGTCCTTTTTCTTTTTCTTTAAATCTCTTTGGGATGCAGATCTAGCAATTTTATTTCTGGAGCAAAGGGTATACACAGTTTGGTTGGCCTTTGGGGATAGTTTCAAATTGCTCCCCAGAATTGTTGACTCAGTTCACAACTCCACCAATAGTGCATTTAGTGTTCAAGTTTCCCACATCCCCTCCAATATTTATCATTTTCCTTTTCTGTCACATTAGCCAATATGATAGATGTGAGGTGGTATTTCAAAGTTATTTCAATTCACATTTCTCTAACCAATAGTGATTTAGAACATTTTTTATATGATGAGAGGTTACTTTGATTTCTTTCTCTGAAAATTGCCCTTTCATATCCTTTGACCGTTTATCAATTTGGAATGACTTGTATTCTTATAAATTTGACTCAGTTCTTTATATATTTGAGAAATGAGGCCTTTACCACAGACATTTGATGTAAAAATTGTTTCCCAGCTTTTCATTTTCTTTTTAATCTTGGTTGCATTGGTTTTTTGTCTATGCAAAAACTTTAAAATTTAATAGAATTGAAATGATCCATTCTGCATCTTTTAATGGTCTCTATCTCTTGTTTGGTAACAAATTCTTGCCTTCTCCATAGGCCTGACGGTAAAGTATTTCTTGCTCTCCTAATTTGCTTGTGGTATCACCCTTTATGTCTAAATCATGTACACATTTTTACCTTATCTTGATATGCATTGTGAGATTTTGCTCTATATGTAAATTCTGCCATACAGTGTTCCAATTTTCCCAAAAGTTTTTGTCAAGTAGTGAGTTTTATGCCAAAAGCTTGGATCCTTGGTTTATGAAACACTAGATCTCTATAATTATTTACTCCTCTATGTTGTGTATATCTAATCTACTCCACGGAACCACCACTCTATTTTTTAGCCAGCACCAGATAGTTTTGGTGATTATTCCTTTATAAAGTAGTTTGAGATCTAATATGGCTAATACCTTCCTTTACACATTTTTCATTAACGCTCTTGATATGCTTGACCTTTTGTTCTTCCAGAAAAATTTTGTTTTTTTTTCTAGCTCTATCAAACAATTTTTAGTAGTTTGATTGGTATGGCACTGAATAAATAAATTATTTTAGGTAGAATTGTCATCTCTATTATGTTTCCTCAGCCAACCCATGGAAAATGGATATTTTTGCAATTGTTTAGATCTTCCTTTTTTTGAGTCAGATTTTACAATACTGTGAAAAGTATTGTGTAATTCTGTTCATATAGTTACTGAGTTTTTCTGGGCAGATGGAATATTTTATACCATCTACAATTGTTTTAAATTGAATTTCTCTTTCTATCTCTTGCTGCTGGGTCATATAAAGAAATGCTAATGATTTATGTGGGTTTTTCTTATATCCTGCAACTTTGTTGAGTTAATTGTTTCAAGTAGTTTTTTTTACTTGATTCTCAAGGATTCTCTAAGTATATCATATCATGTGGAAAGAATGATAGTTTTATTTCCTAGTTGCCTGTTCTAATTCCTTCAATTTCATTTTCTTCTCTCATTGCTATAATTAATATTTCTAGTACAATATTGAATAATGATGTTGATAATGGGCATCCTTGTTTCCCTCCTGATCTTATTAGATCTAGATTATTTCCATTACAGATAAATGCTTGCTGATAGTTTTAAATGAATTCTACTTATTATTTTAAGGTAAGCTCCATTTATTCCTATGCTCTCTTTTGTTTTTTGTCAAAAGCCATTTCTTTATCCATTAAGATAATTATATAATTTCTGTTGATTTTGTAATTAATATTATCAGTTATGTTGATAGCTTTCCTAATATTAAACCAGTCTTGCATTCCTGGATTGATTATTGTGTGTGATCCTTGTGATATATTGCTGCAACACCCTTGTTAGTATCTTATTTAAAATTTTTGCAGTGATATTCATCAGGGAAATTGGTACATAGTTTTTTCCTCTGTTTTTGCCCTTCCATGTTTAGGTATGAGTACGTATTTGTATCACAAAAGGAATTTGGTAGGATTTCTTTACCTATTTTTCTAAATAGTTTATATAATATTGGAATTAATTTTTCCTTAAATGTTTGGTAGAATTCACTTATGAATTTATCTGGGACTGGGCATTCTTTCTTAGGGAGCTTGTTGATGTCTCATTCAATTTCTTTTTTTGAATAAGGTTATTTAAGTATTCTATTTCCTCTTCTGTTAATCTAGACGATTCATATTTTTGCAAATATTCATCCATTTCACTTAAATTGTCACATTTATTGGATATAATTGCACAAAATAGCTACCAATAATTGCTTTAATTTTCTCTTCATGGTGGTGAATTCAATAATTTCATTTTTGATACTGGGAATTTGGTTTTCTTCTTTCCTTTTTTAAATAAAATAACCAATGATTTATTTGTTTTTTCCATAAAATGTTTTATTTATAAGTTCAATTGTTTTCTTACTTTCAATTTTTAAAATCTCTCCTTTATTTTTCAGGATTTCCAATTTGGTGTTTAGTTAGGTGTTTTTAGCTTTTTATTTTTCTAATTATTTTAGTTGCATACTCAATTTATTGATCTGCTCTTTCTCTATTTTATGATATAAGAGTTTAGAGATAGACATTTTCCCTCAGTACTGCCTTGGCTGCATCCCTTAAATTTTGGTATGTTGTCTTGTTGTTGTCATTCTCCGTGATGAAATTGCTGATTGTTTCTATGATTTGTTCTTTGATCCACTCATTCTTTAGGATTAGATTATTTAGTTTACAATTAATTTTTTATTTACCTTTTATTTACCTTTCTACTGCCCTTTCTTGAATGTAATTTTTATTGCATTATGATATGAAAGGGATACAATAACTATTTCTGCCTTTGTTTGTGAGGATTTTAGGCCCTAAAGTACATTTTTTTCATGTAGATGTCATATACCTCTGAGAAAAAGGTATAATCCTTTATATCCCCATTCAGTTTTCTCCAGAAGTTTTTCCTATCCAACTTTTCTAAAATTTTATTCACCTCCTTTCTTGTTTATTATGTGATTAGATTTATCTAGTTCTGAGAGGGGAAAGTTTAGGTCCCCAACTAGTATAGTTTTACTTTTTCTCGCTGTAACTCATTCAACTTCTCCTTTAAGAATTTGGATGCTATACCATTTAGTGCCTATATGCACTAAATATGTAGTGGATATATTTTGTATCGATATTACTTCATTGTTTATGGTACCTTTTAACTAATTCTTTTAATTAGATCTGTTTTTGCTTTTGCTTTGTCTGAGATGATGATTTCTACCCCTTATTTTTTTCTTCATCACTAACATTTATCTCTGTGTGTGTTTCTCTGCTCCAAATGTGTTTCTTACATACAACATATTATAGGATTCTGGTTTTTAATCCCCTCTACTATCTAGCCATTTTATGGGTGAGTTCATACCATTCACAGTTATGATCACCTACTGTGTATTTCCCTCCATCCTGTGTTACCCCTATTTATCCTTCTCTGCCTCTCTCTCTGTCTCTCTCTCTCTGTCTCTCTCTCTCTCTCCATCCTCACCAGTATTTTACTTCTGATTATGATCTTCCCCAATCTACCCTCTCTTCCATCAGACCTCCCCTTTTTATCTGACTCCCCTACTACTTCCTTATGGGTTGGTTGGTGGTTGTCCTTCATTCTTGAAGAGGACCAAAATGACATCACCATGATAAAGTGAAGTTTCAATGTGTCCAACTGTACCTGATGAGATCAATATGAGCTTGGAATGCTCTACCACAGATTGGGCACAGATAGTCAATGTGAATTTTGGGGTGGTTACTCCAAATTTGTGCATCCTATATTTCCTTTGTGCTGTCTCAATTTTGCTTTGCTCATAGAGCACAGAACCTTTTCTCACTTTGCTGAGTGGTCCTATGCCAGTGTCTCCCGTGTTGCACAGTCAAATCCAAAGCTCTTGAGAAACACCTTGTATTGCTTCTTTTGACCTCCATGTGATCACCTGCTCCATGTGAGTTCTCTTTAAAGAGTAAGGTGAATTTCTATACTCAACTGAGTGTATATGTTATTCCCTCTTTAAGCCAGTTCTGATGAGAGTAATCCTTTCCTATTTACCTTTATGCCTCTCTTGAGTCTCATATTTGAAATTCAAAATTTCTGTTCAGGCTCCGGTCTTTTCATCCAGAATGTTTGAAAGTCCTCTATTGTACCCTGAAGGATTATGCTTAGTTTGATTGGGTAGGTGATTCTTGGTTGTAACCTGAATTCCTTTATCTTCTGAAATATCATACTTCTAGCTCTCCAATCCTTTAATGTAGAAACTACTCAATCCTGACTATGGCCCCATGATATTTGAATTGTTTATCTCCTACTATTTGCAGTATTCTATCCCTAATGTGGGAGTTCAGGAATTTCACTATAATATTCCTGGTAGTTTTCATTTTGGGGTCTTTTTCAGGAGGTGATCAGTGGATTCTTTTGATTTCTATTTTACCCTCTGGGTCTAAGTTATGAGGGCAATTTTTCTTGAAAATTTCTTGAAATATGATATCCAGGCTCTTTTTTTGAAAATGACTTTTGGGTAGTCTAATAATTTGTCAATTATGTCTTCTGGATCTATTTTCCAGGTCCATTATTTTTCCAGTAAGATATTTCGCATTTTCTCCTATTTTTCCATTCTTTTTATTTTGTCTTATTAATTCTTGATATCTCATGGAGTCATGAAAAAGAGGAGCTTCCACTTGTCCGATTCTAATTTTTAAGGAATTATTTTCTTCATTGATTTTTTTGTACCTCCTTTTTCCATTTGGCCATTTCTACTTTTTTAAGGAGTTTTACAAAAATCGGTCAATTTTTGTACAACTTTTCCCATTTTTTTTTAGTGTTTCCTTCACCAAGATGTTAGCTCTTTTTTTGCATGATTCTCTTGCAACACTCTCATTTCTTTTCCCAATTTTCTTCTACCTTTTTTATTTGATTTTTAAAATCCTTTTTGAGCTCTTTCAGGAGCTCTTTTTGGGTACTGTCTCAAACTGGGTTTGCCTGGGCTGTGGGGATCTGATGACTTGGCTGCTACTGTGCCAGGCCTGCAGTTTGGTTGGCCACATAAATGCTGCTGTACTGGGACTTTGGGGGACCTCAGTTGCTGACCTGCGCTGGGTCTTGGACCTCCAATTGGCTTGTTAAGGTGAAGCCCAGTGCTGGCTTGCCTGGACACTTCCTGTACTGGACTGAACTTCTCTTTTATTGGAGTAAGACAGACTTTTCCCAGTGACCTTCTAAGTTGTCTTGGGTTAGAAAGTTGTTTCACTCTGTCTCTGTTTCACTCTGTCTCTGTCAGCCACTCCAGAATTTGTTTTGAGGTATTATTTTCATAGTTGTTTGGAGGTAGATTTGGGAAATTTCAGGAGTTCTTGCCTTTTTCTGCCATCTTGGTTTCCCCGGAATATTATTTTCAGCAGCTCATCCTGAATACCTTTCTCAGGCAAGATCTGTGCCATGGAATTCTCTCATATCCCTCTCTGCTGTTATAACTGTCCTATGCTGGCTTCCATTCCTGTAGATGGTCCTGCTTTGGAATTGGAAGGTGACTCTGAAAAAGCTATTTTATGATTTCTGATAGGTACATTCTTTCTTCCTCACCTCTCATATCCAATCAAGTACTCTGCCTGGCCTCTTCTCTCCTATTCTCACTTTTCTCTCTATTCTTTAATTCACTATATAACCACCCAATTCACATATTACAATAGCCTTCTGCTCATGATCTTTCTTGTCAGTTTTGTTGATGTGTATATTAGCTTCATGTACATATTACTTCCCAAGAAAAGATCAAGCTCTTTTGCCCATCATGCAAAGTCTTCCAGAATCTAGATTTGGGGAACCAGGGTTCTAAATCTCAATAACTATAACTACTAGTTTTGTGATTTTGATCAAGTAATTTATACTTACAAGGACTCATTTTCAATATCTGTAAAGTGAGAGGTTTGAACTGGATAATCTTTGAGGTCCTTTTCACCTTTTGTTCCTGACAAATACACATATCTGTATTGGCATATTTCAATACTCTGTATCTGTTATCTCACTGATACATTGGCAGAGACATTGATTGGGATAGTGGATAGAGTACTGGAGCTGTAATCAGGAAGTCCTAGATTCAGAATCTATCCTAGACTTCTGACATTTTCTAGCAATGCTCAAGTCACTTATCCTGAGGATCACTTTTCTTATCTGTGAAATGGAGTAAATAATATCTGGGATGACATTAATACCAATAATACCCACAACACAGGAATTTTGTGTGACTTGTAAAGGAAATTATGTACAGTGCTTCAACTTTATAATGTTAAATAAAGTCAGTAGCAATTATTGTTATGTACTAATAAGGTATATTCTCTCTAATGGCAAAGCTCACAACTTATTTATGCTTTCTCATCCTGTAAAATTCTTGTGTATGCCTTCCCATAAATCCTCCACAGGGATTTCTTTCATTCAACCCCCTTGGGTACTTCTTCTGGGTATTTTAGGTACCAGAGCAGCATGAGTTATCTATCTGTTATTCCTTGCTCTTGCTACATGACCCACTTCCTTTTCTAAGCATACATATGAAAGGTATCTTTTATGTCTTTTCTTACATGCAAGTTGTCATTGGTAATATTCTTTATGCCTCTTTATGCCCACCATGTCTCTCCATTGCCCTGTGAGTGACCTATAGTTTTTATCTTTTGCAGACTGTGCAAAAATAGTATCACTGGAAGCATAGTGGTGTTAAAAACACAAGTTTTTGTTCCTTTCCAGGGAGAATCTTGGGGCCATTGAAAATACTGAGCAATTTCTAGAATGTATTCTAGCCCATTCTCTGTTGATCTCTCTGTCTGTTTCTCTTTCTTCTTTTCTCCCTGCCCCGCTCCCCCTCCCCCCCCCACCGCATCTCTGTCTATCTGCCTCTCTCCTTTTCTCTCTCTTTTAAAAAATTCAATTCCAGGATAGCTCTTTGTTGAATGGCAGTGTCTGTCCAAGATGTACATACAGATATGTGGTGATGGACTAGTTCAGTGGTCTGTCCATCCAACTACAGGCATACATACAAACTTTATTTCTGTGGTCTTTTCTTTGGGGATTATGAAGCTACATTCTTTTTTTCTGTGCTATGGACCTCCTTTAGGAGACTCTGAAATGTTTAGGGGCTTTATGTAATTGGTGTATTGTCATTAGCAAACACAAGCAGCTAGAAGATCTAATAATCTAACAGGAATAACTTCCATTTAGACTCTGCATTGGACATTCTGCACAACAATTACAAACCCCTTTAAAATATGTCCCTCTTTTTAATGCTTCCATTGATATGAATAATCAGATAAAAATCAGATTGTTTCCTACATGGAGGAATCTTATATAATCTTAGCATAAGTAAGGGTAATGCTTTTTCAGAAGAAAGATCGTAAAGGTTTAGTTTTTCTCTACTCTATCAAATGCTTTTTTTTTTATAGTGAATAGACAATAGGATCAATGCAATCTTGTATTCTCTGCTCAGTTAAGTTAATTATATGGCCATGAAGAGGTGTCACACTTTAGAATGTCATTTGCGAAAACCTGCCTGTTCCTTTCCCATATTTTCATCGAGGATATTTTCAGTAGATGTATGTATCATCATCTTGAAGGTTTTGTAGAGTTGAGAAGTTGATCTATATTCTAAACAAATATTGCTCTATTGCCATATTTCTTTACTTTTCAAGGCAATCAGGTATTGATGGTCAAGCTGAGTTTTGTCCCCTTTTAGCTTCTTAATTTTATCTATTACTTTGAATTAGTTAAACTTAACCCTGAAATGGTATTCTCTTGTATAATGTCTGTTCCTTTTTCTAGTTTCCATTTTATTTTGGTGAGTTTCTTAATAGTTCATGTTGAACTTGTTTTTAATTGCATACAATTTATTCTTATTTTTAGCATTTCTTCCAATTTAGTGTTGATTTTTATTGTTCTCACAAATCAATGCTCTGAAGACAGACTAGTAATTTCAGAAATGTAGACTATGTAATACATATATGTGAACATCTCTCCATATAGACACATAATGATATATATACGGGTATATATATGTCTTAGAGAGAGACATACAGACAGACACAGAGACAGATGAAGAAACAGAAATAGAACAGTCAACAAATTTTATCTAAGTGCCTAGGTACCAGGGATGCAAAGACAAAAATAAAAAATATCCTGTCCTCAAGGAACATTATATAAGGGAAAAGAACGTGTACATATAAGGTATAGCTGATATTTAGCACAATATTTGACACCTACTAGGTACTTAATGAATATTTATTGATCTATTGATTGACTTACATACAAACTAAATACAAGATAATTCTATTTGGGGGAAATGAGGGAGAAACCAGTTGTTGATAGGATTAGAAAGAGTCTTATGTGGCTAATGGTGCTTGAGCTGAACTTTGAAGAAAACTAATGATGCTAAGAGGCAGAGGTGAGGATTGAGTGAATGCCGGTTGTGAGAGACAACCTGTGGAAAGATGCAGAGATGGAAGATGGAGGGAGAAACAGCAAAAACAGCAGTTTCACTGGATTGTGGGTTGCTTGAAGAACTAAATGTCAAGACTGAGATAGAGTCAGAGTTAGAAGCTAGAACCAACATTAGAGCTAAAGATAGAAACCTGTCTTTGGTTTAGTTTTCCTTTTAAAAGAAGAAATAATTGGTCAGGGAGGCATTACCATTTCAGCCTCTTTTTCTTGTTGTTTATTTATGATTTGCAATTTATATTGTACATGTACCCAGAGGCACATTGGCACATTTTGTAAATCTGCCAAATAAATAAATAGCAGCTACATTTTCAAATGCATTTGTATATAGAGGTGAAAGCAAACATAAAAATTTGCTTGAGAAAACAAACCAGAGAAAATAGATGGGAAAGGAAGCAATGCTATGTAAATCAAATGCAATTAATATTCCTCTGTCTACCCACATTCAAATTAGAAGCACACCCCCTACTGTAGATTCACCCTGTCATTCACTGACATAATTTTACTGACTCACTGTTAGGTTCAATACTGGCAGTGGTTTTGTATCATCCAGACATACTTTTATTTTGAAACCAGATCTCACTTCTGACCAGTGGCAGGTATTTTCATGACAGTCATACAGAGTTCGGACACAATAAACTAACTGCCCTTTATTTAATACTCATAACTCTAACTGTTAGTACACTCTTGATTATCTGTACTAATGAAGACCTGGGCATAGATATACGTAGTTTTATGTTGGGGAGAAGAGTGTCTGTACTGATGATTTTACCAATATAAGGAGTTCACAGTGTGGAAACTTCCTTCCTCTATCTATCTGTCTATCTATCTATCTATCTATCTATAATGTATGTGTATGTATATATATGTGTATATATATGTGTGTATGTGTGTGTATATATACATATATATGTATATGTACATATATATATATATATATATATATATATATATATATATATATATATATATCAGTAACCTACAGTCTTAGAAAGTTGCTTGGAGGTGCTGAAAAGGTAAATGACTTGTTCATGGTCATTAAACTAGTATTTGTCAAGAACAGGACTTGAACCCAGTTTTTCCTAAGTCTGGGGCTATCCCTCTCTCCACTATGCTCTGATGCT
Organism: Potorous gilbertii; assembly: GCA_028658325.1. NCBI lineage: Eukaryota > Metazoa > Chordata > Mammalia > Diprotodontia > Potoroidae > Potorous > Potorous gilbertii. Next base: position 31,898,993 of record CM053769.1, on the reverse strand, counting down.
TTTCATGCATGTATGTATCTATATACATACATCTCTCTGTATATAATTTGTATATACATATCAGTCAGTAAACTGGCATTTATTAAAGCTTACTATGTGGCAGGCACTGTGTAAAACATTGGGGATACAAAGGCAAAAGACAATCTCTGTTCTCAAGGAGCTCACAGTCCAATGAGGCATACAAAATGCAAACAGTGTGCAAACAAGACAAGTAGTCTCAGAGGTCTACTAACATTAAAATACTAAGGTATTAAGATTAAAAGACTTTGGGGAAGGTTTCTAGTAGGTGGTGAGGTTTTTAGCTGATATTTAAAGGAAGCCAGAAAGCATAAAGGGGAGGGAGAGAATTCCAGGCATGACGGATAACTGGTGAGAATGCCTAGAATCTGAATGAGCAGCTTGTACCAAAAGACAAGAGCAGGAAAGTAGAAAAGTATCCATGGATTAAAGAGTATGTGTAGGAGGAAGGTTGTAAAGGGCTTTGGAGGTGATAGGAAGCCACTTGGAATTTATTTAGTGAGGATGTGACTGATATTCTCATATCTCTGCTTTGGGAAGATCGCTTTGAAAGCAGAGCAGAACATGGATTGGAGTGCGGAGAGAGTTGTAGTAGAGACATCGCCCCGTTAGTTGGTACAACATCCTATTGCAGTAGTCCAGGCTTGAGATATTGACAGCCTACACCAGGGTGGGGCAGTGCTGGGGGAGAGAAGCGGCATATAGGAGAGATATTGCGAAAGTAGCATCCACAGGACTTTGTAACAGATAGTGAGAGAGAGTGAGGAGTCAAGAATGATAGCTAGGTGGTAAGCATGGGTGACTAGGAGTATGACTAGAATAGATGATAGGAAGAGTCTTTGTTTTTAGTGGAGAACAATAATGAGTTCAGTTTTAGACATGTTGAGATATACAATATCTATAGGACATTCAGTTTCAGATGTCTAATAGGCAGTTGGAGATGCGTGACAGATTAGTGGAGGGGGTGATAAGCTGGATAAATAGCCTTGAGAATCATTAGCATATAGATGATAATTGAATTCATGTGAGCTGATTAGATCACCAAGTGAAATAATATAGACGGAGAAGGAAAAGGGCCCAGAACAGAGTCCTGTTAGACAGAGTTATTAGACAAAGCCTAGATGAAGATCCAGGAAAGGAGATGGAAAAGGAATATTCAGGTAGGTAGGAGAACCAGGACAGAGAAATGTTCTGGGGGGAGAGAGAGACAGACAGACAGAGAGAGAGAAAAAGAGAGAGAGAGACAGAGGCAGAGACAGGCAGAGAGACAGAGACAGAGAGAGAGAAAGAGAGAGAGAGAGAGACAGAGACAGAGACAGAGAGACAGAGAGAGAGACAGAGAGAGACAGAGACAGAGACAGACAGAGAGACAGAGACAGAGAGATGAAGAGATGGAGATGGAGAGAGAGACAGAGACACAGAGACAAAGAGATACAGAGAGAGAGGAAGACAGAGAGAGAATGAATTAAAAATAGGGTGATGAACAGTGTCAAATGCCTCAAAAAGGTCAAGAAGGATGCAAATTGAGAAAAGGCCATTAGATCTGACAGTTAAAAGATCACTGGTAATGTTAGAGAGAGCAGTTTCAGTAGAAAAATAAAGTCAAAATCGAGATGATAACAGAGCAAAGTGATTGAGAGGAGAGGAGGTGGAGGTCCTTAGGGTAGACGGCCTTCTCAAATTTTGTTTATGATATGTGACAAAGTTGATTCCTTGACGACCCCTACTCTATTCCACTCAGCATTAAGCAATTTAATATTATTCCACGGGGTAGTGATTATAAGTTCTGCATATTTGGCCCTAGAGTTGTGAGCTGCAGATGGTAAGATCACTTGTGTAATCATAGGAAGCTAATCCCTGTTTTTCCTTGTCATGGTGACCAAGTCCAGTGTGATGGAGGTGGCTCAACTATATGGAAAGTTCCCCAATTATTTTTGTACGTCTAGACCATTCTCTCTTGTCCAATATGAGCAGGTACCCGTCTTATTACCTTCTAGTCAGTGGAGATAATATTCCTTGCTTCACCCAACTTATAACCCTGCTGACAGACCATTTTTAGTCTATGCATCCATCATGTGTAAAGCAATGGAATTTATTCTATATTTGGCATAGCTATTATTTAATGTTTAATATCTAGCCCTATAAAAATAAGGCCCTGGAAGAAGAGGGTATCATAAGAAAGTAAATACACTATAATATTTTATATTTCTAAATGTTTACAAATGAATATATATGTATATATATTTATGCATCAATGTATCTCTCTGTCTGAATCCATGTAGATCAAAATCCATCCACGTATTCTCATCCTAGAAAATTCTTGCCTAGTTCCTATATCAAAGACTTAATGAAGGACTATGTTTTGCTTTGGTTGTTGCTAAAATCAGTTAGCAGTTTTTGAGTACACATCATTTGTCAGTCAGAGGAGGCTGTCCTGGAGAATTGTTGCCTGGGCTTAAAAAATATGGGATAGACAATCCAGAAGGGGAAAAAAACCCTTGTAGATAACTTATATATTCTTATTTTATTCTGTATTCTTCAATTATAAATGTCTGGCATTTTAAAGTAGGTAGTTAGTATTGATCAACATTATTAACAGATATTTTAGATGGATTTGCACATGTTCTACTAGACTTATTGACTGTCTTTGATTCAAAATTGTTTGAGAAGTTGACATTTAACTGGAAAAATACTATTAATTAAAAAATATTTTTGAGAAGGAATAAAGGAAGGAGAGCATTTTTGACTCAAATGGTCCTGGACCTATATAAAGCATCCCAACAATAAAAAATTGTCCACTCATTAAAAAAAAATTATGCAGCAGAATTAGCATATGTAAAACACTGTATTCAAATTTTTAAGAGTGGAGTCAAGATGGAAACATTTTCTCAATGCCTGAGAAAATGAATAAAACTCTGTAAGGAGCTACCCACAGTGATGAAATAGGGAAAAAAAACTTATGAAGGGGAAACAGTAAGATTCTATTCCTAGGAAACTATTAGTAGTTTCTTACCTTCCTATGTTTTCTGAGGGGGGACTGTTACATGTTTGTATTTGTTTTCTCAGTGCCTGGTACATTGTAGGTATTTAATAAATACTTGTAGAAAGAAGGAAGGAAGGAAGGAAGGGAGGGAGGGAGGAAAGGAGGGAGGGAGGGAAAAAGGGAGGAAGGGAGGGTGGTATTTGCCAAACATCTGGTTTTGATGGTTCAGGGCAGGGGTGAGGAACCTGCAGTCTTGAGTCCACATATGACCCTGTAGGTCCTCAAGTGCAACCCTTTGACTTAAGCCAAATTTCATTCAATCAAAGAGTTTCATCTGAGGTGGCCTTGAGACCACAGATTTCCCACCCCAGGTGTAGGTGCTTACCTTTCCAGAATCTGGGGACTGAACCAGATAGATGACTTCAAGTCTTTACATTTTTTTCTGCCTTGACTCTTCTGATTCTATTGAAGAGTTCACCTGTATTTCTCAAGTTTACCTTGTTACATGGAAATTTAAACAAATTATAAGCAAAAATTCTTCAAATGTATAAGTGCAAAACCATATTCAGAGTCCAATAGCTCATAGAGGTCTGCCAAATTTGTCAAATTTATAATAATGGTTTGAAAAAATTGCTCAATTAGATTGCCAAGAACACTGACACACTCCGAGCACATAAATTTTACCTTTCAAGGATCAAAAATAATTTTTGGTGTGAGGACATTATTAGTGTGACAGTTTTACTGTACAAGTTAAAAATAGGAATCACATAATAGGACAAAGATACAATATCAGTGTGCCAGGAGGAGAGTTATGCTGTACTGGGTTTTTTTTTTTTGGAGGGAGTAGGGTACTGAAGGGGTGAGATATAAACAGTCCAGAGTCTAAACCAGCTTCAACATAAAGAATTATCACTTGGCCAAGATAATAAAGGGCAATAAAAATAAAGATTTTAAAAAAATATCTGAGATACTGGAATATGAACATTTGAGAGCATGGAATTTTAGACGACACTTCTAACTTGGATTTTCACTTTCGGCATGATGGTCTGTAAGTCCAGTTGATTTATTAGATTTGGAAAACTGGAAAAAAGTGTCAGCTCCTCCATGGTTTAGCATTAAGAATCTGTTCCTCTTGCTGTGAATGCCTGCCTCAGTTAATGTTAAGAAGGGGATTTTCAGTGTATACAGGGAAGAAGGCTTTTTAAAAGATCTTTGCATAGATTTCTTTATTAAATAATTGCTTCCTAAGGAGGAAAATGAAATCTCCATTCATAGAAGTGGTTTAATAGGAGCCCAGGTACTCCTCCCTGCAGGGCTCCTGTCGTTGAATCCTCCAGGGATGGGCAAGTCTTCACACTCTGCATTGACCTTCAGTGGTACCTGCCAATTACCTTCCTTGGGGCACCTGCCAAGATGCACTGATGTGCTCGGGAGCAACTGCACTCTGGTTTTTAAAAATAGAAAACCATTTTAACTTCGGGTAGAACTCCACCCCCCCACCTCCCATCAATCCTATCAGCGTTTATCTCATTCCTCTTCCCTTCCACTCTGCAAACAGCAAGGCTTTTTTTTCTTAAAGTGGAGAAAGAATTGTCTTTCTGGAAGTTAGAAATAAAGCCAGTCAAATAAGAAAGACAGGAAGCACCTAATGGCAAACTAGTAATAAATAAGTAGAAATAAGTGCCTGAAGCTTCCCCTAGACTTTTTATATCCTGTGACTATGATTAGTAATTGCTCAACCTATTTAATAAAAACACTTTACACTTACTATTTATTTGATATTTACAATAATTCTTTGAGAAGATGTATTATAATCCTCATGTTACAGATGGTGAAACTGAGGCACACAGAAGCTAAGGAACTTATACAGGGCCGCCCAACTAGTAAGTATCAGAAGTGGGTTTGGAATTCAGGTCTTTCTGACTGGTAGTCTAGTGTTCTATGCACTATTCTCAACAAGTGAAAGATCTCTCATTTCTCAGCATGACATCATAGTGAAAGCACTGGACTTGGAGTCAGAAGACCAGGGGTCAGTTCTTGGCTCTGCTGCCCTGGCAAAGAGTTTCAACATCCTGAATTTCAGTTTTCTATTTGAGAAGCAGTGATTACAATACTTGCAGGATTCGTTTCACAGAGTGTTCAAGAAAAAAATTGTAAACCTTAAAGCACTGCAAAAAGCTCCGGGCTGGTTGGGTAACCCTTCCACAGTGGCGGATCACAACTCTTCCCTGTTTCAGTGCACAGTCTTTGCGAATTGCTGTCATTGAAAATGTCTTAGCTGGGTGGCAAACTTGGTCATGGAAGGGCCTCTCCATTTTTAGCTAAATTGTCCAAGGACACACAATCTGTCACTGACTCCATATGCAAGGTCTTACCAGACTGGTCAAACATGCCTGAGCTTTGACTCTGGCAGCATATCCTTCAGGAGCCCTAAGTGAGCTTCATGCCATGATGTAAGCCTGGTTGGAACTGGGTGTGTAGTCTTGTTGGAAAAGTATGATAACACTTAACAAGTATATTCAGTCTTATGGAGAGTTTGCAAAAAAGTCATCAATCCAGCTCAGTAAATATTTGTTAGCTACCCCCACCGAAAACCATCCTTAGGACCAGAAAAATGCATTGTATCTCAGTCCTGTTACCAAGGCTTCCCTATACCATCTTAAGTATACCCACCTCTTATTTTTCTCCATGTGCAGACAAAAAGGGGGCACAGATTCTGGTGACAAAGAAGAAATAAAGTGGATTCCATTGTCTAAGGTCTTTGGTTCTGGGCATGTGGGCACACACGTGTTTCAACACCTGTTTGTTACATTAATGAAACTATTATTTGCACTGAATGGAATTTTTTTAAAGCACTTGGAGAATTGCATACTATCTTTTACATAAGCATCACAAAGGATACATTAATGTCACCTAATCACGTTTTTAAAAAGGGCAGATTCAGGCTCTTGTCATTCTTCTAAGGAAAAGATACTAAATTATTATCAGAGTTTTGAAGACAGCTATTATAATCAGTTTATGTATATGAAGCATTTTGTAAAACTTAAAGGACTATGTGAATGTGAGCAATTATTATTAATGAAAATAATCACTCATGTCTTGATAGCACTTTCAGGTTTCCCAAGGGTTTCTCTGCAGGATAGGTCAAGCAAGTTTTACAAATGAGGAAAGTGAGACTCAGATAAAGGCAGCGTTGGGAAATGAACAACTGGTTAACAAGTTGCTGTCTGAAAACAGGATATGGATTTCTGGACCATGGTTAAAATACAAAGGATGGGGCAGTTTTCATACTCTGTATTGACCTTCATTGTATTGACCTCCTGATAATTAGTCACTGCTATTTCCTTAAGAGAAAGATGGAATTTTGGCTAGGAATGAAGGGCATCTAACAATGGCCGACTAAATGCATTTGTGAATTTTGCAAGGGTCATCAAAAGATTGATTAGATAAATAAAGATAAATTGAAAGGGAAAATGGTGGAAGAAAATTGCTTATGTACATTTATCAAGTCAAATGCTATAGAGATCAGCTACGGTATAACAAAAATCAATACATGAATAAGAAATAAAAATGCCCAGAAATTCAGAGAAAACAACAAGGAAGGAAACAATGATGAATTCCAATGGCCTGAGATAGCTGTATACAAATGTAATATACAAATAATAAACAAAATGAACTACTATATGGGAGATTTGATGGGATGGGACCCATGACAGTGAATATTATTTTCATAAAGTATGGAGAACAGGAATAGTTCTGGAGCGGTCTTCATAAATTATATGATGCTCATCCTTCTACCATGGCCAAGCAATTTCCCAAAGAAGGTAAAGGGGCACCTGGAAGGTCATACCATTTTTGGAAGTAACAAGCTAGGTAAATGGGGTTGTGGATTGTGTAGCAGTATATACACTAGTAGTTAAATGGATATTACCACAATAGTATGAATACTCCCTCCAATGGTACAGATTATAACCAACCACACTTTCTTTGCCTGTGTGGTTTTCCACAAGTCTTCCACAGCAATATACCTATCATACTGGGACCTTTTTTTGGGTCTCTTAATATTACATATGGTAATATTGTAATCTATCTATTTGTTAACCTATGCTTTCACTGCTTGATGATCATCCCCTTTTCTAATCACTTGTCTCTTTGATTATATCCTTCAGGCAGGTTCTGGTTCATTGATAATAAGCTGCATCCCATTTATGCACAATATATATTTTTCCCTTGTCCTTTGCATAACCCATAATCTTGATTCTTTAGAGGTTGTGGTTTTCATGATTATAGATATACATGACCACCAAAAGAATTTTATTTTTAAAAATATTGTTCTGCAAGTTCTGACTAGCTGAAGGAGTCATATGTGACAAAGACACTAACCCCTAATGGCCTTGATGTGAATAAATGAAAATACCACCTCAAATAAAAAACAAAAATGGTAAGAAGAGAGAACAATGGAAGAAAAACCAAATCTATTCTCAAGGAGAATAAATTCTTAGATAAAGAAAAGGAAAGACAAAGAAATGAGCAAGAAAAAGAAAAAAAACCTCTCCTCCAAAGGGAAAATATAATACATAAAAAGAATTTCTTAGAAATTTCCTAAAGAAAAAATATATTCAGCAGTCCAATGGCTTCAACACCTCTGGAATAGTATCTAACACACAGCATATCAGAGTGAATATTAAACATTTTAAAGGAAGTGAAGGAAGAATCGTCATCAGGAGAGAAAGTTCTAGTGTAAGCAAATAAAGATGTGTTGTCCATAACGAGAAATGTATCATCCATGAAAATAGAACTAGAGAAATTCCTTAGAAGGTCAACAACATGGAAAGAAACATTGGAAAACCTGAATGAAGAAATAGAATTAATGGAAAAGAAAATGATCAGGTTGGAAGACAAGTAAGTAAAAGTAACAGACAATGAAGCAAAACAAGACAAAGGACGACACAACTGGAAAGATTTTAGAACTTTACAAATGAGAAAAGATAATAAAACTAAAAGACGAGGCTTGGAGAGATAATACAAGAGTGACTCCATTTACCCTCAATGTGCAAAGAAAGAGACCAAATACCATTTTTTTTTCAGGAAATTGCTCAAGAAAATAATTAAAATTAGTAAGGACAAAGAATACAATCCAAATAAATAGAGGTCACCAGACCTCAGAGACAATTATGAGCTTCAACTCACTCAGACATATAACCATCACCCTCCAGAGTTTCATCAATAGAGGGCTTTATAAGTAGCTAAAAAAGAAAACTATAAAACTTACCTAGCTAGAGGATTATTCAACCATCACAAGAAAATAGAGAAAAATATGGAACACAGGTTTCACTTCTGAATCTCCTAACTAGCTAAATTATGAATAATATTCCAAGAAAAAAGCATTTATCCCATGCATCACTTTCAAACATTTATACAGGAAAAAGGAAACCTGACTAGAGCCTTCGACATACAAATATGCCCAGGAACAAACCAGAATTACAAAATTTGAGAGTTGGAAAGAGCCTTAGAGGTCATCTATTCCAATCTATCCATGAAATTAATTTCCACTATAGCATATCTGTCAACTGAGAATCCAACACCTGCTTGAATTGCCTTCATGTAATTTCTGGAGAGAATTTGCTAGAAAGACACATTTGACATACAATCATTGATGAATACCAATGATGAAACACTAAATCACTAAAGAGAAATTCTGCATACATGTTAAATGTTAGCACATCTGCTACAAGTGAATGTATAATGAGGTGATTTTCTTCCTCTTGATATTTAAGTTGTTGAAACACTCAATTTTTTCACATTTATATGCTACATAACTATACAACAGTATTGTCACATCTACACACAAGATTTCTGAGGTTCATGCATGATTTTGAAAAAAATATTAAGGTTTCAGTGAGCTTATTTTTACCCCTTGAAAAAAATTCCTGTTACTTAACATTTTTTCAAAGATCCCAAGTCATGACTTTGGCTCTTACTCTTAAATACTATTGGCTCCATTTTCATGACAATGTTTGCAAAATGAAATGTATGAACACTGGAAGTTGCATTTAAATAATTATACTTGTGTCAGAAATTTAAAAAAAAGATAAAAAAAACCCAAAACTCAACCACTAAGAGTAAGAGAACTCCAGAAGAACGTTTTCAATGGTACATTGGAAAGATGGTACATTTTGTGGTTTGTATCTGCAACAGGTGGAATGGAAACTCCTTGAGGGCAGAGGATATTTCATTTTTGCCTTTGTATAGGAAGTTTTATACTCTCATGAAATCATAGGTTCAGTTAGAAAAAATGACCAGTTCCAGGAACTAAGGTACTTAAAAAATACTTGTTGATTGATGTGTTAATTGTCTAAATTCTTTACCTTTTCAAAGACAAATCTTTCTAGCCTATCAATTATTCCTAGTTGTATTTATTCATTTAGAATGCAACATTTTTGAAGCGGGCACTGATTTTTCTTTGGTTTTCCCAGATCCTAACAGTATTTTGAAAGAAATGGGAATTTAATAAATGCTTATTGAATGGAATTGAATTAAAGATATTCATTGTGAGAATATTGGTGTTCTACAAGATTATATTGTATTCTAAACATTAAGGAAGGGGAAGCTAGGTGGCACAATTGATAGATTTCTGCCCCTGGAGTCAGGAGGACTTACTAACTGTATGAGCCTGGGCCAATCACTTAACCCTGTTTGCCTTGGCTTCCTAATCTGTAAAATGAGCTGGAGAGGGAAATGGCAAAGCATTCCAGTATCTTTGCTGAGAAAACCTCAAATGGGGTCATGAAGAGACTGAAATGACTGAACAGAAAAAAAAAACATCAAGAAAATAATTTGTCCTCTAACTGGAAGAAAAGCAATTGAGAGGTCATTTTCATGAATGTCAGCTTTTGGTGATTGGAAAAGACAAAAAAAGTGTAAAAT
>CM053769.1:31867435-31888965 GCA_028658325.1 Potorous gilbertii | reverse complement strand
AAGGAATTAGTTGCTCCATATTTTGTTCTAACTGTTGCTTCCTTGCCCACATACAGGTTCCTCAAGAGACAAGTAGGATAATCTGATACTTCATGGTGCTTTGAGGACTTAGTACATTTTATTGTGATCCATAGAGTCAAAGGCTTTAGTGTAGTCAATGAAGCACAAGTAGATGTTTTCCTGAAACTCCCTGGCTTTCTCCATGATCCAGGGGATGCTGGCAATTTGGTCTCTAGTTCTTCTGCCTCTTTGAAAACCAGCCTGCTCTTTTGATAGTTCTTGGTTCACATATTGCTGAAGCTTAGCTTGCAGAATCTTAAGAATAACCTTGTTGAAGTGTGAAATGAAATTCTTTCCACTAAAGCATGGTTCTTTCAATAGCTTCAAGTAAATTAAATTAGTAAAATTTACTCATTTGTAAAGTGAAGGGCTTGAACTATTGATGTTTTATTATTGTCAAATGTTGATGTTAAAAGTTTTTTTCTAACTCTAAATCCTATATATGATCTCATGTGAATCAGAAGTAATTAAGGTACCCCAAATGTTTTCATTAGAAAATGTAGGCTTAGGTGAAGTTACGAAAGACTTAGTTTTCAAACCACTTTGCGAGCTTTATTCCTTTTCTTCTTGGTTTATGCTCTGGTTTCGACCAACTAGGGATGTGCTGGTAAATATTTAATAAGCAGTCACCAAAATGTGTAACTGACAAAATTTTAAGTTTAACTCATACTATTAACATTTTCTCTGTCACGGTTTTAAGCCTTGGCAATTAATAAAACAATAAATCAAGCCCTGATTTGTAGTAATCTGATTTCCAAAGTATAAATGTTCATACTGAGAATTTAACAACCAGCTCTTCTGAGTGGGTTGGAGATGATTCTGAGTCCACCTCTACTACCATCTGATTGGTCAGTGGGTGGAATTGATAGGTCTGATAAATTTTGGAAAAACAATTTTTTTGGGAGAAAGGGCTAATTGATAGGGGTATGGATCTAGCCCTTCATTTTAAGCATTGGCAACTCTTTCTTTATGTGCCATAACTTAACTGAGATTCATGGGAGTCAAGACCCCTGCTACAGTGTTGTTAGTGTCAGAGATAGAAAGATATAAAGGTAAAGAACACACATACACACACACACACACACACACACACACACACACACACACATATACATTTACCAAAACATTTAAGTCAATGGTCCTTTGTAGTTACAAATGATGACTTAGGGTTGGAAGGAATTCATAGATTTATAAGTTTTCCTGTCTCAGATTGTTCATTTTTTTTCAACTTTATATCTTTTTCTGGTCTTTGCTAGTCAATTAGCAGGTCATTTGCCCAAGCCATTAATGATAGTGAAATCTGTTTTAAAGTACATCATAATGCTGCAGACTCAGTTAAGGTTCAGGTTAAACCTTGTTTCCTAAATATCCTTCCCATCTCTCCCAGTCTCTAGAGGCTACCACCATGGTAAGGTTTTACTAGAATCACTTAAAGGATGAAAATTAATGGCTTTAAGTCATGCCTTTCTTTTTGCCTCTGACAAGGTAGCTGTGTGACCCTAGGCAAGTTAAACTTCTCTGAAGCTTCACTAACCTTAAGTGGGGTTAACATTTACTTATTTCATTTATTTCACAGGATTGTTCCAAAAATTGAATGAGATAATGTTCATGAGGGCAGCTAGGTGCTGAGCCTGGAGTTATGAAGACCAGTTCAAATCTGGTCTCAGACACTTAATAGCTGCATGACCCTGGGCAAGCCATTCAGCCCTGTTGGCTTCACTCTTCCTATATGTAAAATGAGCTGCAGAAGGGAAGGGCAACACCACTCCAGCAACTTTGCTAAGAAAATTTGAAATGGAATAACAAAGAGTAGATCACGACTGAAACGACTGAACAACAAACCACTCCAGCAACTTTGCTAAGAAAATTTGAAATGGAATAACAAAGAGTAGATCACGACTGAAACGACTGAACAACAAACAGCAACAGATATACATGAAGTGTTTGCCATCATTAAAAATTATAAATATTAGTTATTATTAATGCAGTTGTTATCATTTCTGTCCCTATCTTCTAACAAGCAGTACGAGCAAGTGAAATGAGGACCCAAAGACCGTGACTGTAATCCAAACTCTTTCTATTTTTTAAATATGGGTCTTTGAGGGAATTACTTTCCCTGAGTCCCAATTTCCTCCGCTGTGAAAGGAGGTAATTGGACTAGGTGGTCTAAACGATCTAGACACTAGTTGTGTGACCACCTTTCAGCTTTAAACCTTATGATGCCTGTTAAAAAAATCCCTTGTCCCAATATTCTCTGTCAGAAGATATTGTCTTCTAGTAGTTTTGAAGGTGGGTAACTTGGGGTGGTCATATTCCCTAACGTTAGCTGGGGATGTTGTTCACCAAAGATCTCTGCCTACTCTTGGCTTTTTGAACTACAATGGGTCTTTTATCTTGGGAGTCATTTTGTGGAGACTTTACTTCCATACTGTATCATCTGTGGGAAGTTTCTTTCTTTGTCTGCTTCTCAGAATGCTGCTGGTGTTTACATCCTCCATAAACTTCTGACTCCTTGTCTTCCCCGTCCGTTTTATTTATTCTTGGTATTCTCTGACAGTAACTCAATATTTATAAGTAAATCTTTCAACCTTTCTCATAAATCATTGCCTCTGGCATCCCCAAAGTGTTTTAGTGGGCTGGTTTCTCAACTCTAGCCAGTCTTTTAGCATCTGAATGCAGTAGAAATGCTAAGAGCTCAGCCCAGTAATCCAGGTATAGCTTCAAGAGAGCCTAGATGCATGTGATTTAACTGGTTTAGGGAACTCCCAGATGAAGAAACTCTACCATGCAGGCTATCCCCTTCTCTGCAACTTGTAGTCAGTCCTGGAGAGTTACCTAGACTACTGAGACTTTCCCAGAGTCACAGATCAGAGTTGAGAATTGAACCCAGGCATTACCTTGTTGTGAGACTTTCTCTCAATTCACTGTGCCACGCTGATTCTCTATGCAATACATACTCACATACATGCTCTAAATATGTGGCAGATACAGGGTAATAGTGATGGGGGACTTGGGGAATCAGGAAAGGTCTTATGTAGAAGATATAATGATGGATTTGAACTAGTTCAGCTCTGTGGTTCCTGCCAGCTCGAAATCTAATACCCTCATCTAGACCCTAGTTGTATGACCACCTACTCTACTACTACATTTCAACTCTTGTTATTTTTTAAATAATAACAAAATAAACTTGAACTACCTAACTTATAAGATTGTTGTGAAGAGAGTGTTTTGTGAAGCTTATAGTGCTAAGAAGTATGATTTAAAATTATTAGTACTCCCCTGGTCCACTAAAGGATACTCTCCTACAGTTACCTTGCACATGTAGCACTCATGTCCTCTGCTGCTCCCTGCCGGTGAGTCTTCTTCATTACTCTTTGTAGTAGACACTGATCTCTGCTGCCCGCTTCTGACAAATTTTCTCACAGAGTCCTCTGGGGCCCGTGAAGACATTCTGGGTGCTCTTGGAACACAGGTCTCTGCACCCAGTAGATGTTTAATTAATATCTGCTGTGTTCTATTACCATTATAGCTTAGGGGCTTCTTTCCTGGTCTAGCTGAGATTACACTCTCTCTTCACAGCTTGGTAAAAGGGTGCCCTTTCTATACACAGAAATGAAATTATTGGGGGCCACTGACCCTGGATTTCTACTCTAATTTCATCATAGTTTGGTGACATGGATCTTATTTTTATATAGCTTGGAGATGATCTCAACTCCAATTCTGATTTACTTCCCAGTTGCTATTTTAGAAAAGAGCAGGCATTTTTCAAGGGAATACTCCCTACAGGTCCAGAGTACTCCCCCTTGATTCCTCAGTTTATATTTAGTACTAGGGTGGGATTATTTAGCTCACCCTATGTTATCAGACACCACCTACTGATTACCAGCATCAATCAGGGAGGGACTTTGTCTTTAAATAATTTGTCTCAGATGGGTAGAAAAGATTTGAGATCAGATTTTTCTTCTGAGTAAGAAGGGTATGTAAATATGGGATGTAAATGTTCTAGACCTCAGATGAATGGCTGCACCATATTACATGTGACTTAGACACTCAAGACACCTTAGAGAGATCACTCTCCCCACAAAAAATTTTATAAAACAGGAAATTGAGGTTTGGAGGGATTCAAGTGTTTTCCTAAGGTAATATGGTAGTTAAGAGGCAAGAGTCAAACCCATCTCTAAATTCAATGATCCAAATCATTGCTCTTTTCACTATCTCTTATAGACAAACTGGATTTTTCAGCCTTGTCAATGTTATGTTAATGACCCAAATGAACGGCTTTTGTCAGTCCAGTGATATAATAGGGAAAAAGTAGTTGGCACTGGTTGTATGACTGGCTGGTCTACTGAACTTGGAAACAGTGGAAAAACCACTAGTTCTAGATTGAGAGGACCTCAATTCAAGTCCCATATCTTAAGCTTATTACCTTGGTGACTTAGGACAAGTCACTTAGCCTCCTTGGGTTTCCTCATGTGTAAAATGTGGCAACTGGACCAGATATCCTCTGAGGTCCCTTAGAACTCTAGATCTATGCTAGTTTCTTTTATGCTGTTTGTTGAATGAATGAATGAAAGAAAAAAACTTCTGGTAGTGTTTTGTGTCTCTTTTCCCTTTGTCTTTTGATTCTCTTTAACTTTCTTGCCAACGCTGCTTTGCAGGAACTCCTGCTCCCTTTTGCCTCATGGACCTATTCCCCCTCTTCCAAACAGCAGTGGGCTCCCCTAATTACCTGGGAAGAAATGTCAGTGGATTCATCTACTAATCATACTAGCTGTCTCCCACAAATCTAGCACTGTGGTAAGTATATTCAATATGCAGCCCAAGTTCCAGGGACTTCCACACTCTAGAATGCCCTATTTTTCTGACTGTAATGTTAAAGAAGTTGACTAAAGTTCCTTTCAACTTGAAGATTCTGTGTCAAGATCTTACAGACCATAAGGAGGGTGGTGTAGCACAATCGGTAGAGTGAAAGACTTAGAGCTGAGGACCTAGAAGTTGGATTAAATTATCTCAAAGCTTCCTTAATACTCTAAATTTATGATTCTGTTGATGTTATGATCCGATGACACATGCATACAAGAGAGAAAAGGAAAGGATTTAGAAACTGTCAAGGACCCAGCTATTGCTGACATGGAATATAGTATCATTAAAACTAGTCCTTTGTATATATTGCCTCTTAGCCCTCAGACAGCATAGGGTACAACCTAAGCTCATGCCTTTTTCTAGGGATGTACAATTAAGAGGAACTCAAATACATACATGCAAAATGACACAAGTAACTAGATCCCCTAGATGTATCTACAGGCTTGTCATGTCTGTGTTCAGATATTTGGCCCTCCGGTTTCACCCGGTTCACCTCAGACCTCTGGTAGCCCCCTCTGCATATAGTACCCTTTGCTGACATTTCATTCACAGAACAAGAGCACTAGAAGTTATTTCTTTCCCCTGCCCTCTGCCTTTTACTAGGGAAGCACTCATAATTTGATTTTTACATGAAGTCTATACAAAGACAGTATTATACAGTGAAATGAGAACAGTCTCGAGAACCAGAGACAACAGGTTCAAGTGTGACTTTTGACTCACTGAGTAACCCTGAAAAAATGATGTCCTGGGTTACTTTCTAAAATTATAAGCTGTAGTTTCTGAACTGTATTTGTAGAGGGAGTCCCTGTATCAATGAAGTCACAGGTCTGGACCAAGAAAAATGGTGAAGTCTTTGACCCAAGTGGCATATTAAATGTAATACCAAGAACTCACATTTCCATCATGTTTTAAGATTTCACAGAGTGTTTTCTTCACAACAGCTCTATGACATAATTAATGTAAGTGTGAGGTAGTGAAATACAACAGGAGGTACACTGGATTTGGAATTAGGGACCTGTGTTCAAATTCTGATTCTTCTATTTTACTTTCTTTGTGATCTGGGGCTAGTCAACCTCTCTGGTCCTTGATTCTTCCTTCACAAAATGGGGATAGGATGAGAATAGATAACCACTGGCTCTTTTCTAGTTCTATGATCACATGGTCATATTCATAGTTTGTCATCCTCCAACCTCTTCTCTCCACTCACACTCCACAATGGTCTTAGATGAGGCTGTCATCACCACTTCCCTGGATTACTGCAACATTCTCCTAATTGGTTTCTTTGCTTCTAGTCCAGGGATATTCTGGGGCTCAAATGAGATAGTGGATGGAAAGCACTTTGCAAACCTTTAAGAGCTATGGAAAGAGCTCTGTAAAGAGCTATGTAGTTGTTGTAATAGTGTAGTAAGAACCATGGTTTTGTATAATTTTCGTATAGCATATAATAGTTATGATACATCACAATACTCATTCCATGTTATACAATAATTATTATATTTTAAATAACAATAATAGTTAATATTGTTTCCATTTTTAGCCTCCACCCACCAGATCTGATGACTTCATTCTCTTAGCCTTTTACTGCATTCCCGCTGAACTCAGGTAATGATTATGGAACAATATAGGGATGTGATGGTAAATGTTTAACGAGGTCTTTCTCAAAAGGCAGGGGAAGTGGATGTACTTTTAAGTTTTATCGGCCTTATTAACTCTGTCTCAAGTCTAGACATTCAACAGAACACTAAATCAAGCCTTGATTTCTAAAGAATACTGATTTGCAAGGTATAAATACTCATACTGAGCATTTAACAACCTACTCAGGAGTGGGGTAGGAGTTGCCTCCAGCACATGATCTCTCTAGTGTTTCTGCTTTAAAATACATCCTCCATACCTTTCACTTTATGCTCCACTCAAACCAGCTTATTTGCAGCTTTCCCCTCACAACATTCCATTTTTCCTTTCTGTACCTAGAGACAGATTGTCCAGTAAGTCCCCAGAAATACCCTTTGGTAATATTAATGAAATCTAAGTCATACAAACCCATGGTGGGAGGAGCTTGCTGAATGGGCAGAGCAGGAAGTGAGAGTGGGGCAGAGCTGGAAGACAGTGAGACTGAGCTGAGGCAGAGCAGCTCGAGAATAAGAGGGAGGAATTTTGTCTAAGGAGGAGGGGAGGACCTAATGGGAGGGAAGGCTTGGGGCGGTGCTGCATTGCTGATGTATATAATCTTCTTTGTTACTTTGGTGGAATTGGCTTTTTGGTATCTGAATGAATATCTTGGTTTTGTCTTCAAGGAGGAGAGTTTATTGTATTTTGCAAATCAACTCTGGAAATACGTCTATATATTCGTAGTAGTTGCTGTGGGTATTGCGTTGGTGACATAACTTCTTGCCACTATTTCCTTAAATTTCTAGCTTTCAAAGCTCAACTCCAGTGCCATCTCCTGTTGTTGTTCAGTCATTTTAGTCATTTCTGGGGTTTTCTTGGCTGAGATACTGGAGTGGCTTGACATTTCCTTCTCCATCTCATTTTACAGATAAGGAAACTGAGGCAAACAGGGTTAAGTGACTTGACCAAGGTCACACAGCTAATAAGTATCTAAGACCAGGTTTGAACTCAGGAAGATGAGTCTTTTCAGATTGTCGTTCTATCCACTATACCACCTGGCTGTAGAAAAATATACATGCAGAAAACATATACACATATATGTGTTTTATATGTGTTTTATGTGTCTGTGTATGTTGATACCTACTGACAACTTAGTCTTAATTTCTGAAGAGTATTAAGAGGTTAAATGATTTACAAGGGTCATACAGCTAGTAAACAAAGTAGGAAGAACTTGAACCCAGGTTTTGACACCTCTGAAACCAGTTCTCCATTTACGCTGCCAGCAACAACAACGGTGATGATGATGATAACCACCTCTGAAAGTTTTAACAAGAAATTTTTACAGCAAATCATGGTACACAGAAATAGCCTCAACCAATACCCCCTTCCCCACCCAACTGATACTCATAAAACTTGCCAGTCTGGAATGGTCATAGGGCTGTTTTAACATTTGTCAAGGAATTGCTAATTTTTTAAAAAATAGAAATGTCCTACTGCTAGGCTAATCCAGCAACTAGGGGAAAAGGCCATACAATGGGATTTTGCAAAAGCTGGAAGGAAACCAGCAGAATAAATAAAACCCCTTGTGAGCCCAGTAATTCCATTTAGCACAGCTCTCCCAGGCCAGAATGGATCAGCAGTCTCTTCTATAGAGGCCAGAACTGTGTGAGCTGCCATGGCTGGCTTTATTTGTGTGATAATGCTTGGCAAAGCCATTGATGTCGACAGTGTGGCTCTTGCCGCTCCAATGGTCAGAAGCCATGTGACATTTTGCAATATAGAAATCAGCCAACCATTTAGGAAAATCAAGCAGAATTGTGCTCTAAATTACACTTGCACAACACCAGTCATATAAAAATGATAGTGCACCTATTAGGCAAGAAAACCATACTATAATAACAATGTAAATAATGTGGTTTTGAGCCAGTCATTCCTGCTCTTTCACGTGATTTCCTCCAGACATATCCCATGATCCTGGACAGCTGCCATGTTCCATGCTGGGAGCTCTGCATTCTAAAGATCACAGGACTGGCCTTCTAATGCACAGGGCCTGCTGAAGTTAACCATCTGAATAACACTTTGGGCAAGGTGGGAAAATCTCATACTCTCTAAAGCAACTGGGAATCATTTCTGGGGAATAGTAACAGCTTGTGATTTTGGAAGGCTTTCCCAAATTCCCAGTGTATTGCATTTGGAACTGATCCCATAACAGCATTATAGACTGTGAACATCTCAGGTGCCTAGACTTTTTTTTTTTAATCGTGAGAACTATTTTGAAAGAAAAAAAAGCCATGAGAAAACAGAGAAAACAAAGAATGTTCACAAGCTAAGAGAACAGATTTAAGATAGGCACAAGTGATGGGTTTATATATGGGAGCAATTCATCAAGCATTGTCCAGTTAACCATCATCAATTTTTTTTTAAAGAAATAAGGTCAAGGATATCCTCTTCGCCCTGGAAATTCACTGTACCCCTGGCTTTCTCATCCTTGAAGTCGGCTTTATCCTTGCTGGTTATTTCTCTGCCTGGTCACTTCCTCTCAGAAATTCTATGTTAAGGAAAATTTCCAATCCGGCCATGTCTCCGGTCCTCTCTGGTCTCTTGTCCTGGCACTGTGGACTTTCTCCTCTGTGTTCCCAGGTGCAAGTATGTCTCTTCCACCTCTCCTCCCCACTTTCAACTTCCTTTTATGTGTTATCCTCCCATATTAAAATACAACTTTCTTGTGGGTAGGAACTGTCTTTCTGATTTTATTTGTATTATCTATATTTGGCACATTGCATTACACATAGTAAAGTCTTAATTAATGCTTATTACCTTGATTTTTTTTTCTGTTTTTTTAAATTTCTCTTTAAGTCCTTTATTAAGTCCTTCTCTTCATGCTTCTTTGTAGAAAGGATCCATGCTAGTGGGGTACAAGTTCCCACTGTGAAGTCAATGAGCATGGTATGGTGAAAAGGGCACTGACTCTGGAGGCACAGGAACTGGATTCAAACTCTGGTGTTTATTGACTGTGTGTAATCTTTGGCAAATTACATACCATCTCTGAGCCTCAGTTTCCTCCTCTGTCAAATGAGGAAGCGGGGCTTGGTGGCCTCTGAGATTCCTTCAAGATCTGGCCTCCTCTATATCAAATTAGAAAGTTGCTGAGAACAGGCCTACTGAGGAGCTGTATGCATATCATCCAAAGAGTAGCCTTCGCTCATCACCAGAGACATATCCGTGCAGTGATGGTAATTTTGGCCATTGCTTACTTGTTAAACCATCTGGTAAAGAGTGAGAGTTGTGCTTTGCATCCATGTGCCACCCTCCCCTTCCCAAGGATAATTTCATGAATCCTTGAAATACTGAAAGAAATAACATTTTAAGAGTACCAGAGATCAATTAATGAATTAGTTAATCAATAAGAATTTATTGAACATCCACTAATGCATAAAGAAATGAAACATATATTGTAGATGGAGATTCATGACTTAGAGTTGAATTGGATGACTTCTAGTGTTCCTACTAATTCTTTTTCAAGGCACAGTACGTGCCCTCAAGGAGATTACAGTTTCTTTTGGGGAGACCAGCTATGTACTCATGCATGCACACATGCACACATACCTATAATTAGCAAAAGAAGGCAGTTTGTGTTAAATAGTGGAGGAATTAGGTGCAATAGGGAGGCCAAAGAAGCGAGAAGTCATTGTGGAGAAAGTGGTCAGGGAAGGTTTTATGAAGGAAATAGAACTTGACCTTGGCCTTGGGCAACCAAAAAGGTAAGAGGAAGGCAAGAAAGCTTTTGAGCAAAGAAGTATGCAAGGGGTGCTTTAGAGTATCCTTCTGGTGTCCTAGGTGCAGGGTGGACAGCTCTTTTTGGCAGTAGGGCAAAGAATGAGAATATTATTCCAATATGGTAGGAATGAGCTGATATAGGTCAGAACTAGGGCAAGAGCTGTGGTGATGGAAAGAAAGCTACTGATGTGGGGAGTGAAAGAACAATAGTGTGGACCAGGTGGTCTTGGAGGTTATGCTACTTCAGTTTTCTTTGAATATCACAGTAATGTTAATTGCTATCATCAGCCATGTGATGCCATGGATCCCTTTCAATTCCATTGGCAATAATGAGCCTAAAGTTAGGACACCTTGAGTTCAAATCTGACCCCAGACATTTACTAGTTTTGCGACTCTGTTGTAGTCACTTAACCTCTGTCAGCCTCAGTTTCCTTAACGGGGATAATAACAGTACCCCCCTCCAGGGTTGTTGTGATGGTCAAATGAGATAATATTTATAAAGTATTTAGCACAGCACACGGCACATCATAGGTATTTAACAAATGTTTGTTTTCTTCCTTCCATCAGGATTTTCTGTGCAATGGAAGTTGGCAGTGCTACAAAAGAGTGAGAGGCTCATGTATGCCAATGTGATGGCGTGTAAATCCGTAAGATTCTTGGTGTACCTCTGGGGTGTTCTAGCATACCTTTTGAGAATCACCGCTCTAGCAGTAAATGGAACGTGCAAATCCTGCTTTATAGCTACATCTGATTCTTAAATCTTTCCTCTTCCCTGTAACTTTTTCCCATCTCCTCAAACTTCTCTGCTAGAATGAGAGCTCCTTGCAATAAGTAGAGGATTTATTAAGCACTTCCTATGTCAGTTACTGTATTCAATGCTGGAGATATAAATACAAGTCCCCAAGAAGCATACCTTCTAATGCAGGAGGAGAAAGCATAAAGTGGAAGTGGAAAGGGGAGGGCTTGAATGTGATGGCATGATATGGAGATGGCTGGGAAGAACCATGAGAGCCTGGTTCAAGACAAGATGCAGTGAAAGCACAACTATCAGAGCCTGGCTACTTAGGAACAGACTTGAAGATTTTGAGTATGGTGTTGGTACCCTTGTTAATTGTTTGACTAACTTATCTGCAAAAACAAAGACGATTGCTCTCTAAAGGAAATAATCATGTCTCTGAGGCTCTGTTTCCTCATCTAGAAAACACTAGCATTACCAAGGAGATTGAAAATGAAAATGAAAATCTACATCCCAATAGTCATACCAGAGAACTAGGAACAAAGTGGTTGCCTATTAATTGAGGAATGACAGAAGAAACTGTGATATACTAGAATATTATGTGTGGTAAGAAATGAACTCTAGGTAATTCAAGCAAACATAGGAAAATCTATATGAACTGATTCAAAGTGAAATATGAAGAAGCCAAAGAATGCAGAAATCTAAAGCAAGTGGCAGAATCAAGATGGCCAAGAAAAGATAGTGACTGGCCTGTGCTTTCCACCAAACCCCTCCAAACACTTTAAAAAAATATCATAAAACAATTCATGGAAGAGCAGAACCCACAAAAGGATGGGGTGAAATAACTTTCCAGCCAAAGACGATTTAGAAGGTGAGTAGAAAAAGTTTGTCACACTGGGGTGAGAATGGAGGGCTGTCTAAGTGCAGATCCAGGCCCAGCAAACCAGGCTGCAGAAGCCACTGAATCAGTAGCAGCAGCAGCTGCTGCTTCTGGAACTCAGTCCACAGATATTAAGGGGATCAAACAACCAGCCAGAAGGAGATTATAGGGGTCTCTTTGCTATCACTGAGGCAGGACTCTGTTGTTTTGCCCATACTCGGATTTGGGTCACAGCATACACCCATGCAGTAGAGCAGGGACCCTTGTCACAGTTTCAGGGTAGAAAAGAATGCTTGTAGTTGCTCACAGACCAGAGCACAGGCCAGGGGAGTAGTAAACACCTCTCCTTAGATCATATCATCTTGGAAAAACTAAAAACTTATAGGTCCCTAGAAGTATCTCTGAAAACAACTATACAAACCCTGTAAATCTTGGGATAGTGCCCTCCACCTTGGAAGCAGAGCTCTACTTTAAAACAGAGTTAAAAGTCAAGAAATAGTCGGGGAAAATGAGCAAAAAATCCAGAAAACATTCTGACTTTAGAAAATTACTATGGGTGATAAGGAAAATCAAAACACTCACTCAGAAAAAGATAACAAAATCAAAGCTCCTACATCCAAAGCCACCAAGAAAAATATGAATTAGTATCAGGTCATGAAAGAGCTCAAAAAGGATTTTGAAAATGAAATAAGAGGGGTAGAGGAAGAAATGGGAAGAGAAATGAGAGTGATGCAAGAAAAAAAGAGCCAACAGCTTGGTAAAAGAGACAAAAAAAAGTAACACCTCAAAAAGTAACACTATTTGACTAGGTCAAATCGTAAGAGAGGTCCAGAAAGCCAATGAGGAGAAGAATACTTTAAAAAGCAGAACTGACCAAATGAAAAAGGGACTCACTGAAGAAAATAATTCCTTAAAAATTAGAATGGAATAAATAGAAGGCAATGATTTTATGAGAAATCAAGAAACAATAAAACAAAACCAAAAGAATGAAAAAAAATAGAAGACAATGTGAAAAATCTCATTGGAAAAACAACTGACCTGGAAAATAGATCCAGGAAAGATAATTTAAAAACTTTTGGATTACCTGAAAGCCATGATCACAAAAAGAGCCTAGACATCATCTTTCAAGAAATTGCCCTGACATTTTAGAACCAGAGGGTAAAATGAAAATTGAAAGAATCCACCTATCACCTCCTTTAAGGGATCCCAAAATGAAAACTCTGAAGAATATTATAACCAAATCCCAGAGCTCTCAGGTCAAGGAGAAAATATTTCAAGAAACAATCGAAGTATTGTGGAGTCACAGTTAGGTTAGCACAAGATTTAGCAC
Organism: Potorous gilbertii; assembly: GCA_028658325.1. Lineage (NCBI taxonomy): Eukaryota > Metazoa > Chordata > Mammalia > Diprotodontia > Potoroidae > Potorous > Potorous gilbertii. Next base: position 31,875,711 of record CM053769.1, on the reverse strand, counting down.
CTTTGACATTAAAGTATTGGAGGGCTTGGAATACGATATTCCAGAAGAACAAAAAAGCACAGATTACAACCAAGAATAACCTACCTACAAAAACTGAGTATAATCCTTCAAGGGAAAAGGTGGATATTCAATGAAATGAAACTTTCAAGCATTTTTTGATGAAAAGACCAGAATTGAATAGAAAAATCTGACTTTCAAATATTAGATTCAAGAGAAACACAAAAAGGTATAAAGGAAAGGGACTTACTAAGGCTAAACTATTTACATTTCTACATGGGAAGATGCTATTTATAATTCATAAGAACTTTCTCATTCTTAGGGCAGTAAGAAGGAATATAATATAGACAGAGGCACAGGTGTGAGTTGAATATGAAGGAATGATATATAAAAAATAAGGAAGGATCTTAAAATTAGGGGTGAGAGAGGAATATACTGGGAGATATGAACAGTTTTCAGATGAAGTAATCAAAGCTATTTATAGTCATATGAAAAAATGCTCTCACTATTGATTGAAGAAATGCAAATTAAAACAATTCTGAGGTACTATCTCATACTTATTAGTTTGGCTAATAGGACAGAAAAGGAAAATGAGAAATGGTAGAGGGAATGTGGGAAAATGAGACTTTAATCCACTGTTAGTGGAGTTGTGACCTGATTCAGCCATTCTGTAGAACAATTTGGAACTATGCCCAAAGGCCTATAAAACCATGCATACCCTTTGACCTAGCAATACTAATACTAGGTTTATATCCCAAAAGAAATAAAAAACAAAAAGGAAAGGACATATATGTACAAAAATATTTACAGCAGGTCTTTTCAGGTGGCAAAGAATTGGAAATTGAAGGGATGGCCATAAATTGGGGAATAGCTAAATAAATTGTTGCATGTGATTATGATGAAATAGTACTGTACTATGAGAAATGATGAGCAGGATGCTCTCAGAAAAATCTTGGAAAGACTTACACGAGCTGACACAAAGTGAAATGTATGGTGCGCAAAGTAACAGCAATACTGTGAGATGATCAGCTGTGAATGACTTGGCTATTCTCAGCACTGCAATCATTCAAGACAACTCTGAATGACTTAGGATGAAAAATGCTATCCGTATCCAGACAAAGAACTGATGGTTTCTGAATGCAGATTGAAGCATACTTTTTAAACTTCATTTTCCTTGAAGTTTTTTCTTGTCTATGTTTTTTTTACAAAGTGACTAATATAGAAATGCTTTGCATGACTACACATGTATAACCTTTATTTATTTGCTTGCCTTCTCATTGTGGGGTGGGATAGGGTGGGTAGGGAGGAAGGGAGAGAATTTGGAACTTAAAGTTTTAAAAAAATATGGTAAAAATTGTTTTTACATGTAACTGGGGAAAATAAAATACTAAACAAATTTTAAAAGAGCATATAAGGATGCCAAACACCAGGTCTCCCTGAGATTTGCATTGTGGGGTGAGGAACATTTAGCCTAGGAAATTAAAGGTAGTGTTGAAGACTTGGGGTTGGGGATGGGGATGGGGATGGTTCCTAGTGGAAGAGCCAATGTGTCAACGTATTAACTCAGATGTGAATGTGGCAGGTGCTTCTGAGTTTCAGAGGTAGGTGCCCTTTTACCTGAGTAGTGAGTCTCAATGCTGTTTCATTATCCTTCATCTTTTATTATAATGTATACATAGGAAACTACAATGTGAATGGGTTTCTTTGTACAAGACAATTAGGTGGTTCAGTGGATAGGAGTCAGAAATACTCATCTTCATGAGTGTAAATCTGGCTTCAGACTCTTAATAGCTGCCTGACGCCAGGCAAGTCATTTAACCCTGTTTGCCTTAGCTTCCTCATCTATAAAATCAACTTGAGAAGGAAATGGCAAACCACTCCAGTATCTTTGCCAAGAAAACTCCAAATGGGGTCATGAAGAGTTAGACACAGCTCAAATGATTGAACAACAACAATTCCTTGTGGGTCCCATGGAATGAGGAATGAGATAAAAATCTTAAAGGGAAATGAAACACCAGCTTTTGGACTCAGCTCTAGGTGGAGGCAAAACAAAAGCCAATGTTTGTGATAAGTTCATGAAATATTATATACAAATGATTCTCTTAAATTAAAAAAAGCCATTCCAAGCCTAGAGGAACTGGGAAGGAAGAAGGAAGGGGGAGTCAGATGCTTGATGTAGTTAATACAGTCTCCTAAACCACCTGCACCTGTGGAGGGTACCTAACCACTGTTCTTACCAGACAAGAGGGGTATATACTCCACCCTCCACTCTCTCAAAATATCTTCACATTGGGGAGAAAACCCCTCATTTCACAACTATTACTTCCTCTTGTGTAACAGATGATGAGATTGAGGGAGGGAGGAATGTAGGGTTATAGGATTTGGAACTGGAAGGAACCATTAGGATTGTCTAATCCAACCTCTTCATTTTATAAATGAGGAAAGAGAGCCAGAAAATCATACACCAACAGAATTTAAGGTTGGAAGAGACCTCAGCATCCATCTAATCTAATCAGTAACAGGAATTCTTACTATAATATACCTGACCCTGCTGCTTGAAGGCTTCCAACGAGAGGCTCCCCATTACATTTGAAGGCACTCTATTCCACTATGGCTCTTCTACTCTCCTTTATCCTTCACCTTTCCAGCTCTCTTTTGTGTCTTGCCTTCCCCTATTAGAATGTAAGATCCCTGAGGACAGGGACTGTTTGTGTTTATATCTCAGCATTTAATATAGATTTGGCACATGATAATTACTCAAGGAATACTCTGTCTCTCTCTCTTCTGTCCTTGTTGATCAAACAGGACAAACCTAATTTGTTATTCCCCTCTGGGATCTTCTTTTGGGGTAAATATACCTAGTTCCTTCAACTAATCCTCATATAACTTGGATTCAAGTTACATAATATAATATATAATATATATATATTATATATATATAATTCCCTATCCTAGTTTACCTACTCTGTCTAAGTCATTGATAAAAATGCCAGTCACTGATTACTGGGAATACTTCACCAGAAATCTGGCAAGTTAACATTGCCCCATTAATAACTACTTCAAGTCTGGGAATTCAGGTAGTTCTGAATTCATCTAATTGCCTCCCCAAATCTAAGGTGAACTATGATCATATTTTCTCTCTTTTATCATATATTCTTAGAGGGAGTGGTTATTTCCACATAATATTCCTGTAATTTCTACCCAAGCAATCAATTTCATCCCTCTTAGCATTCTCTTAGGGAGAATCAGAGCCAGTATAGAATTTCCCATAGTTTGTTCCTATAGCTTTTGAAGGAGGAAATTATCAATAGCTTTTGAAGGAGGAAATTATCAGTGAGTCACATTAAAATATTATCTGCTGCTTTGCTTTTGGCAGAGAAAGAGTTCTAGAAGATGTCTCAATAACTGAAGTATGACAACAGTATAATATTATGCACTTGTGCCAAGCCTTTGATGTTTCTCTAATTCCTTGTCCATTTTCTCCTTCTGTCCAAGTTGTCTGTGATAGACTCTGATGACAAAATCATTCTGTGTCTTCCTTCATTTATTGTCACCCAAACACTTCCCCTGTCTAATTCCCAGTTTTCCTCACATAAGTATATTTTCTTAATCTAAATTGCTACCCTCTCCCACCATTACCTACCCTGTTTTCTTCTGTTTCTAAAAATATTTCAAACTCTTTAATACTTCATGTCCATCTAGTCTGTATGGTTAAACTCAGATTTGTAAGACACATCACCTTGGCTAAATCCTGAGCTCCACTGCATTTTGGAACACATTATTCCATTTCTTCCCCCTTTTCTACTGGGTATCTTGCCTTCTTTGAATGTTTTTTTCCTTTGTATTTGAAGGACTTTCTCCTGATGGCCCGTAGAACTTGTTTCTGAATTGTTAAATTTAATTGCAGTGTGTCTTGGAGTTTGCAACCTTGGATTTTTTCCTGGAGGCTATCAATGAATGCTTTTAATTGAAATTTCAGTTTCTAGGATAAGAAATTCTGGGCAGTTCTTTTCTACTATTGCTTTCATTATGGTGTTGATTTTTTTGTTTTTGTCTCATCCTGTTCTTCTGGGAGACTAGAACACTTAGGTTGTCTCTAGCCATCAGGTCTTCAAGATCAGTGTGTTTTGCTTGTGTAAAGAACATATTTCTCTTTAAACATTATTGTTTTCTCTTTCTCTTCTCGGTTGTTCTTCACTTTTGTGTTTTTGCATTCTCAATCAATTATTCTCTCTTTTGTTTTTCATTTTTTTTTCTTTTTCATGAGACTTGCCATTGCAGATTCAAATTTTCTCTTCTGTTTGTTACTTTTGCTGTGCAGGACATATATTTTACTCTCATTTCTCATTTGTTTTTTCCCCCTCATTTCTTTTATAAACCCCTCAGGGACAGCATATTGTGTTTTCATATTGTCCACAAGTTCCACAGGGTCTTCTGTCTCATCAAGTGTTGCATCATTTCCCTTTATTTTGCTCTATTTATTCATAGATTCCTCAACTCCTTTACTAGATCTGGAGGCCATATTTCCTTCTGCTGGTGCAGTTTTTCCTGTTGATGTATCTGTTTATGTTTAAGGGGTTTGAGAGTCTTTCTTCCTGAAATCTTTGGTACTTTTATTCTCCCCTACCCATTTTTTTCCTTTTCACCTACATGCTGAATCCCTGCCCTCTCATTGTGGCTTTGCTGGGGGCTAAACCTCAAAGCGTCTCCACCTCTTCTCACACTGGGCAGTTCATGGTTTACCAACCTAGTTCTCTGCCACAACTGAATTTTAGGTGGTCAGAAAAGACCCCAGCTGGATGCTGTGCTTTTTATCTCAAGCTTGGTGTAGCTCTTCTCCTACCCCAATGCACGGTATCCTCTTTTAGTGACCTGTCCCACTCCCTTTGCTTCTCATGTCTCTGGCTTGACATTGGTAGTTCAGAGCCCATTTTCTCTTGTACCCACAAGTCTGAGCTTTGCAGCACTGGCACTTTCATGTTGCACCCCTCTATAGGCTTTTGCTTCTGAACAACTGTGGCCAAACTGGCTGAAGCCCCAGCAAACTTCTGCAGATTGAAGCAGGGGCCTCCACAGCACTGAAAATAGGGAGGATGGACCAGGGTGTAGAAGTGGGTTTTGATGAAACCTGTTTCATGCTCTTCAATGCACTTTTGCTGCTGCTGGTAGTGTGTGTGTGTGTGTGTGTGTGTGTGTGTGACTGCTGAGTGAGCTTAGGATCAGTGAATTTTCCTGGTTTGTTTTTTTTTTTTACTCTCTAGACCATGGAATCAACTGGAATTGCTATATTTTTGGTGCATAATTTTGAAAAGTTTGAAAGATCATGCATATTGGAGAAACTGTCTAGTCTACCATCTTGTTGCTCACATGACTCTGAAATATCCTATTTCTTTTGAATAAGGATAGCCATCCCATAGGATTTAAGGTGGTCATTATACTTGGATATCAGTTTACTTACAGGATACGATATGTATATTGAAGTACTTCAATATGAAGCCAGGAGTTGAGTTGAGAGAATCTCTGATCCAGAGACTGAACCCATTTAGAAAGGAAGAAAAGTGGCCTAGGGAAAGGTAAATATCCAAAAGGATCTAGACTAGATAATCCAGATCTAGAGAATGAATATCAAAAAAGAAGTTACTGAAGGATTAGTGACAGAAAGAGAGCATGAAAGTGGCTGTGGAGAGAAATAAATAATTGTTTCTTCTTCCTCCTGACTCATTCTATCTGGAGACATGAGAAAAGGGAACAACCAACACTGGAGTGAATGCTAAGGATCCAGTTGTCTTCTAGAGAAAAATCAGGTTTCCTAAAGAGAAGAAGATGGAAGAGTGGTAAAAGATGAGACCAAGGATGAAGGGAAATTTAGATAAGCATCTAGTGGCAGTTCTATATGGCACAATGGAAGTGAAGGGAAGGAGTGGATAAAGCCAGGAAAGGGATAGGATAAAACGGGATGGAGCCAAGGGTATAGGGAAAGGGTATAGAGAAAAATGTTCCTTCTCCCGGTAGGGACTGTGAATCAGTGGGTTTAGGGAAGGAGGAAACAGGAAATAATTACCCTCAAGACCCAAAGTATCTCAATAGTAGTGCCTATGTTGGTGGTAGTGACTGAGTAGCAGACTCCAGAAACAATTGGGTCTCAGATTATATTTTCAACATCTATTTAAATTCTTAATTGCTCATATCCTGACTTCTTTTAGATGTGGCTTGACATTCACTCAGAATGGGTATTAGAGCCTATTACAACCTATATGGATTCATTGATATTAGATTTACATGCTACCTGACATGCAAATTTTGAAAGATACCTTGTAGATTACTACAGAATCAGATGGTCTAGGTTTGAGCGTTGACTCTCCTTCTTAATACTTGTGTAACCTTTGGTTAATCACTTCTCCCTGGACCTCAGTTTCTTTATCTGAAAAATGAGCTTGGACATTTTTCAAAACCAAGCCAAGACATTTTCCCCTTAGATCAGGAGGGCTTTTGTCCCATTTGTCTGAAAGGCCCCAGAAAGTCTGGCCTTCGGAGGCTCCTTGGATTCCCCTTCCATTTCTCCCAGCCTGGATACTTCCTATCTTATCAAAATCCTATTGTCCAGACTATTTAGTGTTCTCTTCATATTCCTACATTTGATCCTAGCATCCTTTTGATATTCCCAACTACTTAGCCTTCTCTTGAAGTCTAAGTTGCCCAACTGGGACTGTGAGTTGTGGATTGTCAGGACTACTAGCTAGTCCCATCAGGATTTGATCTACCCCAGACTACTTGGCAACACCTGTATTCTTCCCTCAGGCTTTTTCTGTATTTAAATTCCATCTAAACTCCATGAAGGGACAGAGACTCTGTCTAACTGGGATTCTATCTGTCCAGCTTGTCAATACAAGTGTTACAAATGGTTAGGCTCCGCAAGTATGGTGAATCTTTAATAAACTATGTTTTTTTTTTCCTTTGGCTTTAAGAAGGCTTGTGTTGAATTCATTCAAGCAGGGTCAGTATTGTGGGTCCCCACCACCCCAAACCTCAACAGGATGAGAGTAGTAGGGTCAAACTCAAATAGAAATGAGGGGCCACTAATTGGTACATAAGGAGTATTGTAGGCTGCATATTGACTTAGTTTTAAAATGTAATATTATCTATGTTTATCTAGTTAAACATTCCACATTTTTAATCTGTTCCATATTTTAATCTGTTTTGGGTCACACTTGGAAGTGTAGTGGGCTATGTGTGGCCTGTGGACCACATGGTCGATGCCTCCTCTGAACCTCTCAGGTGTCTTTCAGTTGCACAGGTACTGACTCTACCAGGGTAGAAGGCAGATCGTCTAACCTCGATCCTTTCTTGTCCATGAACCAAATAATTAGCTCCATTAAAATTCAGTTTTTAGAGCCAAGGTGGCAGAGTAGAAAGATATGCATATGCTAGCTCTCCCCCCACAGCCTATAAAATACTTGTAAAGAAAGACTCTCAACAAATTCTGGAGCAGTAGAAGCCACAGAACAACAGAGTGGATATTTCCATCCCAGGGTGACCTGAAAGGCTGAGGGAAAATGTCTGTTGCACCAGACATGGAGCGGAGCCCAGCCCAGCCTTGGCTGCAAAGCATGGCTCTGGGAGGAGGACGTGAGCACACATCAGGGACAAAATCTCCAGTCCCAGTAGCAGTGGCTTGAAGATCCCTCAACCTACAGGCACCAAAGATCAATGACAGGGTGTTTTCAGCTGGCCAGGAAGGGAGAAGGGCCGTCCCATAGCTCCGGCCTCAGACAGTGGGCACAGAGGCCACATGGGGCAGGAGGCAGCAGGTCCCAGAGAAGCCCCTACAGCAGCCTGCATCCATTGTTGGATTGTAAAACCCCTGGGAGTATGGAAAAGCTGATTTTTGCTTCAGCCCTATGTAGAGGCCCAGCAGCAGCTGACCTTTATCTCATACTGAATGGTAACCTTGCCCCTGCAGCTTATCTGAATCTCAGCCCCCCAGTGCTGGCTTGACTGAACTAGAGGTAAGGTGGTTGTGAAGAGGAAACTTTGCTAATATTCTGGGCACAAAAATCTCTTTCTCCTACCAGACTAGTGTACACACTTGATTGTGCCACCTTGGAGGAACTGAGATCTTACAGATCCCTAGAGTATGCTTTGCTCTTGACAAAGGACCCAAAAGTCAAATAACTGGTTGGAAAAATGCCCAAAAAAGGGAAAAAAATAAGACTATAGAACGTTACTTTCTTGGTGAACAGATATCTCCTCCCATCCTTTCAGATGAGGAAAAACAATGT
>CM053769.1:31809930-31866935 GCA_028658325.1 Potorous gilbertii | reverse complement strand
GATTCTTTTAAAAAAAATTTTTCTTTCATCACTCTCATTGCTAAGAATAAAACTATATAATAACAGTTCAAGATAAGAGATGTAATGTCACAAAGCTTTATGAAACCATCAAATTTCCAAATAAATTATTGTAGTACTTTAGAGGGAGACCATCTTTGCCTAGAGTAGTCAGAAATTTTGATTTGAGTTGATTCTCACTGAATGAGTAGAATTTGTATAGGTGAAAAGGTAAGAGGAAAGTACAGATGAATAAAATTACCTAAGCAAAAGTTACCCAAAGAAAGGAAATAAGAATGTATATTGAGGGTGTTGATTTGGATACAACAACATATTCAAGAAAGTTAGCAGTTGGGGATAGTAATCTTGGAAAGTGTCAGACTTTTGGTTGGCCTTGAATGCCAGACTCAGGATTACTGACCATCCTGAGTAACCCAGTGTGATTGGAATGTAGGGTATATGTAGGAGAATAGAAACGTCTCCAGATCCCTGAACCTTTCTAATCTCCTCATTGTTCAATAGTAAATTCTATTTTTCCTTTTTCTTTGAAGAGAAAAGTAAAATAGTAATTAAATTACTAAAAACTTACTCCTGAAAATGGTTTTTTTTTTAATACTGAAGTGGAAAACAAACTGCATTGTAAGAGAATGCAAGTATTTTGGGAGTAGTTGGGAAAATTATCTGTTGTTTGGAATTATCTATTAGTGCTGATAATTGGCACACAATCATCTAAATTTAAATCATCTAGAGGCCATCTAGTTCAGAGGTAGCAAACTCATAATTTGGGCCATGCATGAAGACTTCTACACTGTCAAGGAAAGCCTGACCCAGACTAAAATGTACTTGGCAAATGTTTAACAAATATGCAGAAATACAGCAAAATGCTGGTGTTAATCTGTGGTTTTCTAAATCAATATGTGGCCAGTTCTATTTTAGTTTGACACTTCTGATCCAATTCAGCTCCTTACCTTTTTGAATGAACTAACTGAATATGCATTTGACTTTAAGGGAACTGAATACTACAGCCAAATCACAACAGATTAAGTAGCAGGAGATTGATTGCTTAATAATTTGCCACAAATATTTTTAGTGAACTTTCTGTATAATTAAATGATTCTATTTCCCAAACTTTTCCACACTACCATTTCAGGAGCCCATCTAATGACAAATAATATCTTTATGAAAAAAATTTTGTAGATTAACCTTTTTAGTTTCTTAAATCATTTCCCTCCATATACTTTCATTTCAGACACACACTGGATTAATTTAACTAATTAATTAAAGAACACACTTGGCAATTTCTTGCCTCCCCATCTTTCAATCAATTAATAAACATTTATTTGGGTATGTGCCAGGTACTATACTAAGTACTGAGGACAAAAATAAAATATTTTCTAAAAAGAGGCAAAGGACATTTCTTGTCTTGAAGGAGCTTATAATCTTATGGGGGAGACAATAAACAAAAAAAAATATGCAAAGCAAGCTATATACAGGATAAATAGTACGTAATTACAGAGGGAAAGCACTGTAATTAAGAGGGGTTAAAGAAGGCTTCCTATAGAAGATGGAATTTTGGAACTTAAAGGAACTCAAGGAGGTCAGCAGTCAGAGGAGGGAAAATACTCCAGGAATGGAAGATAACCAGAGAGAAAACCTGGAGCCCAGAGATAGAGTGTGTTATTCAAGGAATAGCCTGGAGGCCAGTGCCACTGAATCAAAAAGTACATATTGGGAAGTAAGATGTAAGAAGACTGGAAAGGTGGGAAGGGGGTAGGTTAAAAGGGGCTTTGCATGCCAAACACATTTTTTTGAATTTGATCCTAGAGGCAATAGGAAGTCACTGGAGTTTGAGTAAGGGATGGGTGTTTGTGTTTGTGTGTGTGTTTGTGTATGCGTGCATGTGTGATATAATCAGACTTGCACTTTAGAAAAGTCACTTTACTGGAGGAATGGATGACAGATCGGAGAGACTTGAGGCTAGCAGACCCATCAGCAGGCTATTATAATAACCCATACAAGGGATTATTATAAGGGCCTGTATTAGAGTAGTGACAGTGACAGAGAATGAGGGGATGTAGAAGATGTTGCAAAGGTGAAATTAACAGGCCTTGGCAATATTGTTATGAGAGGGGAGGGCTAGAGATAGAGAGGAACCCAGGATGATTCCTAGATTTCTAACCCAAGGGACGGAGAGGATAGTGTTACCCACTACAGTAATAGGAAAGGTGGATAGAGGGTTTAGGGGAAAAGATAAATTCTGTTTTAGACATATTGAGTTTAAGATGTCTACTGGATATCAAGTTTGAGATGTTTGAAAGGCAGTTGGAAATTCAAAATTGACTTCAGTTTGAGAATCATAAGCATAGAGTTGGTAATTAAATCCATGGGACTGATGAGATCAACAAGTAAAGCAGTATAGAGGGAAAAGAGAAAATTGCCCAGGAGAGAACACTGAGGAGCACTCATGCTTACAGGGCATAATCTGAAAGATCATCTAGCAAACAGAGGAGTGATCACATAGGTAAGGAGATAAATCAGAGAGAATGGTATCCTACCTATAGAGTAGGAGGCACAGTGGATAGAACACCAGGACTGGAGTTCAAATCTTGCTTCAGACACTTACTAGATGTGTGAACTTGGACAAGTCACTTAACTCTGTTTCCTTTTAATTTCTTCATCTGTAAATTGAACTGAAGAAGGAAATGGCAAAACCGCTCTAGTATTTTTGCCAAGGAAACCTCGAATTAGGTTATAAAGAGTCATACATAACTGAAATCACCGAACAACCAGAAGGGAGGGGAAAGAAAGTGGAAGCATCTGTTGTAGACAAGACTTATCCAGTTTAGCTACAAAGGGCAGAAGGGACATAGGACAATAGAAAGATCAAGTGAGGGTGAGGGAAACATGGGCATACTTGTAGACAGGGAGAGATTGAAAATAAGTGAAGGAGTGGGGATAACAGAGGGGGCAATCTGTTGGAGGATGAAATGGTATCACTTCAACAAGTAGAAGAGTTAACTTTGGCAAGGAATAAGAATAACTTCCTTATGTGAGAGAGAGATGGAAGTGGCAGAAGTCATCTGATGAGGAGTAAGGATCACATTGCTCCCTACTGATAAAATTTTGTGTGAGTTTTGAGGAAGTTGAAGAAGAAAGAGCTGCATTAAGAAGGTGTCATTTAAGTTGAGCTTAATAGAATAGGTCGAATAGGCAAATACGATGTCTTATTTCCCTGTTTAATACTGTATACTCTGTGAGGGCAGAGTCCTTCCCCGATCTGAACTTTGCCTATCTCCTAGTGTTTAGTATGAAATAAAATTTGTTGAATTGAAAGGTAGATTTTTGACTCAAAATCAGAACATTTTCTTGATAATTAAAGTTGTTCCTAAGTGGAATGAATTTTCTTGGGAGGTAATCAGTTCCTTATTTCCTAGAAGATTTCTTTTTAAAGCTAATAAGCACTTGTTGAGAATGTTTAGAGATTCCCATTCAGGTATGGATTGGATCATTTGACTTTTCAGGTTCAGGTCTCTTTATATTCTGAGATTCTATAAATATCGTTAACTGACAGTAGGAGCTGAGATTTGCCAAAAGAACAAAAGGGATTATTTTGTCTTCTCTCTTTAGTAGCTTGTTAGCAGGCCCATTGTGTGTATTCCCCTATACTGGAATATATCAGTAGGCTCTGTTGGTCTTTAAAAAAAAATGAAAAATATTTCTGAAATTTATCTATGAAATATTAAAAGATGAACTTATAATTACCTTTTAAAAATATTATCACAGAGTCCATAGCAATACCAAATACAAGATATATTACAAGTTTTTTCCCTTAGAATAAGCTGCAGTCACTGTCAACATCAAGCATTTCTCCACAAAGCTCAGAGTAGTTTTTACCTATTGAAACAATGTAACCAGATTCAGCAAAGCATTTAAAGGGAAACCTGAGTTAGAAATTTTGTATGCATTTTTCCATAAAACATAAAATACAGTATCAAACATTTTTACTGTATGCAACTGAAAGTCATAATTTTGAGTCAACAGTTTGGATACTTGAACTAGGATTGCAACTTTGAGAATCTTTTTGTTAACAGTAATACACACTTTTCAATTGTAACCAATTCCTTGTCATAGAAAAATTCTTCCAAATCCTTGTATTTTACTCATAGGAGTCAAAACCCCTCAAAACTGGAAGGGATATCAGATTCCAAATGCACTCTTTGAATACATTATTAACACGGTCAATTGGTCAAGAAGCATTTATTAAATACTATATTTTCCAGGCACTGTGCTAAGCACTGAGGCTACAGAGAAAGCCCAAACTTCATTTTGGGTTACAAACAATTTTTATACTTTGGAAATCAAGCAATTTTATTTAGATTCAAAGCTAATATCAGGGCTTATTTTTCGTTTAGATTCAATTCAACTAGACTTTAACATGTTTTCCCTTAAAATTGATTCAATTCAGGGGATCCTACTATGTTAAAGGCACTAAGGATACAAAGAATTTTAAAAATTACATGTGATAAAACTAAAAAACCATACAGATAATGTGCTATGAGGTTAAAAGCAGCAATTAACGGGGGTTAGGTGGTGGTGCGTTGTGAGAAGCAGGCTTACTGAAAGTGTGGTATAATGGAAAGAGCAGATGGCAGCATGGTGTAGTGCAGCATTTCCCAAAATATTTTGGCCACAGAATACTTTTGGACTTGAAATACACTGATGGAACCCATAAACGTTGATCTGGGGATCTGGAAAAATTCCAGGATAAACGGAAGGCTAGGAAGTCTACTCTTAGGAAATAGGAAAAGGAAAGACAAAGTCTATTTTCATAGCGGAAAAGAATGCACTTTTTATGATTTCATATATGAGAAAAAATTATTAACATTGCTAGCAGAATCCTTGTATCACACAGAACAGTATGGTAAACAGCAGTATAGTAGAAACAGCACTGTATGACAGTGAGAAAGTGGAAAGAGAACTTCAAGTTATGTAACCTGAGTTCAAGTATAGCTCTATTACTAAAATCCTGATTCTTTAATACTTAAGTCACTTAACTTTTGTGGACCTCTAATTCCTCAGGTGTAAAATGTTTTGGTTGCAAAATTGAGGCCATCAAACTAGACGTTATCTTGCCAAAAGTTATTATGAACAATTTTTGTTCATAGAAGTTGCATAGCTTAATGGATGTAAGCACCTTAAAAGGACTACCTTTTGTTATCTCTAGCATCAAGGCTGGTTGGTGGTAAGTGCTTAATAAATGCCTGTTGCTGCATAGATTACTTTGCAAAACAGGAAGACAGGGATAAAGGCCTTTCTCTGCTAAACACAAACTGTATGATCATAGTTGTCATTTAACCTCTCAGTGTCCCCAGGAAACTCTAGTTATCAATAGAGGGATTTTCCACACTAGTATAAAGTAACTGGAATTGCCCTTAGGATCCTGTTTTGTTGTTGATGACTATTAAATTAAAAGTAAACTTTAATAAAAGTAAACTTTAATGAAAGTAACTATTATTGCACTTAAAGAATTCTGTACGTGAGGTTGGGAAGACCGGGTTCTCCCCGTTTTGCCTGAAACGTGTAGTATTCAAATTCTGTCTCATACTAGTAATATGTAGTGTCTGGTCCTGGGCAATTCATTTACCCTCTCTGGGTCTCCATAAAATGAGACGATAGGACTATCAGATGGCCTCTAAGGTCTCTTTGTTGTTGAGTCTTTTTCAGTGGTGTGTAACCTCATTTGGGGTTCCGTGGCAACCATACTGGAGTGGTTTGCCATCTTCCTCTAGCTCAAAGCTGATGTGGAAACTTGAGGCAAACGGGGTTTAAGTGACTTGTCCAGAGTAAGGCAGGGCACATTTGAACACAGGAAGAGGAATATTATTGACTGTAGGCTAGGCTACCATTGTACCACCTAGCTGCCCGTCTAAGGTTCATACCAACTCTAAAATTATGACTGTATAATCACCTATTCCCAAACTCCTGGTATTACAGATTATGACCCCTTATTTTAGACTAGTTAGGGTTAAGATTAGATGACTTACTCAAAGGCCCTAAGATTCGCTGAGTGACTGTGAAGTGAGAAAACAGCTGGCACTTGGAGCGTGGGGTCTGAGTTCAAATGCCACTTATTTGCTTAAACTCCCTGAGCCTTGGTTTCCTTGAGTGGTGGAGGGGAACTGCAGGGAGGGAACTAGATCACTTTTCAAGGTCCCTTTCACTGTCCTTTAAAGCTACAATGTTACAAGTAGGTTCACCGCCTACCCCCTCATTTGTCACCTAGGACACTTTACCGGGTCTTCAGAGCCTTCCCCACGACCCCCCGCTCCCCCTCCCCTCCCCCATTGCAGGCTAGCCCTAGTCCGGAGTGGCCGCCCCAGGTTATCCTCGAAGCCCGTGGAGGAGCCAAGGCAAGCGAGGCCAGAATGAGAGAACTCAAAGCAGGCCCACTCTGTACACAGCCAGGCGGCAGCGGACCTATCACAACGGTTAGCTCCTGTCCCTGGGGTAACAACACGGTGTGACTCCGGAATACCGGGTCTCCACGACCCTAAGCACGGCAGCCGGCGTCCTCCGCCCGGCTGAGGGGCTGAGCCGACATGGGGACAGGTGGACACACTTCCTCGCCCGGGCTCCGCAGGATCCTGGCCTGGGTGTCGGCGGGTGCCGCCGCTCTCGCTCCTTACTTTTAGCCCTTCCCGGATTTGTGGCCCAGGCAGGCGATCGACTGGGGCCCGGGCCGCCTCCCCCACGCGCGGGGGTCTCTCGCTCCCTTTTAAAATGGCGGCCGCGCGTCGCGAGCTTGGCACGCGCCCCTTCTTTACCGCCCCCTCCCCCCATACACCCCCCCCTCGGCGCCGCTCGCCTCCCCTCAGTGCCCTCGGGGGGCCGGCGGGAGGCCGGGAAGGCAGGAGGGGGAGGAAGGGACGAGAAGACTCTTGTCCCGCGCGGGCCCAGGGAGCCCTGGAGCGCCAAGCGGATCAACGACCTGGAAAAGGGAGGAGGAGGGGAAGCGGGAGCAGCGGCAACAGCAGTTAGGGACGCCTGCGCCTCGACTCCAGGAGAGGCGGTACCATCCGGGCCCCGGCCCCCCGGAAGTGACGTCGCCGC
Organism: Potorous gilbertii; assembly: GCA_028658325.1. Classification (NCBI taxonomy): domain Eukaryota; kingdom Metazoa; phylum Chordata; class Mammalia; order Diprotodontia; family Potoroidae; genus Potorous; species Potorous gilbertii. The sequence goes on along the minus strand of CM053769.1, from coordinate 31,859,828 downwards.
AGGGGCGGGCACTCGCCGAAGCGCCCGTTTCGCTTTGCCGCCTACCCCAGCCCGCGCCATGTCCCGCCGCCCTCTACGGTGACTGACTTCTCCCCCGCCCTTTCTTCCCTTTGGGGCGAAGCGGAGAAGGGGGCGGCGGGGGTCCTCCCTTCAGAGCTGCTCTGTTGAGCCGCTAGTCTTTTTCTTGGAGACACGACATCTCCCAACCCGTCCAGCCTCCTCGTAGCGTCCTCTCCCTCGTCTCCCAGTTTCTCCTGCAGAAGCGGGTGTCGGTCCGAAAGGAGCCCCCGATGTCTCCCCCTCCCCCCGCCCGTGTCCCTTCTCGTCATTCGACTCCCTAGTTTATCCTCCCCCCCCCCCACTCCCACCGTGAAGTGTCAGTCACCGGGCCCTGGGCCCGCCTCTTCCGGCAGCGGCGGCTCTCAGGTTCGGTTGCCTCCTCCCCTCTTCCCTCCCCCAACCCCCCTCCCCGTGTGTCTCCCTCTCCCTCCTCTCTCCCTCTCTCTCTCTCCCTCTCTCTCCCTCTCTCTCTCTTTTGTGAGTTATAGCAACCGTTGCCTTGTGAATCAAGCGCCATAGTCACCGTAGTCCTGGCGACTGTTACCCATCAACAACAACTACTCCTCTCCTCCTCCTCCTCCTCTTCCTCCTCCTCCTCCCCACCACCACCATCTCCATCACCCACCAACAACACCACAATAATCCACAGCCAAGGTGAATATTATTCTATATCTACATGTGTGTGGGAGCGTGTGGATGTGTGTGTACGCGTGTGTCCGTGCGTGTGTGTATTTGTGTGTGTGTGTATGTGTGTGCGCGCGTGTGTGTGTGTCTCACTCTTCTGCTGCTGCTTCTCACACCCCGGGAGCTGCTGCTGTTAGCTGCTGCTGCTGCTGCTGCTGCTTTTGGGGCTTCTCTCTTGCTGGAGCTTGTTTACAATTTATATTTACTAACTATATAGATAGACTAGGATGTGTGTGTGCGTCTTGCGCCCCCCAGTCTTTCCCCCCTCTCTGGTTGCACTTTAGGGATGGAGTGTGATCTGGGGGGTCTGTGGGGAGTGGGAGAGGGAAATACAGTTTTCTGATTGGTATTGTGGAATATTTCTGATCTCAAAGCTGAGGAGGAGGGTCAGGTGGAGAAACCAGAAATTTTCTTCCCTTTCTTTTTTCTTTTTTAAACCTGTATGTTTCCTGCTTTTTTTCAAAACCGAAATAGATTACAATGTGCAGGAGGAGCCAGAGGTATTTTTTATTTTTTGTTGTTGTTTCTTCACTTGTAGGGCCTGGTATGAATTTTTTTCCCTTTAACCTCAAACACTGGTGAACTTTTCCCACCTCTTATTTCCTTCGTTCTGTCCTCTCTTTGCTGTGTGATAAATAGGGTATTCTTCTTTAATCACCAGCAGTTTCATTGTTTTCTTTTTCTTTTAAAACTGTATTTTCTTTGTGCTGCAAACAGTCTTAATATCCATTCAGCACTCTTCTCCCTTCTCTTTCTCTCCCACCCTTCCCCTCTAACCCCCTCTCCACACACACTGAAGCCAGGGGCCTCTTTACTGTGTTCTTGCTGCTTCGGAGAAGGAGATTTTTTTTTAAAGTGTCTTTTTTTGTGTGTGCTTGTGATTTAAACCGGATGCAGAGCATCTGTGATAGTTGGGTTAGTAGTTATTGACAGAGCTTTATCTTCATGTGGAGATGGGAGGGGTGGTAGTGAGGTTCCATTTCACTTTGATAAACCTACAAATAGTGGAGAAGGTCTTAGTAATTTACATTGATGTTATAAGATTGTGTTTTAAACGGAGACAGGACTGAAGACAGCTTTGAGAGAATTCAGTTTATAGTGGTATTTGTGAGTTGTGGTACTTGGAGCTTTCTCTCCCCACCCCCCCCCACTCCAGTTCATTTTCCTTCGAGAGTTGAAATTGAAGTCAAGTTATTCATAAAGAATGTATGAAGCTTCTCAACTTGAAACCTGTGTATATTTCCCTTACTTTGTGGTTTAGATCTAGAGACTTCTGTTCTTAACATTTTCTTTGTATTTACTTTTTTGTTTTCACTGGACATCAGATTTGTTTAGTATTCTCTCATTTAAAGGGCTATTACTTCTGAAATATTTATGTTTATATTTGTTTTTCCTATGTAGATATAACAGATTAGCTCTTCACCAACAGGGTTGATCTTTAGAGTTAACCCAATTTTACAGTGCAAACTCCCTAAATTTGTATGTTGTATAGTGTAACTTTTAATTACTTAATAGGAAAGTGGCATTACTTTTTATTAATGTACATTTGTGGAAATAAATGTAATTTCTTTGTTTCCAGTTTGGAACTTGTTAAATCATGACTTGATTATGCCTTGGTTCCTAGTAACAATCTCAACTAAGAAGACATTGATATAACTTTAACTAATAGGGCAAACTGAAGAATGTGACAGTTTGAGATTGTAAAATGTTAAGCAGGTTAAATAGTTGTAATGCTTGAGTAGGACTAATCTTTTGCCAAAGAAGAGTTGTGTTTCTCTAAGTTTTATTTCCAGTGAATGCTTTATATAACTGAACGTGATATTTTGGTCTGAGAGCAGTCTTTCTCAATTTCTGAATGTCAAATCTGTAACCCTACGTTATATTCTTTTTTACTTGGAGGAATGTCAAATGCCCCAATAGTTTCTGATCCTGAAGCTCCTGAGTCTCATAAACTCTCGATAAAGTTAATAGTTTTGCTTTCGTTAGATACCGGTTCAGACTTTGTCATTTGCATAATGGGGTTATCAATAGAGTAGACTATGGTGTAATGTTATGGTTTAGTATTTTAATGTTCAAGATTCAAGAATTTGCATCATGTTAAGGAACTTATAACCATTACACACAGATTTTGGATTTTAAAAAATTAGTGTCATATTGATGTGAGTGCAGAACTTTCATAGGTGTAGCAAAACTATTAGTTAAAAAGAGATTATTGGTAAAGTTACACTCACAGAAGATTATTTCCACTTGATAAGTGAGTCAACTTCATTTACATAGGCCTTTAAAATAAATACTGAGATACTTGGCAGATTTGTTAACCTTAAAGATAATTACAGTTAATATAATGAGTGATTTTGCTTATCATTTTGATTATTGCCCTCTTAATGTTCCTCAGTAGGATTCTGTAAGTAAATATTTGTTCTTAAGTTTTAGATCTAGCAAGTGCTGATGCTGTCCTCCATTCTTTGAAAGTACCTAGATTTTGGGGGAAAAAACCCAATAAAAATACTCATTTAAATATATATATATATATATATATATATATATATATGTATGTACACATATATATCTGTTTTATGTAGCTGAACATTTATTGATTTGTGTTTTAATGCCCTCATACATTTAATATATGATATATCTTGAACTTTCTGAATTGTTTGCAGTATTTGTTCTGGTTTATTGGTTGAATTAAAAGAAAATAGATACTTTTTGTGTCATGCATTCATAAGTAGTAAACCAAAAACCATTCATTACAGATGTAGTTCCCCAATCTTTTCATGAAGTAGAAGAATTAGGCCTACTTCATATAATAAATGCTGTATCTTTTTTCTATCATTCATATAGACTTGTGCTATAATCATAAGGATTTTAAATGTTCCAAGCCTTTCAGTCTGATATACTTTATACCCTGTTACATTAATAACATGATTTTTAAAGCGTTGAAATTTATTTTCCTTTTTTTAGGAAACAAACTAGAGATTCAAAATAAATGCAGTCTATCAAAGATAAATTCATTGCTTTATTTGAGTACTGACAAATCTTGCTTATTGGTAAGGTTTTAAATCATTCTTTAAAAAATTGTACTTAGTGCTTTCATCTGAACTTTCTAACAGGGAAAAAACTGTAGGCGGAATATAAAGACTTCACTTCTTTAGATTTTGAATGTGTGTTTTTCTTCGTTGAATGGTTAGCTAGCTCATCCAAAGTGTAAGGAAGAGTAAAAGCAAACTTAGAACAATATAACAGGAATGCTACTCTTGATAAAGTTATACAGAAAATAAGGACATTCGGTAGGTACTTAGATTACTGAAATAAACTCAAAATTGTGAATAGCATCATATAATCATTTTGTGTGCTAAGTATGGGGATAAAGAAAGTCATATCCTTGCTTTAAAAATGAGTATTTAAAATTTCTCAAACAGATTTTTTTTTTGCTGACTACTATTATTTGGACATCTTTAGAATGGTCACCACAAAATACATTTTGAGCTCCCTGCTCACAGGTGCTTAGTGCTCCCATATTTTGGAAAACCACGATTAAGTGGATTTGACTAAATCTAGCTTGTTAGGGACAGATGGCTTCTTTAAACAGGTGTCACTTTCATTTCTAGTGCATTGTGTTGGGACTTCCAGTGGCTCACAAAAGGGCTGTCTAAAGCAGGTGGCATCCTTTGCTTTTGTCATTACTAAAATCTACTTTCAGAGCTAATTATTTTTCCAGGAAGAGGTACTTTTTAATAAGTGATTTTTTAAAGATAGTTTAAAACTCTTGTAGTTACTAAACACAATATTTCATTTTTTATATCTTTATAAGTAGCATAACATGAACCCTTTTGTAAAATCATTTAATTTTTGATAATATTGCTTAACTCCTTTGGAATACACAAAGAAAATTCAAGTTATTTGCCAGTTCAAATAATGAGGTAATTTTGCAGGGTACGAAGTCATAGTAGTTGAAAATGAAGTACAATTTGGTTACCATGAAAAGTGAGCTCTAACTTTCACATATGATGTATTTTTTGAGTGTAGCATATTATAATGTGAATGTTTTATATTGAAAACAGGTGAAATTTTAGTAGTTTTATTTTACCACTTTTTTTTTTTTTACTAATTTATGGATGAAAACATTTTAAATCATCTTAATAACAGATGCTAAAGTTTTCAGGAGTATTTTTAAAAAGAGGAATTTTAGGATAAGTTTCAAAAATGAAATTCTGTATTCATCTTCTAAATTAAGCCACATCCACCCGTTAGTCTTTAAGGTCCCTTTCAGTGCTATCTTCATTGTGGGAATTTTACATTTCCTATAGCAAATGCACCAGAGGGTGCTATGCTATTTGGATTGCCGTCACCAAGCAACATGAACTTATTTGGACTTTTAGTTTATGGAAAAAAGACATCTTTAAAAAATTATGGGCGTTTTTAAGCTTATATTGGCCTGAGATTGTATAAGAAAATTGAGCACAATTTAGTTTTTAGAATTTTTGCATGCAATATATTGTTTTTTATTGATAATATGTATCAGTATAGCATATACCAATATTAAGACATAGTCCTTATTAAAATTTAATTCAAAATGAAAATCTGAAAATGTTAACCTACTTGTGTAGTAGGGTGCACGATGACTTTTAGTAAATTAATCTTTATATCCATTAGTTTACCTAACTTGAAATTTGTCATTTTTATAGTATGCATTCACAATATATTGCCCTCTAAATTTGCTAGTACACATCAATATTATTCACGTTTATTTAAAACATATAAAAAAATAAAATTTAATAGAAATTGTACTTTTATTTTTTATTGAATGACTTAAGGCTATCATTAGGCTGTGCCAAAGAAGTGAAAATTTAATTATTTCAGTTTAATTAAATTAATGTAAATGAACTAGAGAATTTATTTCGTCCAAATTCACTCTGGTACTGACTAATCGGTTTGGGTAAATGGAGTTAATGTACCTATTCTACCTACTTCTGAGAATTGTTGTAAAGAAAGCACTTTGTGAACCTTTTAAAGCATTATTATGAATTTTTATTAATAGCTAACTAGAAAATTGTCACCTCTGTCTTGCTTTGTATTGTATTGATTTGGAAGAGTGATTTTGGATTTTGCATTGTCTTCTGGGTATAATTTTTTACTCAAGGGAAGTTTTATGGGAGGACCAAAGAATCAAAATCGTATACTATTAAGTGAAACATACATCAGTGTGGGCTAAAAGAGCCTGGTACTGGTAATAATAGTAGTAATAGTTAACATATGCATAAAACTTCATAAATATTGCCTCATTTTGCCCTGGGAGATAAGTGCTATTATCTTCACTTTACAGACTAGGAAAATGAAGTGGGTAGATATTGTCACTTGCCCAGGGTCATGCAGCTACAAACTATCTTGAGACCAAATTTGAACTTGGATCAGGATTTGAACTGAACTACCTCTTAAATAAATATAAGTAGTTGTGGTGCTGTGAAAAGAGCACTGACTTTGGAATGAGAAGACTTAGCCTTATCCCAGACTGTAACTCTTAATTAGTTTAGTTGACTCTGGCCTCCGGAAATCACACCTTTGAACCTCAATTTCTTTATCAGTAAGATGGGGATAATAAGGCTATCATTACTCACCATGTAGGTGAATTATCATAAGGGAAGCGCTTTGTAAATCTCAGAGGACTTATATAAATATGAACGATCATTAGTAGTCAATGTTTTTCTCTTATTCTGAAGACCTTTTATACGATGTTATATAGGCAACTCTTAACTGTAATTATTCCTAAAAGTGACTTTATATTAAATCATAGAGCTACATATGTCCTAACAGGGAATAAGGTATAGATATCAAAGCCACAAATTACAAAAATGCTTTTATAAAGCAGTCCAGTTCAGCAAACATTAAGTGTCTGCTAAAGAGTTAGACATTGTAGATGCTGGAATACAAATACAAAACTGAAAATAGCTCAGTCTTCAGGGAGTTTATATTCTCCAAAGGGTTTAAGGTTTGCCAAGTGCTTTCTTCACAACAACCTGTGAGATAGACAGTACAGATGTTGTTATCCCTATTTTTTTGACCTGCACACTGAGGCTCTGAGAGGCTAAAGGACTTGTTCGTGGTCACACAGCTAGTGGAACTCAGGTCTGTCTGTCAGTCCAGAATTCTCCACTAGGGCATGCTGCACCCATACAAAATCAATGATTTAGATCTGGAAGGAACCTTCAAGGTCTTAGCTCAGTTTTCTAATTTTGCAAGTGAAGAAAATGAGGCTTAGAGAAGGGGAAATAACAACCAAAATTATAGAGCTAGTGAGTGTCAAAATCAGCATTGAAACCCCAGTTCAAGGTCAGATTCCTTCTAGATTTTATGCTCCTCATGTTAATAAAGTTAGAGGAATCAGGTTTGCTTAAGAGTTTTTTGTTTTCTTGACCCCAAAAGAATTAGAACTTAATAACCATACACTCTGTCTGTCTCTTCTCTTTCTCTCTGTCTCTCCATCTCTCTTCTCCCTCTCCTCTTTTCTCTTTATTACTGCCCTCCCCCACCCCTCCACACACACACTCCTCTCCTCTCCTTTTTCCTCCCTTGACCTTTCTCATACTAGCTATGTGACCACTAGTTACAGTTCTGGGCCTGGTGTCAGCAAGACCTGAGTTCATATCACCTCAGACTTTCTCAGAATGACCTGAGTTCAGATAGCACCTCAGATAAAAGGTTATTTTATACTCTGGGCAACTCAATTAATCTGTTTGTCTCAGTTTCCTCAATTGTAAAATGGAGATAATTACAACATCTACCTTCCACGATTGTTGTGAGGACCAAATTAAATAACAGTTGTAAAGCACTTAGTTCCTGCCAAATAGTGTGTGCTATGTAAATAGTAGCTATAATTATTATTAAATCACTTAACTGCTTAACTTCCCAGGTAACCCTATAGAATAGAAATTACAGTTGAATTGCTTATCTACATTAGTGGAATGAATTTCCATGTTGGAAATCCCCTGTACCGGTGAAATCATTGGTCAACCCCTTTACCGTACCCTAAAAGCATCTGTATATCCTCTCCTCTGTTTATCAGATTTCCTTCTGAAATTTCCTATCACATTAAATATGACAGACCATAATATTTGTTTGAAAAACTTTGCTTTCCTTTGAAATTTTGTTATGTTATGCTCAGAGTAAGGTATAATTAATGCACATTTAACTACCCTCAATCAAACCATGTGTCTATATTCCTCAGAGCAAATTCTGTATAAGTGGTTAACACTAAGACATTACCTATGATATGGGCAGTCATATAACATCTAGCAACACAAAACCAACAGCAATCTGTCTGTCTGTCTGTCTATCATATAAACACACAATCATGATTCTTGAATGTCATCTTTCTATCAAAATGTAATTTCCTTTTCGTATTTGTCTAAAGAATTTTTTCTCTATACATCAGTCACCTTTATATTTTCATCAAAACTCTAAGCCTTATATTAAATCGTTATAAAAGTTCTTTACCATGAATATTCTACCCAGTTTTTTGTGTATTGATGGGTTCACCAGGAAATGATTCTTCCACTTTGTTACTTCCTACTATTAGTCTCCATGTCATAGAAGTATAAAATTTAAGAATCAATGAAATACATTTTAGTTAACTTTTCAAAATTTCACAGAGGTATTAGTAAAACCTTATAAAGTTGCATGCAGCAAATGGTAATTTTGGCATAAGTTGCTTTCTAATTTTGTGCTTAAGTCTATTAAGGGGTCTTTAGATCTCAGACACACAAAATATAAACATGAAGACTGAGCTATTTGCAGTTTTGTGTTTGCATTCCACCATCTACTGTGTCTAACTCGTTAGCAGACATTTAATGTTTGCTGAACTGAAGTGCTTTATAAATGCATTACTATAATTGGTGGCTTTGATATCTATACATTATTCCCTTTTAGGACATATGTAGCTCTGTGATATATACTTGGTTTTCTTAGGGTGCTAAAGAATAGATAAGGATTCCCTTTCTCAACAGATACTTTGTGCCATCTCTTAAGTTGCTGTTCAATATTTTATTGTATTTCTCTGTTTTGAGGTATGTTGTAGAAATTAAGTATGTACTTGGGAGTTAAGGTCATATATATACATAAATTCCTATAATTTTGCTTGAGCTATGTCTGATTTCTCTTTTCCCAGATTATCAGCCTGATTTATTTGTTCTAGAGAAAGTTGATCTGACAATTTATTTGCTTTTTAAACTGAATTTTATGGAGAAATTTTTCCACTTTTATATTTTATCTGTATTGAGGCCTGCCTCTTAATATTGCCTATATCAGAGGTTTCAAACATGGAACCTGCAATACTCAAGTGTGACCCAGATCAGATTAAAATGCAATTGGGGTATATTTAACAATAAGTAAAAGTATAATAAAACATAGATAATATTAATATGTGGAATTGTAAGTCAACATGTGACCTGCAGGGATTCTTATGTGCAGTGTAGTGATTCCCATTTCTTTTTGGGCTATATAAGCCATAAACTTTATAAGAGAATATATAATTCTCTATTTTTTTTTTTAGTACATAACACCTATTCTGGATGAGTTACTTTAATGATTTGGGCATTCCATACTATCTTATGAGATCCTTGTTCAAGTTTTCAGTAGAGGATCTACCCTTTACGCTAAAGGGTCTTCCTTCACTTCTTTTAATATTTTATTCATGGTACTTGCCTATTATTCCTCACTTTCACTTCTAGTCACCCACCTTGGAGAGGCAGAATGGTGTAGTGGAAAGAATACTGACTTTCAGTGCAGAGGACTGGGAAGTAGAACCAGCCTCTATGACTTAACATCTCTATGACCTTGAGTAGTTCCTTAACTTCTATGAGCTTACGTTTCTTCATCCTTAAAATAACAGGGTTGTGTTAGTTGACTTGTTAGATTCCTTCTAGCTCCAAATCTATGATCCTGTGACCTTCCTTTTACCTTACTTGTCATTTTTGGTAATATGCCATGCCTGTATTTTTAAATCTAGAGCTTACCTTTCTTTTTCAGCATATATCTAACATGTAACTTTCAAAACTGTCCTACTTGTCTGTGATTCCTTTTAAAAAAATTTTTTTTTGGTGGTGGGAGAGGAGTCCTATCGCTAGCCCTCTTCACACTCATTTTACATTATTCTTTCAATCAACTGCAATTTTGATCCTGCAGAGGTTATGAGGGTCTGTGATCCACAGTCATTTAATGGCACCAGGAGAATATTGTTGTTAAAAAGATTGGTTGTTGTGGCAATAAGCAGCTTGGGACTATTGACAACACTGTACAATTTTTCAAATGCAATCTAGCTTGCTTTCTTCCTTCTATTCAATTCTAGTCCTAGCTTATTGTTATTAGTGGTGTCTGTTCAAGATATATAAACAAATGAACTATGGGCCGTCATTCATGTGTATGTAACATTGTGGATCCACTTGAAGTTTTGTTTTTTTTCATTTAGTGATCATGGATCTCATTGATGAGGCTCTGTAACATCCTGATTCTTTCTGCAGTCGGTGCAGTGATATCCACAAACAGAACATTTGAGGAGTTTCACTATCTCTAAGGGATCTCTCTTCTGTTTCGTATATATAATTATACTTAGCACCATGAATTAGGCAGAATCTTAACTCTAATACCTCGCCACCCACCACCTCTTCTTTTTGAAAATAGATTTGGAATGTATTCTTTATGGATGTAGGAAGAAAGCCACCAAGAAATATTTCTTGGACATGATGATTTATAACTTTTATCTGTATTTTGCTGGGTAAACATCCCTCTTGCTATCTTCATCCACCTGACCGGCCATCTTTCTTTTGGTCTACATCAATAAAATATGCATGCATGTTATGCCAGTGGTGTTACATATTTGGTTGACTCTAATCTCTAAGTCTTTAACTTGGCATTGTACTGCTGTACTTGAAGTTCTACAATAGGCTGTTTTAAGTCCAAGAAATACTCTCTATTTGGGTGCTATGGTATCAAAGAATGATAGACTGGGAATATCAGGAGACATTAGTTCTGCTCACAAGTTCTTCACTATCCTGCTTTGTGACCAGGTCCCTTCAACTTCTCCAGCCTCAGTTTCCCTGTCTTTCCTTAGGTGAGTCACTAATATCCCCATTAGGTTTCAGTTTCCTCATCTGTGAAATAAATGGGTTGGACCGGTTGATTTCTAAGGCCCCTTCTAGGCCCAACATTGTGTGCTGCTTTAATTCTGTTACTTTGGTAGCTAGGCAGTAATCAAGGGGAAACCTGCCCTTGGTTAAGGGACTAGGCCACAGCTATGGTATCTTCTTAGAATCATCCACCAGGTCAGGGCCTCTACATTGAGCAGGGGGTAGGGACACTGACCTTTAAATCCACAATTCAAGAGGTCACTCAATCCTAGAGACAGATTTTCAGCCTGAGCAATATTGTGAGAGGTAGTTAAGGCCCCTGGTTTACCCCTGAGGAGCTCAAGTCCAGAATGCAATTTTCCAAGATTGTGGATGTTAAGTATTTGGAGAGACAAGTCTCTTATTACTAGTTATGAAATTAACTCCTTTGAATACCAGTGGTCTCATATCTTAAGTTTTCCTTGAATTTTCTTCTCATGCCTCCCTTTTTTCTCAGGGGGGATATTAGGATAAAACTTACCAGAGAATCTGAAAATGTTGTGGTAGCTTCTCCACAAGGCCCAGAGGTATTCCTGACATTTGGGGTGGGGGTGGGGGTTTGCTGCAGGAAAAATTACCCTAGCACATGCCATAAGTCACAGGAGTCTTAAGTTCATCATTTTACTATGATAATTTTATCTCCAGAGGTATTTCCTTAATTGAGATATTTTTTGGGGGGACAAGTGCTTGTTAATGCATTAATACTTTTATTAAAGTACAGGATCTAAAGATTGAAAATAAGTCAAATGACTTAATCTTCAATTTTCTAATGTGTTAAGGAGGCATTTCTTACCTCTCACCTCAATTCCCAGAGTAGATTTCAGAGATGGAGACAGATAAGCACAAGCAGTTCATTGTTAGTACCACCAAGTTAAATTTAATGTATATTGAAAAGAATAAGCCATAAAATGGCTTGGTGGTTTTGTATACAGCCCCTATTTCCTGGCCTTCTTTGTATATGAAAACAGTTATGTTTAATGATTTTCTAGTTAATTTTTTTTAAAGAATAGATACATTCTTTACATCTCACACTTGTAGAAATCTAACAGGAATTTTTTACAATTATAGATCAATGGAAGTTCTTATTTTTTATAATTTTCTTGAATCTTCTGTTTATTGAGTAATATAACCAGATTCTTAAAATATATATCACATTTTATCTGTGAATTCATTTCCTCCCACAAAATAAGTGTGAGTTATATCTGTCTTTACTTAGCTGAAGAAGTAGTAGAACTGGACCTTTTAACTTCTGACTAAACCACAACTGCCAATTAGGCATTTGTTCTAGAAGAAGGAGCACAGAAGGATGTAGAGTTGGGAAATGAGTTCAAGTACAAGCTCTGAATGCTACTTGGTATGTGACCTTGGGCATGTCACTTAAACTCCCTGTGTCTGAGTTTCCTCTTTTGTAGGATGGAGATAATACTATGTATACTACCTTTTTCACAGGATTATTGAGGAAAAAATGCTTAGTAAATCTTATAAACAGCTACAAGTAATCTTATAAGCAGCATCAGATTAATTTACAAGGTTGATATAACTGTCATAACACGTAGCCTTTTCTTGAAAGTGCTGACAGTGTACAATACTTTCATGCCTTTGGGGCCACAAATAGGGAGAAGAGAAAGAAAGAAGCGGAAGTGTTGCCAGTAGATCCTGGAATCATTTAATGTTTCCTCTATGCTACTTTTTAGCTATTCTAAGTTTTTGCATACAGAATGGAAAGATTTTTATTGAAAAATCTAGTTTCCAGCTATTATTTTGATACTTTGAAATAACCATGATTTTTCTTGGTATGGGCATTTACTCTTCCCTTGCCCCAGATCTGAGCACAAGTCCTTTACAATTCATAAATTGTTGGGCCAAAAAAAAAATTATTACCAGAAAGCCAATCTTCTGGTGATAAGCCTTACCGTACTTAGCTTGATTTTGACTGACAGACAGTCCACATTTGCTGACTTGTGTTCAGTGTCTGTCCAGCTTGGTGTAGAACTTTCCAGACCTTGTTCTTCACTACCGTGGGGTTGAACTTCAGTGAAGGACAGATTGCACCTTTTCTGTGAACTTAATGGACGCAAAAATTTTTAGCTCCCAGTATGCCTGATAATGAATAAGGACGTTCCTTTATAGAGATTATATTCTAAATTAAACATACACATCCATAGAAAAGAGGAAAGAGAAAATCCTGCTTATGTGCCAGAAAATAAAAATGATGGATTGACTTAGTTTCTTACCTTCTTCTCTGTGTGGGAAATTCTGAGTTGTCTTTGTGGATGTGTTTGGTGATTGGACCAGGTTTTCTTTCCTGCTTATATTCTGAACTGGCATTATTTGGAACAAAAGAGTGTAGCCTGTCTCATCCCTAATAATGCTTTGTCTGATTGACAGCCAGTTATACCTAATGACAGTATTAGACAGTGGTTTTCAGAAAGTCTTAGTTTAGGAGAACACCCCACCCCTTTAAAATGTAATGATTGGACATTATTAGATGATTTGCAAATTTACAACTTCAAAATGTGTAGTTAAATGCATAGAAATTTCTGGCTTTAAGCAGTCAAAGATGTCTTAATGAAAAACCCAGTATGTAAAAATTCTGTTACAAAACATATAAATTTGGGAGTACTTATTTGCATTACAAATAGAAACTTTATTTTGGAGCAAGATTTGTTGTATACCCCACCCCTGCTTGTATTTTAAAATGTCAGTTATAGAAAATCAATTTCCGCATTTTTCAGGAATATTTATATGAAGTAGTGCATTACCATAAGAAGTTGTACACTCTGTTAAAAATATCTGGTTTCCACATACTATGCTTCTTTTATCTGAACTAGTACTTGGGACATGAATAAGTTGTAACATCAGTTTTTGTTTCTGTTAATAGGGTAAAATTAAAGACACGAGCAATTTTTGTTCTCAGAGTTACATTTATATGAATTAGGGAAGTTATTGAGTACCAACTCAAATTCTTCCTACACTGTTGCTTTATGGAGGGTACTTGTAGCAAATATTTCATAAGCTTTAGGGCTGAAATTATTGATTTGTTACAGTAGATGACAATATTGGACCACTGGATTGTAATGATAGTTTTAAAGTAGAAAACTAACTTAAGATATTTTTTTTTAGGATGGACATAGTACTAGAATAGAAGTGAACTTGTATTTTAGTATTCACTTAAAATTTTAGGTCTTGAAAGCAAGTTTGGATTGCTTTGAATGGGGAATGGGAAGTTAATTTTGATCGTATTGAACTGAGGTGGATAGGATTTACTGTGGTGGAGAGCTTAGAGTTCCAAGCAACTGTGATTAGGAAGGAGAAGAATTCATGCAAACAGGGAAATGTGGTGATTCTTCCTTGTTTCCTTGTTTTATTTTCAATAACTGTTGCTTTTCTAAGTTTATGAAGATGTGAGCTTAGAGGCAGCTTGTCTTTGATTCTTTAGCCTTTATATTGAGTTGTGCTTGTATTAATGTGCATTACATTCTGGAAGCTTTCAAATCCTATGGTAGTCTTATATGATTCATGGTTTCTTTGAGCTTTGGAATGCACCAAATTACCTTTTGCTTTGTAAGCCTTTTATTAATTCCAATAGATGGCACAGCATATCCAGAACAATAGTATCTTAATCTGAGGGGATGGAGTAAGAATCAGAGGAAGATATGGGAAAGAATGAGAATAGTACAAGTAGACTAAAAAGGAGAATAAGAAATTAGTGAAAAGATGATTATAGGGCCAAAGTAGTTGAACATATATATAAGCGGTAAAGATAAGCAGTTAAGGCATACTGGAGAAAGCAAAGAAGAATGAGCAAAAAAAAGTCTGAGGAAGGAAGTAATGGTAGTTATGCAATATTATTTTGACTAATTATTTGAACTGATTGGCAAGAGAAGCTGATAAGATTATTTTAATATTATAGACACTACTTTTTAACATGAAGGTATCTGTAGTTGTTATAGACCTTTAGTAGTTGTATTTGGGAGAAAATATGAATGTTTTACACAGGGAAATATTTAATGGAAATGTGTTTCATTTTAAGTTAATATTGGCATAGTTTAATAAATTTAGGATATTCTTAGTCACCTGGGGTATGTGGTTATTCTAGAAATATCTTAATTTTTATCTCAAGTTTAGTTATAGCTCAAAGATTTAGGTTATTGGAAAACCATGTACTATATAAATTATGTATTTTAATCACACCTTGTCTATAGAAATAAAGAGGAATCTTTTTTTTTTACTGTTACATGAAGGTAAATTAAATCCATTATCAAATAGAACCTAATTTGTACCAAAAACAGTGCTTAGCATTATATTTGGGATTCATTTTTTTTTGACTTGTGTCATGATGTACAGTTAAATAATGCAAGTGTTTGATTTTCTTCTTATCAGATAATATTTCATGATCAGGAAGCTTGTTCTTAGTTGTTGGTCAAGTCTTCTGTTTAATAATTCCAGATTCCAGTACTTGAAACCTGACCTATTATTGAAAAGAGAACAAGCAAAAGAATAGTACTCTATGTTAAAGTACACAAGGAAAAAAATTGTTTTGAGATATGACAAAGGTGACATTGGTGTGTAGAAGATTCATCATACTTGTAAAAAAGCCTTCATAGAAATGCTTCTCTCCTTTGTATTCTGTAATAATTTTATTAGCTTTCAGAAAGCATTTCTAAATGTTAAGATTTTGAAGTCTTTTAGGATTCCGATATCTGCGTACATTTTATTTGAAAAGCATGTTGCCTCAACTTAAGGGTATTTTCTGAAACCTTATTTTAGTTGGTTGCAGAATAAGACAGAATTGATAATTTTTAAGAATTTAAATTTTAATGTGAACAGAAATTCTTTTAGAATCCTGTTATAGAGTCCACAAATACTGGAACTAATTGCCATAGATGTTTCTATAGTATAAAATTTTTTTCTTTGTTAAAACTTTAGAGTAATCTCTCTTACAATTAAAGTTTTTTTTTAAAGTAGTTCCTTAGTTAACCATACTCAGTGCTTTAAAGTTTTCTACAGAATTCTTTTTATTTCTTAGAATGGGAGAAGTGCTAAGTATTCTAAAGCTCCCATTTTGAGAGGTGATAAGGAACAAGAACTAGCTGTTAATGACTGAGTTGGAGAGGTATTTGTAAAATAGACTTTATTCAAGAAGAAAAGGGAGAAAGACTAATTGAGAAAAGGCAAAAATATGGTAAATAGTAAGGAAGAGTATGTGTTTGATGACCTGACGTCATTCAAGACAGTTTAGTAATTTCTTTTTCATTGCCTTTGGGGGAAAAGCAGTTCCTTTCGCCTCTTTCTTTGGTTGGGGTTCCATAGTTGTGAGGGGAAGCTCATTTTCCAAAGCTTAAGGCTATAACTGAAAAGGGAGTGGAAGTAGATGAAGAACTTTGTTTACTCATTGATCAGAACTGTTCTGTGAACAGACTAATTTTATATGTGTGTATATATGTGTGTATATTCTCTCGTATATATACATGTATGTATACACGTATTTATGTATACTTCTATGTATACAGATACACGTATGTATACACATTCATATACCTTTATGTACACATCTGTATATATGTGTGTATATGTCTCACAAATTCTGATAAATGGCACTTTAATAATTAAGACAATTAAGAATTAATATCATTTTCAAAGGAAATGCTTCTCTATTTGAATCTGATGTCATGTACAGATACACAGAAACTATACCTCTATGAAAAAAATTTCTATGTATACTTTTGATATCTAAAAAGTTGAGGAGAAATGCATATATTAGTAAATAAAATATTCTATACCTTTTTTCATTATAATCTAGCCAGTGAAATAGAAGAGAGAAATTACATGAAATAACTAGAAATTATGAAGTGATTTTTACATTGTAAATTAAGTTCTGTATCCACAGGTCATCTTTATTTTGTAATTAGAAATTAAATAATCTTGCTTATATGACCTTTTTATGCATTGTAAAATTTTTAACAAGTCAGAATAAATGCAGTATATATAAGGAAAAATGTATATGATATGGTATATTCATTTAAACAAAATATTTGAAAAGATAAATATAAGATAAACAACTCAGTACTATACATGCTGGTTTTTGTAATATTCAAAGCAATATTATATATATGCACATATATGTACATGTATAAATATATATATTTACCAATTTGAGGTAACATTGAATTAGAAAGAATTGAAAATTGTTTTTCCTTTCAGATACTATAGACCATTCAAATTAAGTAAATTAACTTGTCACTTAATTTAGTGTTTTCTCATTTTTACATTCTTCGTTACTTGCAAAGAGATCTGTCCCATTTTATTCTGGTATTGATTTAGTTTATACCTTACATGGTCCTCTGAATTTGTTATAGGATGTTTGACTTTTAAAATGTGCCACTTTTGTTGAAAAATTAATCATATTATTAAAGCAGCTTAATGGACTTTATTCTTTAGAAAAGTAAATCATTTGTCCTTATCAAGTCAGTTTTTGGAGAATGAAGTCTTTAACTGAGGTATCAGGGAGGGTTTCCCTGGGTCATGAATTTAAAACTTTTTTCTCTCGACCTTATTCATTTGAATATAGATTTAATATCAATTTTTAAATTAGTTTCCTTACCCTATTTTATACAATGAAGCTATAAGAGACTGGAGGAGACCAACTAGTTCAACTCATATCTCAAAAGTAATCCCTATTAAGAAAAATACCTAGGCAGCTCTCTAGCTATTGCTTGAAGAACCTCTAGTGAGGAAGAACTCACTAACTTCTAAGGCAAGCTTTTCACTTTTTTGTTCACTCTAATTTTTTAGATATTTTCCCTTATATCAAGCCCAAATGTGCTTAAATCTCATCTTCTACAGGAAGTCTTTCCCAGTTCTTCTTAATTCTAATCCCTTCCCTTTCAATTATTTCTTATTTATCATGTATATTGTGTCTGGGTACATATTTGTTTGTTACTCCCCACCCCCATTAAATTATTAGCTCTTTGAGGACAGGGCCTTATTTTGTCTCCCCCCCCTTTTTTTTTTGGTCCCCAGTGCTCAGCACGGTGCCTAGCACCTACTAGGTGCTTTAGAAATGTTTGTTAACTGACTGACAGCATCTTTGCAACTCACTCCTTGATCTAGGGTTTTCCTCTAAGAGTCAACTGTAATAAACTTTATCTCTTTTTTGACAGCTACTTTCAACTACTTAACAGTTATCTCATCCTCCCAAAGTCCTCTCTTCTCAGATGAAATATTCCCAGTTCTTTCAATTGATCTGCTTATGTCAAGATCTCATTGTCCTTCATTGTCTTGGCTGCTGCTCTCTGGATGCTTCCAGTTTATCAATGCCCTTCTGATCTGACTAGATCCCTTTGGATATACCCTGACTTTCAATTTTTTTTTTAAAAAAGTGGTATGATAAACAATGACATGATGAAATTTTAGTGAGCTCTTGCATTTTTACCTAAAAGTTCATCATTCTCATTATTCTTCATGGTTATAATTTTCTATTTAATACCATTATTCTATTTGAGTTAAAATAACTTCTGATCTGACTAGGAGAGTGCAGTAGAGTTTTCTTTCCTGTTGGTTTTAATTCTTGCAAGTAGCTTTCCACATAGCCTTCATATGTTTAGTTTGTTGTTTGGCTATGGGCCTCACCCTCATGGCCTACCCTACCCTGTCCTCCCTCGCTTCTCTGATGTAGCACCATTAGCTAATCAGCAATAACCTGTGGTTTCAGGGCTGAGCTAAGGAAAAAGAACAGTTGGAAAACTATACAGCACCTATATTTTTACATATTCATATATGTGATAGAACATAGATATTTGTTTCACGTGCATTAGCAGTGTTACTACTACTTACTGTGGTAATATTTATGTTAGAAATATTCTATTATAGATTACTGAAAAGATAAAGAACCAGAGATATAGTACTAACAGTATTTAAAAATATATTTGTTACATATAATTTTTCAAGAAAATTTATTATTTTGTTTACTCCAGAAAATAAATTTAATGGCTTATGCTTTTAAAGAGGAAATCAATAAAAATATTTTAACATTCCCTGCATTTCTCATCTTATTTCTCTCCCTATCTTCTTCCAGAGCCACTCCCTATAATAGAGACTAAAAATAAACATTTTTGAAATATCTTTTTTAAAAGTCAAACTATATTAAACTTTGTTTTTACTACCACATTGTTTAATATTTAGGTTATTCAGTTGTGGAATGTTGTATATATAGAATTCTGAAATATGTATGTAGAGATGCATGTTGTGGACATTTGTTATTAGCAAAAAGAATTCACAGGTCAGCACATATGCATGATTATTTTTTTGAGGAGAGAAAGGGATGACTTTGATCATATGGAGGGCTGTTTACAAAAATGTATTTAATAAAATATATATTAAAATTATTGTTCCTGTAGGTAATGCTTATGGAACAAAAGTAAAATATTAGTGCCTAATGCAACCAGCACAAGCTGAGACTTGTCTAGTCTGGTGCCTTAAAGGTGTTATACTACTGTTAAGAAAAGTGAACCAGGAGAAAGTGTCTTGTCTGAAGAAATTGCTCTTCACTATGTTGAGAAAAACAGTAATTTAGGTAGCCATGCTGTATTTCTTATTATTTATGAAGTTTGGAGTTTTTGGACAGCTAGGTTGTTGGGTCATCATGTTTCCTGATTAATATTATATGGCTGTAGAAGGAATAATTTATGAGTTGGTTGTATCTTTTTGTTTTCTTTCTAAAATAATTATAAAAAATACAAACTCTTCAGTTAGATTTGAAGTTAATTTTTGTAACCATGTTGGAGAAAATGAAAAATCAGTGATTTGAACATTAAAACTCTTAATTATTTGGCACAAATGCATTTTCAAAGAGAATAGGACTATGAAACAGGATTTTCCCAGAGTAACTTGATGCTCTCGGCAGCCTCATTTGTGGTAACAAATATGAAAGAATACATTTATATAAAACAGCTTTCCTATGGGGGCATCCATTTGCCTTTTGCTCTACAGGGAAATCCCTATGGACAAACCTTTCTTGCAAAACTATTCCCTTTGGATTTATCCTGACTTTCAATTTTTTAAAAAAGTGGTATGATAAACAATGGCATGATGAAATTTTAGCGAGCTCTTGCATTTTTACCTAAAAGTTCCTTATTCTCATTGTTCTTCATGGTTATAATTTTCTATTTAATACTGTTGTTCCATTTGTATTAAAATAAGCTCTAAACTTGGAGTGACTTAAATGTATCCTACTTTCTGCTAGTTGTAAATTAGAGCATTATTAGGAATCTCTTCATTTACTTTTAGACTGATTTTACCTTTGACCTGCTGGCATGGGGACTTACCTATGAAGTCAAAAGAAAATCAGGTTTTAAAAGCATACTTGTAAGTCACCAGAAGGGAAAGTATTAAATACTTTGAGAACTTAAACTGAGTTTTAAACATAGGGGACAACTTTTAAGATTCAGTTACTAGAGTAACCAAATACTAGAATGCTAAATTTGTTGGTTGTAGAAAGAAGTAATCTAAATAATGGAATGTGGGTGTTAATATTTTATATGTTAAGACTGGCTAATATTTTTACTGTGACTGTTTCTAAATAAAGATTAATAGGATACATTTAAAAAGAAGTATTTTTTTGTTAAAATAATTAATAGATTTCATGGTTTAAAAACATTTCATTGCTTTCCATTGCTGCCTACTGGATAATGCTAAAACTTTTTGGCTCAACAAAGACCTCTACACTTTCCTAACCAGTTTCCAACATTTTTTCTCTATGGCCAAACTAATTTGACTTATTCTCAGAGCATGCTATTGTACTATTCCCTATACACCCTAGTTTATTTCTTTTCTTTAGAATATACTGACTTCTATTAGTTGCCATACAGTCAAATTAGTCTACTCATTATTTCTAGAATTTGCTGCTCTTTTCTGTTGCTGCACCTTTGCTCATGCTATTCCTTCCATCTGGAATACCCTTTACTCGTGGTTTAACCAGTATAAATTCTGTCTCCTACAGGAAGTCTTCCTTTGACCACATGAAAGAATTTGCTTCTTCCTCCAAACTCTTATAGTACTTATTTTCGTACCACTTGTTTGTACCTCCTGTATTTTGTCAGTGGTGTGTGTGTGTGTGTGTGTGTGTGTGCACGTGTGCGCGCGTGCGTGTGCGTGCACGCACGCGTGTTTGTTTCATTTCTTCAATCAGGTAATAAGACTTTGCCTGATAATTGTATACCATTCAGAGCCAGGTCTGCCACCTTGCACTTAGTAGGCACTTCATAAATATTTTTTTGATCTTCATAGTTAAGTTACTTTGGTGCTTTGAAGGATCATCAGTTCATAGTTTCATTATTGGGATACAAATGTGGTTTTGACACTTCGGTATAGGCTTTTTAATCTTTCCCAATTATTATCCATAAATCCTCCACAGAGGTTCTTTCCAGTGTCCTCGAGGTAGGAATATGAACACAGCATTCAGAAGGTCTCTCCATTAGTTCTGGTTCTTTACACATGACATCTCTTTTTCTGGTTCCTCGTATTCTGAATGATGATTTTTATTGTACTCTTTGTGCGCAAGTCATCATTGATAATAAGTTGCAGCCTATTTATTCGCATCGTTTATCTTGACTTTGCCCTTTGAATTATTTGTAATTTTGTTTCTTCTGAAACTACAATGTTTCACAATTCACAGTTATATATTATCACTGGGTATTTAAAGAGATGGGCTTTTGTAATATCAAACAATTTTGGGTTCATTGAAAGCAGCGGTGCAGTTTCCCAAATGTTATAGACACAAAGGTGACGATTTTGTAATTTAATGTATTGAAATGACTAACAAATATATCTACTTAGGAATAATTTCTTTTTTGCTTCTTTAAAATGAATATTTAGTGTTTTATGCTTTTTTTCAACTAGGTGGCTCAGTGGATAGAGTGCTGGGCCTGGAGTCATCAGGAAAACCTAAGTTCAAATCCAATCTCAGACATTAACTAGCTGTGTGACCCTGGACAGTTTTCTCACCTGCAAAATAGGGATAATAGCACTTACTTCACAGTGTTGCTATGAGAATTAAATGAGATGGCTTTTTGCACAATGCCTAGCAGATAGCAGGTGCTATATCAATGCTTATTTCCTTCTCTCCCCTTCCCTTCGATCCCTTCCCTTATTCCCCCCACCCCAAAGTTTCCCACAGCTGACACTGACTTATTGCTTATTCAGGCCCCTTTTCAACTTTTTCAAATTTGTGGTGGTTTATACATGTATACAAAATGAATATATGTTTGGAAGTTTCTGAATACTTGGCTTGAGCCACTTGGTTCCTGGTAAGAACCTGGACTTACAGGTATGAAAATTCTTGATGTAGATTTGAAAATGGAGGCTGTGATATGAAGGCCCTTCTTTATACTTCCAAATGAAGTGGCTTTGGGAATATCTTTCTGCGTATTCCAGGGCCCTAAACCACAAGAGAGAGACCATGGGTCCTCTTCTTGGACATTTCCTAATAAGTTGGGCCTAGTGCAAACCTTATCCTACTTTGCAAAATCGTTGAGTTGCTCTAACCTTTCAGAGACCTTGGTGGACTTTCACTGTGTAGAAGTAGGTCATGGGACTCAGGGATCAGTTCTACATTTTCTAACTCTGAATCCTCTACTCGTTCTCATGTCCTATATACTCTAAAGCACATGTTAAATTTACAGTTCTATCCACCTTTACTAATGAGTGTACTTTGGAAAGATAAAGTTATTCCTCTTACTATCAATCTCAAAAATTAAGTATACTTTAAAATACTGTAGCATTAATAGCAAATTATGGATCTATCATCCATTAACTTATTTAAATATTTTTGAATCCATATTTTCAGCATCTAACATATTAGGTATAATTGTCTGCAAATGTGCTGTTCATTATCTCATGTAATATTTCCTTTTGTGCTAAACCTAGCTCTTTAAAACTTTAAGGGCTTGTCCTTTAATAGAGTATTGCAGGATAAAATAATTGTGGATAGCATCTTTTCTGATACTATTTATGATATGACAGATTTGAGTTTTATACTTATCCATATTTCTAGACTGAAGAATCAACCTTTTCCCTCTGTTCTCAGATCATACCTCCCTACTCTCTCTCCATTGCCTTACTCAGTTTATTTTTCCTTCTCTGGACATATATCAGTATCATTATAACATTTTTTTGTGATTTAACAACCAAAATGTATAATGCTATCCTAATTATAAATGTTTCATTGTACAAGGGTACAGAATAACTGGACATTCAACATTCCTATGGTTAGAAGAGAAGAAACTAAGGTCTTCTAGGATTCTCCATTCCAACTGAAGTCACAAGTTTGAGTTTCTCCTAATTATACTTTTGAAGTTCCTTTAATGCTAGAGCACATCTATGGAAATAGAATGGAATCATTTTACATATAAGGAAGTGCAACCCTAAGTCAAAGTTAGACAAAAAGAAGTTAGAACTAGCTAGCCTGCTTCCTTGGTTCATCAACTATCCATCCTAAGTAATAGTGTGTCAAGTTATAATCTCAAGTTTTCTGAATATGAACAACTAAAATTAGAGAAAGAATTCTTAATTATGGTAGTTTCTTGTTCTCTTATAGACTAAAACAGTTCATAAATGTCTTTTAAAAGAATTTAAAATAGAACATAATTTTTACATAGATAAATTCATCACTGCTCAGTCATCTTTAATCATGAGTTTATATGAATGGGATTTATTTGTAGAAGATTGTGTATTCAAAAAAGACATAAATGAGAGGTTATTTAGATAAATAAAAGTCACAGTAATGCAGGCAAATTGCCTTGAATTCTGTTATTTTGACAAATAGATTGTCATGCTGATATTTTTAGAATGGATTTTTCAGTGTACTAATGTCAAAATCATATTTTCCATTTCGCTTTGGTGTCAAAAATTCAGCATTCTCTGCGTGTCATCCATTATGCAATGTACAGTTTGACAGGATTTGAGGCTATCATCCTATACGGGAATACTTTACCCAGAAAGGTGCTAATATATAACATTAACAAATACTTAAGCAATTTGAAATTATCCAAGAACTTTTATCAAAAAATAGATGATGATTTGTATCTTTTGGTTCTTGAATGTAAAATTGCATAACTTTATTTCCATTTCTGACTTCTATACATATACAGGCTAGTGTTTTCATGTGGAACTGAAATGTATGTGTTCTGTTCTCTATCTCAAGGTTGTGAGAAAAGCTCTTTGCAAACCTTAATTCATTATATTGAATTATTTTATATCTGAAGTTACTTAGATATACCCACACTTTAGCAATTGTGGACCATAGTTTATTTTACTCTGGTTCTGAATATCTGGCTATTTAGGACACAAAATATTTGGGTTCACTTTCCATATCTTGCATGACTTGGAACTCTTATCAACTTAATTAAGCCAACATTTAATCTAAATTATAAAATTTTAGAACTAGAAGGGATCTTATAATGCCCAACCTTTTTATTTTAAACCTGAGACATAAT
The DNA here is from genome assembly GCA_028658325.1 of Potorous gilbertii. Classification (NCBI taxonomy): domain Eukaryota; kingdom Metazoa; phylum Chordata; class Mammalia; order Diprotodontia; family Potoroidae; genus Potorous; species Potorous gilbertii. The sequence goes on along the minus strand of CM053769.1, from coordinate 31,835,431 downwards.
AGAGTCAAGACTAGAACCTTGTTTCTCAGCCTAATGTTTTTCCCATTGTACAGTGTGCTATTGGGGACTAAGTATTGAATTAGAAGTCATAAAGGTCAGAGTTTAAATCTTGTATCTGACACCAGCTACGTGACAAGCAGCAAATCATTTAACCTCTCCACATCTCAGTTTCCTCATTTGTAAAACAGGGATAATAACACCTTTAGTACTTAACTCTCAGAGTTGTGAGGGTCAAATGAGATAACTATGTTGAGCACTTTAAAAATCTTAAAGGATATGTAAATGTAATCTCTCATCCTCAGCCTAGGGGACTATCAAAACTCGAGAGAATCTATTTATAAATAAATTTTACAAATGGTGAAACTCTTTTGTAATTCCTCATTTTGGCTCAGAACTGTGAGAGGGAATTTATATTTCCTGGTCAAGGTTTGAAAATTGCTATGCCCAAACAAGTTTTCAAAATTATGCCCTTGCTCTCCCTTCCTTTTCTCTTTCTTACTTTGTCTCTTTATTTCCCTTTCTTTCTCTCTGTCTCTCCCTTTTCTCTTACTCTCCCCTCTCCCTTTTCTTTCCCCCTTCCCCCTCCACAGAGCTTTTGACTGACCTTCACTGCAGTACATGTGGCTTATCAAAAAATAAACTTATATTCCAGGGGGAATGCTATTTTGTAATAAAAATATTTAGTTTATATAAAAAGAAACCATAAAAATGGCCCCCATTGTTGCCTTTTTTGTAGCATGTACCCTGTGCTACTAGTTGGATTTCTGGTTAAACTGCATTCCTTACCCTTTATTGTCACTGAAACATTTTGGCTGCTAGTTAGTAGAGTTTTAATTAGGAATGACTGCTAAGGTCTTCAACTTTGGTAGAGGCTAAACAAACCAAAACTGGCTGAATTCTTGATTGTTCAAAGTATGTAAACTATTATTTTATATTGAGTGTTTTCTAGCCTTTGAAGTAATTCATTGCTTTCCTGTAGTTCTAAAATTTGGGCTTAACTATAAAAGTACCCTGTTAAGAATCCATTATCAGTGGTGCAGTTTAACAAATTAATTTATTTTATAGACCTATGTTAGTAATAAAGAAGAAACAAAGTCCCTTTAGTAACATGATATGACGAGGTTTAGCTTAATGAAGGAGCCCCCAATTTTTCTAAATGTGGTGTGATTGCAGCATACAATAATGGAACTGAATAGATTGTCTACCTGACTGAGAAAAAGGCCTAGTTAGTTGAAAATTTGAATACACAGTTAATAAGTGGATTTAAATATTAATTTGTGATATTTAATATTGGAGAAATTCCATTGGAATTTATGTATTATTTTTTCTTTCAAGGCACTTATCTTGGGTGAAGCATGAATAACTACCAGATTACCAACTCTGTAAGGAAAGGGTTTAAGTAAATGTGTACCTCCCTTAGAATACTTAACCTATTGTGATCATAAGGGCTTGTTGAAGTTACTTGATTTTTTTGGTAATAGTGTTTAACTTATATAATAGTTTTGGACACTGTGGTCCCTATTAAAGCTCCTTTTTCTAAATTAAACATTCAGAAATTTGAAAACTATTTCTTTGTGTATAATCATTTGAATCTGTTATAGATTTTGAGTGCTCAAGTCATCTGGAGCAGAGTGGTCAAATACATAGCCCACAACACTCTCAAGTGCTGCCCCAACCAGATTAAAATGTAAATGGGACATATTTAACAAATAATAGAGTAAATACATATTTAACAAATAAATACAGTAAAACATACATAATGTGTGATTTTCAAAGTCATTATGCAAAACACAGGGATCTTTATCTATTTGAGGTTGATATCACAGGAGAATGAAAATCTTTGAATTTAATGTTGAAATGTCACATCAGGATTTGAATTATTGACTTCCAAGATGTTTAAAAGAGAATCCTAGATTCTGAAGTTGTATTATGCATCACCTTTTATATTTTGCATAGACTTAGGAGAAGGATTTATTGATTGCGTTTGTAATTCTAAAGAGACAACAAATACTTCAAAAAATATGGTTTTGTGCCTCTCTATTAGATTACTATAGAACATATACTCTATGAAGGCAGGGATTGTATCTTAAGTTTTTTTTTCTTTTTTTATGTTTACATCCCCTCTAGTACCCACCTGAGAAAAAGAGTAAGTAGATGCTTAATAAATACTGTTGAAGTAAATTGAATATACTTTATAAAGAGATTCCTAGCAGTTTATATTTCATGGTAAATTATAAAGTACATGTAAGTCATTGAAGTTCTTTTTTATGATGACAACTGGGCATTAGTAATAATATCCAATGTTACTTAAGAATTCCTCAAAATATTGTTTTCAGCTGTTTACACATAAACTGTAGTTTTAAAATATAATTTTTAATGTACCACTGGATCTAGAATGTATGCAATGTAGTTAGAAACAAGGAAAATAACATTAGTGAATAGAATGCTAACAAGCATTTTTCATTTGAAGAAAATTTGAAATAGTTTCTCAGTGTTCTTTTTAAAGTATGTTTTACACATGCTTTAATATGTTACTTATCTGCTAATAAGCTTGTATCAAATTTGACATCCCACACTAGTTGAAAATTCTGATTTTGTGATACCAAAGGATGATCCCAATTCTCTTGAAATTTTTAAAATGTCAAACATTTCACTAAACAAAGTTAATTTAAATTCATATGCAGGGCACTTTTGGGAAGACAGGTGTATTCAAAATGAAGTGAAAGAAAGTTTGTCAGTTCAAGAAGTTTAGAAATTGCTGCTTTAATTCATGGGTTTGATCCTATTGGTAAATAAGCTATTCTTTTCTAAAAGTACCATTCTTTAGTATTATGAGGGGTTAACTTCTAGACCCCCAAAAGACTTTGGAAGCAGAAAGATATTCCTGTACTGCTACCCATAGTGTAGTTAATGGGACCTTTTCTTGATAGTCTGTGAAAGAATTTTCTGTTATTAGGTAGTTTACTTTAGAAGTAGAACCTTATTTGTTCTAATTGTGTTGCTACTTTGCTTGACTTTTAAGTGTGTAAATTAGTTCAGTGAAATCTACATTCTCCATCTTTAATAACAGACTTCATGAATAAGGAGCATGATTTTAACCTTACCATGTCTCCCAGAACACCAGATTGTGAAATGCTTTTCTAAGGAGAAGGCATATTGGAAATGAGATGTCAGATGTTAAATAGAAGCACTAAATCTAAACAGTCTCCTTTAGTCCAGTTTCCTCCTTCATATTTTCTTTCTCCTTGTATTTAAAATGAATAATATTTATTATCTCACATTCCAAAGATATGTTCACTGAATTGTAGAATGTTAGAGCCAAAAAAAAAAAACTAAACCCAAAAAACCTAGATCATTTAGTATAGCATTCCCTTCACTCCTGTCCCCTCAGGAAAAAAAAATGAGGCAAAGAGAAGTGAACAGACTTGCCTAGAAGTGAGATAGTTAGGAAATTTTGGTTCAAGGACTTGATTCCAGGCCCTGTAACATTTAAGTATAGTGTTCTTTCCACCACATCACCTTCTCCAAATGTTCTTTTGTGTCTCTTTTCAGATTTCTTTTATCTGCTATTTTACTCTATTTGGATTTTATCCAGATTTCAAGGCATTTCAGTTTTTCTCCATCTTCTCCCCCTATCACCCACTTCTTCTATCAGATACTGCCTTTTCATCTCTACCTCATCTGATTTCTTGGTTCTTTGTTTTACCTTAGCCTCCCTTCTATATAGTTCTACTTTTGGTACATTGTGTTAGTATCAAGATCATCATTTTTTTTTTAACTTTTGCATCACCTGGTATCTAAAGAGAAGAGGACATTAGAGGCAGCCACTGAAGCACAGATAATAAGAAATCACCAATAAATGACAAGTTATTTTAAAGTAGAGTAGTTAATGAAATTTCTGAACTTTGTCATGTACATAAAGAAAAAGAGGCATTCCTTGAAGTTTTTTTTTTTAACTTCCTTATAGTTGCATGATTGTGTCCCTATAGATGGACTATGCTTGGAAAATCACAGGATACAGATAGAGAAGGTAGTGATTGTTAAATAATGGGTACCTATTTGCAGTTTTGCCTGTATGTAATCCATTTTTTAAATTGATTAAAAAATAGCTTTTTTTCTTTTTTGATAAAGATAAAAACTAGTGGATAATAGCAGCTTGTACCCACCTAAAGATCACTGTGGAGTCTTAATTCAAATGTAAGCATAGTAGTGTTCCAACTTTCCCTTAATGAAATTATGAAATCTTAATAATTTAAAAAAATTTTTGATGTTTTATACTAGACTCTGAAATTGAGGGTTTTTTTTTAACCAAATAGAATAAGATTTTATATCTCACTATAGTTTTACAGTTTTTATGTTTCTCAACCTCTAGGGAACTTCATTTTCATTTTTTGAAGACTTCATGACTTTTTACCCACAGAATTAGCTTCCATTAGTGTTTCTAAAGTTTAAGTACTGGAGGATACAGTGCTCATCAAAATATTTAATCATTTTCCTGAAATTTTGCTACTATGTTTATATGCCCATAGAGTGATCTAAAAATTTAAAGTACAGATATTAGAAACTATCATTACAATGTAAATCATAATCTAGTCTTTGTTTTACCAAATTAATTGGGGATTTTGTGGGTAAATTTTGAATATTTGTGTATGTTTAGCATTTTGTCCCTTTGTTAGAAATCTCTCACTGTGACTTGTTTTTAATAGGATGTGTCTTGAATTGTGGGCAGATCACTCTAGAAGAGTATTAAGCTCTTTAAACATACTGGTCAGACTCATAAAGGGAAGCCTACAGGTTTATTAACACTCCTTAGCCTGAAAGCACGGCATACCCTTTTAGGTTGCACAGCAACAGACTCCTAGCAACCATAATAGATTGAATTTCTAAGAGTGACCAGGCCAGATGTAATAATAAAGCAAGAGGTACAAACAGTTGTCATGGTTTTCTTTGCAGAGTAAACTAGTCTGACTTGGGGGAGCTTTGCCTTTCAAAGACAGCAAACTTGCAAACCTAAGGCTGCTTGTGCACAGGACTTCTGGGATCAAAATAGTAACAATAGTACTGTACAAAAAGGCCCCCGTTTTTAAAAAATAATGTGTTAGAAAGCTGAAGGAAAAGTGGAAAGGATTATCATGTAAAGAGATTTTAAAGAAAAATACTTAAAGAGTTTGTTCACCATCTTATGTTATTTTAAAAATATTATTGTAGCATAATGAGAACCGTGCTGTAGATTTGAGTTTCTTTAGTTGAAGAGGTAGCATATTACTTGTTCATTTCTTTGGTCTCCTTATCCCTATTTCTTCATTTGAGTTTTGTGTCACTTTATAGTCTCAGTTTAATCCTTACTTTTTTCTAAATACAAATGTTTGTTTAAAACTAACGCTTAATGCAAACAGGTCTATTCATTAACCAAGAAAATTATGTAAACAACAATTTATGAAATTTATTTCTACAAATTAATAAGAATTGGAATATCATTAAAATAATGAAATCATCAGTGAATTGAACTATTTTAACCTATAATTCAGGGCAGTGCTTGACATTATTAGTGTGTACCAATCTGTTTTTCCAGAGTAGAACTTTGTCAGAAATTCTCATAGTCTTTTCATATAGCCATATATAAAATATAAGTATAATATAATAGCCATATATGTTAATATAAGTTTGAATAGAAGAATAATTCAGATAGATTTACAGTCAGAGACAAGATGCATCCATCAATAGAAATAGATCCTGATGTAGTAGCTTGGGTTAGGAATGGAACTACAGCCTTTGACAGCAGTAAAGCTGTAAATATACAAACATGTTAATACCCTTGATTTGTTCATCTTTTGTGTCAGCATTTGGAAAAGATTGTTAAAGTGGCAGTTACAGTAAAGACTGGCAATTACAGTAAAGAGCAGAAATTAGGTATTTGTGACCTATTATATTTCATTAAAAGACTTCCTTATTAAAATGGCACCGTTTACTCTGATTACTTGACAGCTGCCCTAAACAGATTAGAAAACACAGCTTTAGCTAAAGGTAAAATCAACCTCTCAAATAAGTACATAGCAAAGAACAACTAAATGGTATGTATAGCATATATTACTTTTAAAATAAATTTCCTTTAAATAGATATATTTATTAATTATTTCTGGTACTCTTTTGAATTCCTGTAATAATAGGTTGATTGCAGTGCATTTTCCCATTGAGATCTTTTAAAACACCCACCTAAAATCCTAACAGCTTCCTCTCTAAAATTGTATTATGAGGTTTGTGATTGGAGATCATAGATGTATTGTCAGTGGAGCTTTTTCTGTCTGATGAATTATTTTCCCAAAGATTAATGTAAATACCACTTTTAAATGATAAAGTACAGTGCTTTAGAAGAAGTTATTACTGGCATGTCAATTTCTGAAATATTTTTAATGGTTAATCATCCTAAATTTTCATAATTTAAGTACATATACTACCCAGCTAATAGTATACCATCAGAATTACCTTTATAACTTTACTTCTTCCACATTTTTAGTCAGAAAAAGTTTTGTGATCCATTAACCTTGAAACCTGTCCTATATAAGTGGGAAGAGTATTAGACTAGAAATCAGAAGATCTTTGCTGAAGTCCTAGCTCTGTCACTTACTTGATATATGACCTGACTGAGTATCCAAACATCTCTGTTTTTGTGTTTCCTCATATGTAAAATAAAGACAAACCCCACCTTGTACACCTTACAGAGTTATAGTAAGAATCAATCAGATAATGTGTGTGAAAGTGCTTTGTGAACTCTTGAGTGCTATATAAATAAAGCCTTGCTATATAAATAAAGCCTTATTAAGATGTTGGTGTAAGCAATGCCTACTACAACACTTTATAGAACAATAATAAATATAATTTTCTGTACTATTGAAGTTTAGCATTTGTTTACTGTATGCTGTGTTTTAAGTTTCCTTATAACTTTTAGTATATTCTCATTTCCTGAATTGAGTCAGTGTACACCAGAGTTGTCATCCATACAGAATCTCAGAGTTGGAAAGGAATCCAGAGGCCATCAGTTCAACCCCTGGCTCAACAAAAGTCCCTTCCATGACATACCTGAGAAGTAGATCATCAAGTGGCCTTTGCTAAAGGACTCCCTAATGAAGGGAAAAACACTTTTAAAATATTTTTGATAGCTTTTTTTCTTCACATCAAGCATAATTTTCCCCTACCTGAGCCTATTCTAGTTTTGCCTCCCAGGGCCATGAAAAACAAATAGAGTCTCTTCCATGTAGAGGCTCTTCAAGTTCCTTAAGATGACTATCCTGTCTGTTCCCTTGGTCCCTTAGTCTTCTTTTTTCCAAGCAAAATATCCTCACTTCTTTTAGCTGCTCATGATATGACTTGATCTCAAGGTCCTTTTGCCATCCTGGTCTCCATCCTATGGATGTTCTCAAGCTTATCCATGTCCTTCCTAAAATGTACCCATAACTTTTCTCCAGATAGGACCTAAGGCAAATTATACTGAACTGTAACATCTCTTGTCCTGGATACTACATTCACATATTTAGCTATAGTATTGAGTCATATTGAGCTTGCTAATCATTAAAGCCTTCAGATCTTTTTTTTTTTCAGAAAGATTGCTGTCCACCCTGGGTCCCTCATCTCATGAATCCAAATATAAGCCTTTACATTTATTCCTATAAAATTTCAGTTTGATTCTGAGCAGTGGTCAAGCCTAGTATTATCTTTTTGGAGTCTTTCTTTCATCCAGTTTATTAACCACCACTCCTGGCTTTATGTTGTTTGCACGTTTGATAGGCGTGCCATCTATGCTTTATCTAGGTCACTGTTGAAAATGTTTTATAGTAAAGAGTCAAGCATAGATCCTTGGAGCACTCTAATGGAGACTTCTTCAAAGTTGACACTGAACTATTAAAGACTACCTTTTGGTCTAACTATTCAACTAGTTCTACATATACCTAATTATACTATCATCTTCCTCACATTACTCCATCTTTTTTTTAAAAGAATAGTATAGAAACTTTGTCAAATGTATCCATTATAATCCAGGTGTCAAGTACATATATATCATTCTTCAATCTATCAGTATAGTAACCCTTTCAAAAAAATGTTAGTCTTAACATAGCTGGTTCTTGATGAACACATTTGATTATTGTTCCTTTCAGTAATACTTTGTTGCATTCCAGAATTTTGCTAGTAATAGAGGCTATGCTTTCTGGCTTATGGTGTGTAGATGCCATTCTTTAATCTTTGAAAATATCTATACTATTCTTTTCTAGTCCTCTAGCAGCTCTCCAACTCCCCATGATCTTTCAGAGATTACTGCCAGTGGTTCAGAAATCACATTTGCCATTTTCAGTACCATGGACTGTAGTTATCTGGAGCAGGTAACATGAACTTGCCAAGAGCATCTAGGTGGTGTGTTGCTATCTTGCTATTTGGTTTTCAACTCTCTATTAGCCATTTTTATTGTGCCTTTTCTAGTCCAAAGACCATTCTTCTTGTTAGGGAAAACAGAAACAAAATATGATGTGAATAGTTCTGCCTTCTCTCCTTCATCTGTCATCACCCCATCACTCCAGACTAATGTTTTTGATCATCTTTTCCTCAGTACAACTTTAAAAATGCTTATTCTTTAGGAACTTAGCCATATAGAGTTTTGATCATTTGTATCCACATATGTATTTCACATCATGACTGGTTTTTGAAAGTGAAGGTTCTAGGATGAAGAAAATATGAGAGGCTCCAGCTATCCTCTTTTCATTGCTTTTGATTATAACTTTCTTTTGGAATATATACATTAACAAAGGACTTTTGCATGACCAGTGTGGGATTTTGAGGAGACCCATAGACTAACGCTTTCACAATATGGGCATCACAGAATATCACTAAAGCTCCCAGAATATATGCTCTTCTGTAAAACTAATATTGTGTAGAGGAAAAGGAGGGTGCTCTAGAAATAATGAGACTCTAAGTTCTTGCCCCATGTTTAACACTAGACAGCTATATGAACTTCAGCAAGTTGGCTTCTCATCTGTAAGATCAGAATGATATCTGTTCTATCAATACCATAGCAGTTCTAATGATCAGATTGGGTTTGTGAAAGAATTTTGTAGACTGTAAGGTACTGTTGGTTCTTAGTCAATCTTTGTAGGCAAAATACCTATTTTAGTGGCTTTTTATAATGTTTTAATTTTTTTTCTTTTTAAAAATATATTTGATGTATATTGTCTGGGAAATGGACAGTTGTCAGAACTAAGGGGAATTATGAATCCTTATTTCTTCCATCAAGACACCATAGCAAGATTTAAGGAAATGAAAGGCAGGAGGTAACTTTGAAGATTAAGTAGAACTAGGCATACTCATACTCAAGCAATACTCAAGATTCTTTGTACAGAGGGAAATGGTACAGAATAGGTTCTATTAAGTTATTTTCGGTATTGGCAACTAGGTGTGGTGCTTTTAAAAAAAAAAGTCAGAAGTACTTGCTAGAGTAAATCATTTTATTCAAATGATATAATACACAGATTCATCCACCTTTGAAATCATTCCTTACCTTCAAAAATTTACCTTACCCCAAGCAACTGTAAACTTAAAAATCAGGTATTTTTCATCCTATCAAATGAAATACTCTTGTTCTCCTGCTTGAAATGAGTATTCTGAAATCAAATGAAGCAAAATTTATTGATTTTGGTAGTCAGATATACTGAATGATACATATTTTTACATTTATATTTTTTGCAGTTCAAAATACTATATTAACCAGTGAATAACAAGTTATGGGTTAATTACATTATCAGTGTGAGACAGTTCTTGAAAATATGGGAAGGCAGCAGTGGCAGCCTCCACTATGAAAGAAAGGGTTTCTAATACTATACACCTTTTTAAAAGAAAAATTTCATCTATTTAGTAGATATGAAATCTGTTCTGTCTTAAATGTCATTATATCTGAATGAACCTTGAATGCAGGTGGTTATAAACAGGAATAATTTTGTAAAAAGTGCAGAAATTATGTAGTTGAAGTAAACAGGTTCAGGTTTTAGTTATATCCATTTGGTATTTCGTAGGAGGTAATTTTGGTCAAAGTTCAGGAAAATTAAAGGGTATTGAATATCCTGATCATGAACATTTTGAGATTGAGAAATATCAGACCAAAGTGGTATTTGAAGATAAAGAAATTAAGCTTTGGTTTCTTTAGAAAGTCTTTTAATTCCACTGTCACTTAGCATTAACTACCTATATTTGGTGCTTAATTACCTGAGAGTATGGAGTTAAATATTTCTTGCCTAAAAGTTTCATTAACTTAGGTAATCTAGCATGAAATATTTTGGAGTTTAATTATGTTCTGATAAAAGCATATATTGACCTTAGTGACCAAAACACTGACCTTTTATTTTGCACGTGTAGTGATATAATCTAAATATAGTTAGGATGAAGAATACACTTTTTTATGCTAAATAGTATATGCTTTAATTTGTGTTCTCTAAGCTCAGGATAGTTCTTTTATCCCCCAAAATTGAATTATAATGTTGTTAGTTAGACTTTCCTCCCCTCACAGTCTACCTTGCTTATGAGTGCTTGTTAAGTGATTGAAGTCTGTTTTATAGTAAAATGTTTTGGGGAATCAATTTCCTTTTGAGGAATAGTAATTTTTAAAATAAAAATGACTGTACCTGTAACCAATTAATCTTGGGGAAATATGTTTTATGTCATCTAAATGTTGGAATACAAAGATGCACAAAATTCTGTAAGTTTAACAATGGTAACATAAAGGAGAGAATCAACAAAATAGGATGATTATGAGGGTTTTTAAAAAAATTTCTATATACAAAAGATGGTGGTGATGGCATATAGCTACTATGTTTTTGCTGCTTGGTGGTTTTTTTAAAGCAATTTTTTTCTCCAGAATTGTTACTCATTAAGTGACGTATATTTATTAAATATTTGTTATGCACCAAAGACTAGCTGAGGAAAGGAGAAGGAAGAGAAGTAAACAGCACCTACTTACTGCGTGCCAGGCACTGCCACTGTGCTGAGCACTTTACAGGTGTCTCATTTGATCTTCTAACAACCTGCCAGGTAGGTGTTGCTATTATCCTCATTTTACAGTTGAGGAAACTGAGTCAAACAGGTTGACCAACTTGCCCAGGGTCACCCAGCTAGTAAATGTCTGGTGCCAGAGTTGAACTCATCTGCTTGGTTAGAAAGTATAACAGAGTTGATAAAAAACTAGTGTTAAGGCCAGGAAGATGTGGGTTCAAGTTCTGCCTCTGATACATCCTTATACAGTTCTAGGAAACTGTCCAAGAATATACAGAAGGTCACATCCTGCATTGATGGAGGGAATTTACCCAGCTGGGAGTTCCTGAAAGCAATGAAATTACAGATCCAGTCACTTATCCCTATTAGGCTTCATTACGAGAGCTTCAGTGGGAGCTGATAAAATCACACAGAGAAAGCAAGAGTCTTCCCAGAATGCACACTCATAGTTGAGGGGCAGAAGATGGATGACAGAAGCAGTAAAGGAGACTGAGAAGCAATAGCTGAGGTAAGAGCAGAGATGGGAGCAGTTTTATGGAAGTCCCATGAAGAGTGAGTCATACTCCATGAGGAGGGAAGATCAACAGCGGTGAAAGCTCTAGGAAGCTCAGAAGGAGGATTGGAACTGAGAAAAGGCTGTTGAATTTAGCCATCAAAGGGGATCATTTGCAGTCTCAGAGAGCAGTTTCAGTGGCATCATGGAATCTTAAGCCAAGAAAACTATGGAGTAAGGAATTGAGACAATAAGGAAATACAGGAGTGTAATGCAGTTGAGAGTTCTCATGAGCAAACATTAGAGAAGGATGAATAAGAAGTTTGGCCTGAAGCAAAGGTTATGTTTGGGCTTATTCAGAGACATAAAGAAAGATGTCAGTTTATGGGATGACTGAATTATAGACTGAGGAGTCTGGAGTTGTTTTGCAAATAGGAAATGTTAGGCTTTAAAGCAGAGGAGTGAAATGAATTTAGGGAGATTAATGTGGCAGACATGTTCAGGCTAAGTTATTGGAGTGATGTAGTAAATGAAGATTTGTAATAATGAATAAATGAAGAATAAGTTAAGAGCAATCCAGTGTGATGAGTGCCTGGAATTGGAGTGGTGGTAGTAAAAAGAGAGGAAAGTCCATGCTTGAAGAGGATGGCAGAAAAAAAACATCAAAAGCCACGGGGAGATCATTAGGCAACTAGGATAATTGTGATGACAATGATAAAAATTAGAAAAATAAAGGAAAATATGGTAGAAAAATGGTAGTTGTTTTTTAGATATGTTGAATTTAAAATTACTTTCTCTTATTTTGTTGTTTCATCCCAAATCAGGGCCAACATGGAAAAGGAATGCTTTCCAAAAGGTTGCTTTCATATTGGATACAACATACAAAGACCACCCTGCATATTGTTTCTATCACAAGGACAAACACAGTCTTATGAGTTTAAGTTATCACCAGTTATTAGTGGAATATTTGTTTAAATTAGATAAAATCATAAATTTACATATATGTGTTAGTGTACAAGACAGCACTAGCCATAACAAAATCATTGTTACTAAGAACACATTGAAAGGGTGGTTCATTGTTGGAAGGAAAGTTGTCCAAAGTTTCACCTTCTGAAAGGCTTCATGGCATACTGGAGAGCAAGCCTGCCTTAAAGCCAGAAAAACCTGTGTTCATGTTCAGCCTAACACATACTGGCTTTCTGACCCTGATCAGTCACTTAAATCTTTCTCTGTGCCTTAAGCAACTTAGTAACTCTAAGACTCTTGGTCACAGAGGTGCGGACTTATATTGGTCAAGGAAATTTCCTTGTCTGGAAGTTCCATAAACTAATGAAATCACAGATTTAGTCCCTAAGCCTGTCCCTATCATTCAAAACAACATAATTATTTCATCAGGTAATTGATTACTCTAGCTGTAGTGTTTCATAGTAGATCAAAGCAGAAGCACTTCTGTTCAAGAGATACTAGTTAGTATCAAGTCATCTTTTATCATTGAATAATACTAATACTAATAACAGTACAATTAAACATCTAATAGCCTACATAATGTTCTAGACACTAGGGAACCTCGAAAAATGGGATCCTGGAGAAGACCTGGTTTGGATCCCAGTCTGTGTAACCACTAATGGGCTTTGTTATCTTTGGTAAATCACTGCATCTCTGCTTCTCCATCTGACACGGAGAGCGAGATTTTTCTCGGTATCCATTTCATAGTTTGTCAAGGATCAAATAGGTAATGTTTTTGTAACTTCACAGTGATAAAAAGTAAGTTATGAGAGATAGAGGGACACAAATAATTACAATACAGATTATAAATGTAAAAACAAGAAAAGTATAAAGTAATTTTATGCAGCAAAACTTTAGCGTGGAGTCTGGTAATTTGAAATTCTTAACAATTTTGTGTTGACTACTGGACTTTGACTTATGAAAAAGTTAGGGAATCAATATTATAAATGAGATTGCATATGGCGGGGAAGCTATATTCTACCTGAGATTATAATACACGATTTATCTTTCTTGCAAAGATATATCCTATTTAACCACTTTGAGCATGTTACTCTTTTGGCATCCCTTTATTAGCATCAGGATCATTTAAAGCTAGAAAAGACCTTAGAGGTCACACAATCCAGCCCTCTCATTTTATAGAGGAAGATACTAAGACCCAGTACATTTGAGTGACTTTGTTAAGATCATACAAGTAGTAAGTAGTTGACCTGGGATATAAATCTAGATTCTCTGACTCCAAATTCTTTTGCATTGTACCATGCTTCCTTCCTTTGCACATAAGCAACATATGACAAGTACAAATAACTACTTATTAAAGATGTCCCATTAGAATTCTTGTAGGCAGCATTTATTTTATCCATGTATGTGTTTCTTAACATACTTAAAAATGACAAAATACATTTTCCCTGAATGCTATAATCCAGAATTTTACTAATTCAGAGTGACTCCCAAATTATTTTGGGGATTTGTGTTCACTCATTTCAGTTGTGTCCAAATATTTGTGACCCTATTTTGGATTTTCTTGGCAAAGGTACAGGAGTGGTCTGCCATTTCCTTCTGTAGATCATTTTACAGGTTGGGAAACTGAGTTAAACAGGCTTAAATGACTTTTTGCCTGGGTCACACAGCTAGAAAGTGCATGAGGCCAGACTTGAACTCAGGAAGATGAGTCTTCTTGACTCCAGTCCTGGCATTCCACTCACTGTGTTACCTGGCTGCCCCTACTTCAAGTTAGTGAAGTTTTAATTTGCTGCTTTTTATTCAATATAAGTTCAGTATATTTATTCATTGCTTATGTGTGTTCCATATATGACTCACGAACCTAACAAATGTAACAGAATCAAAGCTTTGGCTTTTACTGCATTCAATCTCAGACTCTTAAGAGTTGGAAAGGGCCTCAGAGTTCAGTCAGTTAAACCCATTCCTGAACATGAATCTGTCCCCTCAACAGTGTACCCAAACAAGGCTTCATGCAGCCTTTGCTTGAAGATCTCCTACAAAGGGAAACTTGGTAACACCTGATGAACTCTATTCCATTTTTAGACAATTTTAATAGGAACTTTTCCCTTACATCAAACCTAAATATACCCGCTTTGGCTTCTACTCATTGTTCTTAGTTTTGACCTCTGAGGCCAAGCAGAAGTAGGATTCCTCTGTCATGTGGAAGCCCTTCAAATACTTGAAAATAGCCATCCTGTCAGCTTCTCTTCAAATCTTTAATACTTTGTAGTGTATTTTTTTTTCCAACTGAACCACATATCACATGATCTCAAGGCCCTTCATTGACCTCCTCAGGATGTTTTTCATCTCATTAATGTCCTTCAAAAGGCATTACTAGAATCTTGGAGCTTCCCCATAATTATGCTCCTTTGCTTAAACCCTCAACCAGGGTTTTTTATGGAAGCATCAGAATTTGGCTCTTGTCAGTGTTTAGGCAAGGAAAAGGGAAAGACTCAACTAGAATGTATATGCTTAGACTAACATAAGATTAAGTGAATATCAGACAGGTTTTAATTTACTTTTAAAAAATATCAAAGACTCATATCCTTGCTCATAAGTAGATGAATTAACCTTCCTCCCCTCTCCAAAGGATCCCCAAGTTTCCCAGTGTTGTAAAGTTTCAAGATCAGTGGTTCTTAACTGGGATCTACAGACTTCTGAGGGGTCATTGCATAGATTTCAGAGAATCTATGATGCTATCACATTTTAATGTTAATAATTATATTTTTGTGCATTTAAAAACATTCTGATTAAAAACATTTGGCAGTCTTCACCAGATTGCCAAAAAGGGCCCAAACCACAAAACAGGTTAAGAACTACTGCTTTGGAAGTAGAGGTCTACCATTTCTGTAGCTCATAGAATATAATAGTGCTGGCATAAATTTCATTATTACAGACACATAACATTTAATTTGACCAATATTACAAAGCTAAATCGTAGCATAACTGAAACTGAACTTAGGTCTTCTATTAGTTAAGTTCATTTTCCAGTAGACAACTTAATTTCAACTCAACAGACAAATGTAGAACCCTGCGCTAGATGCTGTGGGAAACACAATACAAATAAGACCTGTTTCCTTTCCTCATAGAAGTTACAGACTTATAGAAGAATGCAATATATGCACATAAAATTATATTACCAAATACATCATGATACCTATATTGTAGAAGTAAAAGAATAAAACAGGTATTATACAGGGACTGAATAGGGTAAGATTAATTTCAACAGGGGAGAATCAGGGAAGGCTTCATGGAGGAGATGATATTTGATTTGGATCTTGAATGATTCAAAGGATTTTAATTGTCCTAGAAACCAAGGTGTGGAGGGGCTGTAGGGTATGACAGGTGGTATTCCAGGAAGAAGAAAATAGCAAGAGCAAAGGCAAAAATGCAAAGGAGGCTTACCATGATGGTTGGCTATTTTGGTCTCCATTTGGCTCAAGATGTAAAATGGTGGCATGATTTTGATCTGTCCTTAAGGAATGCTAATCCATTGTCATCTGAAATATGGATGAATATAAGAGAGTGGGAGTCATAAAGACTTGTAAGGAAGTTGTTGCTGTTGTACACATACCAATTGTAATATGTATGGGCCAGATTACTAGAGCAGTGAAAATGGGAACTTAAAAGCCACAGATTTCAGAGTTTTTTTGAAAGTACATTCTGCAGGACTTGACATATGATGGAGGGTATTCAGAGAGGAAAGAATCAAAAGTAATATTGGTATTTTGAATGTGCCATTAAAGAGAATAATAAAATCAGAAGGAAAAATTAGTTTGAAGGAATGGTAAGTGCTATATTAGACAGCACTTTTGAACTTGAGATGGAGATAACCAGTCAGCTCTTGGAAATTCAGGTCAGCTGGTTATGTTTTTTGGACTAGAGGTATTTTTTTCTTCTGTTTAAAAGAGATGTTTTATTAACTTTTATTTACAGCCTTTTGGTTATAACCCCTTCCTGATCCTCTGCAACCAAAATTGAGCCTGCCTTCTAAAAAAAGATAAATAATTAAGCAAACACCACCATATAGCGAACCATGGCTTGCAATATACGTACGTTCTGCCCTTGTTGTTCCTTGCTTCTCTGCTGAGAGGGGGGAGACGTGATTCATATCTATTCTGCAGGAAAAAGACTGGTTATGATGATTACTCAAAGTTGAGCTTTTTTTGTATTATTTTCATTTATCTTATTGTAGTGATTTCATGTAGTATTCTTTTGGTTCTGCTTATGTTACTTTTTATCTGTTAGTATAAATCTCATGTTTCTTTGAATTTTTTGTACTCATTCTTTTTTGCTCTTCAGTAATATTATATTTAATTCATTGTCACAGTTTCCTGGCATCAGTGAGGTTTTTGGTTCTTCGCTACCAAAAATGGTGTGGCTATGAATATTTGGGGATATATTGGACCCTGTTTTAACTTCCTTGGCGTGGGGTATATATACCTAGAAATTTCAGATTCATCTTCATTGATGTTAGAGTCATGGGATGAAGTTTCAAGGGAAAAGAAAATGAAAAGAGAATATAAAAGTGCTAAGGAAAGAACCTTAGAGAACATCAACATTAATGGTTTAGTAAGAAGAGCCATTGATAGAAACAGGATGAGTAGTCAGAAGATGTGGTAAGAGCTGTCTTTAAAGAAAATCACTATCTGATTCTAATTAATTATGTTTCCTCAAAGGGAAAAATTAGATGGTAGGTCTGGAGTGAAGAATCTTAGTTATTACAAATTCAGTCCTCTGTGGATTCTTTGTTCCTGAATTATCCAAATAATTTCCCTCCTGTTCTTTCTTTTTTACTCTCCTGACATACTGTTGCTTGATTATTTAGTAGATTTTCATTTGAACTCATTTTTAATTACTACAAAAAAACACTTTAAGTTCAGTATTCCTGAAATTCCACTCATTTAATTTTATTTTATATCTCTTGGTCAAATTTATTGAAGACCTGTGATTTCTTCATTGTGGGAACTCTGTGTATGGGTCATCTTCCACTTATCAGAACTCATCTCTACCTTGGTCTCAAATTGTTTGAGGCTCAGAGAGCTTAACAAGGTTAATAACTTTTAGAGTAGAGAACTAAACACAGGTGTTCCCAATTCCAATGTCTGCACTCTTTTCACTATGGCACACCTCTTTGAGTGTCCCCTTTTCTTCACTCTCACAACCACTGCCCTATTTTGGGCTCTCTTAACCTCTCACCTGGACTATTGGCAGTGGTCTCCTAATTGGTCTCCCTCTCGACTCGCTCCTCATTCGAGTCTGTTGTCCACACAGGTATCAAAGTGATTTTCTTAAAGCATAGGTCTAATCCTTTCCTCACACTCTAGTGGTATCCTCTTACCTCCAGAATAAAATATATAATCGTCTGTATAACATTTAAAGCTCTTCAAAACCTGACCTTTCACCATATTTATTTACTCTGTTTCACACACAATCCTGCTGCCCTGGTTTCTTTGCCATTCATTGAATATTACACAGCATCTCCTATCTCTCCCATTTTTGCATTGACTAGACTGCTATGCCTTTCATTGCCCCCCTCTCTTCATATTCTTAGTATCCCAGGAATCAGCTCCAACGCTAGCTTCTGCAGGAGGCCTGTCCCAGTTCTCCCATCTGCTAGGGCCTTCCATGTACTCTAGGGATCATGCTTGCACTTAATTATTTATGTGTTGTTTCTGCCATTATAATATGAACTTCTTAGGTACAAGAACTGGTTTTGCCTTTCTTTGAATTCAGGCGGTTTTAGCACAGGATCTGGCACAGAGTCTACACTCAATAAATGCTTGTTACCCCACTGACCTACTGACTGCTTCTTGGTGTTAGAATGAATTTAGGAAAATATTTCAATTTTACCTTGTGATATTTTAGTTGGCTTCTACTTAAGGTTATAAAGTGCTCACTTGGGGCCTTGAGTTTTCACAGATTACTAAAATCCTTATCTAAATAAATATTAAAGAGCTCTCCAAGTGAAAGTATCTAGAGGAAGTCTGTCCATCACAAATACCTAACACTGGAACTTCATGATATAGTTAACCAAATAACTGGCCCACATGGTGTAACTGGTATTTAATGTGTCGAGAAAAGCAGCGTGGTTTGATATCGTCTTTATTATTTTATGATTACTTATTGAGATACCAGGAATAAAACATGATTCTGTTAGAAATAGTTCCCTAAGTTAGTGTACTGAGTTATAAGGCGAGCATGGATTGTCCCACATCAGTCCTCCCTGGCATTTCAGACAATTTCAGGGTGTAAAATTAAAAGTTAAAAAATAGCAGAAGACAACTCCATAAGACTGATGATGGAAAATGCTGTTCACATCCTCCAGAAAAAGAACTATGGAGTGTGGATGCAGATGGAAGCATATTATTTGTGCTCTCTCTCTCTCCTTTTCTTTTATTTCTTCTTTCTCATAGTTTCTTCCATTGGTTCTAATTATTCTTTACAACATGACTAATGTAAAAATATGTTTAACATGAATGTATGTGTAGAGGCTATACTAAATTACACACCATCTTGAGGTGGAAGGAGGGGAGAGATGGGAAAAAATTTAGAACTCAATATCTTATGGAAGTGAATGTTGAAAATTAAAAATAAATTTATTTTAAAAAGAAAAAAGAATAGCTGTAGAGAGACTGTGAATCAAAACTATCATTTTGAAACATATTTTATGTTAAAACTTTGGAGAAAGAATTCAATAGACCTAAAAGCTTGCCTTCCATAAATTTACCAGCCGAGATATATATATATATAACTTAAAGCATATGCAAATGGGAAAATCATTAAGCAGACATCAGTAAGGTATTTACACCATAGATTATAGGTCATGAATAAGACCATATTAAAGGTGATCCAGTTTTCACAGGATAATTCAATCTAGAGTGAAAGGCACTTCTCTCTGGACTTGTTCCCTCATTTTCAAGATAACAGGGTTGTACTACATAATATCCAAGGGCCCTTCTAGTTCTAGATTCTACATTTTGGAATGACTAAGAAAAGGGGCCAATTTTTCTTTTTATCAATCCCAGATTTTTTTGAAGGAGAAAGATTGTAGGAAGTGTTTAAATGATGGCTTATCAGGCTGGGGAAGGGAACAAGCATTTATTAATCCCCTGTGTGCCCAGCACTGTGCAGAGTGCTTTACAAATATTACTTCATTTCATCTGGGAGCAAAACATGTTTCAGACATGTTGTGTTACTGCCTTGAAACATGTTAGAATAAAGAAGTGAAATGAGCAAAGGGAATTTTGAGTTGTTATTCTTGAGATAATGGGTAATTTTGGAATGTAGGACGATGAGAAATAAAGTCATCTGGGACATTCTAATGAAGTATTTGGAACGTAGGACAAGCATATTGAATATGACTTGTGTAGAAATGAGAAGCCATTGATTTTTTCTACGGAATCATTTGGTTAATATCATTAAAAGGGGAGAAAAGACAAGTTGATGAGGGGATGATAAGGGTTTGTGGTTTCTGAAGAAGAGACAGTCCAGGAAATGTTGAATAACTGATGTAAGGCAATAGAGCTATTAGAGAAAGACAATTGGCAGCAGAAAATCATGTGCAGAAAAGAGACAGGTCTTAGCAACCAATTGAACACTTGCATTAAAAAACAAAGTAAAATCGAGAATTATTCCAAGATTCTTGACCTGGGGTGGTAGATGCATTAACCACTGACATGAAGTTGTTAGATATATGAGTCAGAGTATAATAGTCTATACAAATGTATAGATTTGTCAGGTTTAACTTGCAGGTCCATTCATCTTTAGATATGGTAAACATCATTTAAGCCAGTGTATATAGCCCCCTGTACAGGAAATTAAACATTTGATAAAAGCAAATGAATATTCTCTTCTTAATAATAACTTCTCAATAAAATAACTGTCCTATATAATGATATAACTGGAAAACTCACCTATATATGTTTTGCAAAGAAGATAAGGCCATAGTAACATAAGATATTCATACAGGTGTCTATTGGGAACATCTTATTGAGAGGTTGGAACTGCCAAGGTTTTGTGAAAAGGATGGTTTGTTATTTAGGCAAATTATTACCTTTTTTTTTTTTGCTTTATCTGTCGTATAATCACCTAAATACATAGGATTAATCTGTGATTATTGCAGGGTTCACCCATTTTTACAAGTTACCTTAAATGTGTATATTTACGGTCCTTTTTGTTCATATGTACTCAGCTGTGGCTATTTGCTGTACCATTCTTGCAAGCAAAATGAGTAATTTCAAAATGTATGAGAACATCACCACTGCCAGCAAACCATTACAAAACAAATGTGAACTAAAATATGGCTGATAGATTAACTTTATAGTTACAAAAATGGTCAGATCTGCTATTTTAATTAATCTATACTAAATTGAAGTATTATGATATGGATCAGATTTACTTTTCATAATTTGTGTACAAATGCAAATGTATGTACATATGTGCACATATGTCATTAGTACTTTTAGATTACATTAATGGCCACCAGTAAAAAGTATAAGACTAAAAATAACCTATTATTTTTTCCAATTAACTGAAGAGATATCTTAAATCTCTGCAAGAGCCAAATTGTCATGAATATCTGATTAATTTCTTAAGCTTTGTGAACTGGCTGTCCATAGCTTTTATTTTTCGGAAACAATCCCCACTTAATTATTTTTAAGGAATGTTAGCATGTAATGCGACTGCTTTTATATTTTAACCTTCCAGTGTTTTAAATCTCAAAGTCATTGAAGGTATTGTATATTCCCTTCTTCTGTCTTTCCAACTCAAGATTTAAAAAAGTACCTTTTTTTGATGTCTTTTATTCCTCAGTATCTCTCATGTCCTTTTTATTTATTATTTGAATTTGGAAGAAATGCAAAGTCTTCACTCCAAAAACAAAGCAAATTTGTGTATTTTGGCAAAGTGATAATTTAAAGTGTCTATACTTTATTATTTTGAAAATAAGTTTATGCAGTGTAATATCGTTTTACTCACAAAAGAAACTAAGCAAATAGTATATTACATAGAGAATTTATATGTCTTAGAAGAGCTCAGTAGTTTTCTT
Source organism: Potorous gilbertii (assembly GCA_028658325.1). Taxonomy (NCBI): domain Eukaryota; kingdom Metazoa; phylum Chordata; class Mammalia; order Diprotodontia; family Potoroidae; genus Potorous; species Potorous gilbertii. The sequence goes on along the minus strand of CM053769.1, from coordinate 31,813,859 downwards.
CAAAAGTTAGTATTTTTTTCTAACCACTAAGGAATAATTTTATTAATCTTAAAAATAACTGTTTGTTTTAAATATTCTTTTGCCAAGTTGGTGGCTCTGGAGCCTTCATGGTTATGCATGCATTATATAGTTTGGCTTATGGAAAGAATACTTGTAAGTAATTTGGTCACATGTTTTATATATCCAGAACTGCATGAATATAAAATTTAGGGGGAAAGAGTTTTTCAAAAAATGAATATGAGACCTACTCTCAGAATTTTTGGTAACTTTTTCCTTTGGATAAATCACAAAAAGGTTTTTTTTCCCTTGATTAACTATGATTAATTTGGGGAAGGGGTTGATTATTTTTTAACTACTACATTTGTACAAAAGAAAACAGCACTACTGTTATTCACACTATTATGTGGTTGCAGTTCGTATTTTTAACTGCTTCAAATAGCTCTTAGCTTTTGTGGTACCACAGAAACTGCAAAAGAATTTTACCCCATGCAGGAATTAAAGACAGACTGTACTTGAAAGTAATGGTCCTCACACTGGGTTTGTAGGAAAGCATTTAGGAGAAAACACGATAACTGAAAGTGAAGGTGGGAATAGAAAAAATATTTTTAGGTTAGTGTTTATGTCCTTCTTGACAGATATTTTTAAAAAAATGCTTTTTACTCTCAAGGAAGTAATTCCTTGAGCAGCAGACACTTCAAGAGATTGTATTTGTTTGTATCTGTTTTAAGAATTTTTTTGTTTGTTTTCCACTTACAGTTTTTAATAACTTCTCTCTCAGGACAAGTTGTTTTTGAAATGTCACTTATTTAAAAGCATCATTTGATAAAACTTAACTTTTGTACCTTTCATTCATGGTTATTAAGCAGAATTTACTTGTCTAAAACTTATTCAAAAATATTTATCTCAGAATTTAGAACTAAAAGAGCACTAAGAAGTCATCCAGCTCATTCTCCCATTTTACAGTTGAAGAAACTGAAGCTGAGATAATTTAAGTTACTTACTCAATTTCACAAAGTAGTAGAGAGCCAGAATCCAAATCCAGGTCCTCTAATTGTAAATCTACTTTGGCTCTTTGCTTTGCAGGATGCTACTTCTTCTGAGATAGGTGTTATGTACAAGGAGGCCTTGTTAGGCCTTTGGGAAATACTAGATAAATAATGCATAGTTTTTCCTTCAAGGAACTTATACTCTAGTGATGGAAAGAAGATATTTATAGCAAATACAAGGGATATTTATGGCAAATGCAAGGGCAATATACACGTTTTAAATAAGTGTTTCTCATTCAGGTGGCATAAAGCCTGATGATGAATAAGTAAGACACAATTCTTGTGAAATTGGACTTACCTAACCATCAGGGTGATCTAAAGACTTCACAAAAGGGAGCCTCTGACTCTTGATCTTGTCTCTGTATTCATGGAGCCCATATTTTACACTCTCATGTAGCCCAGGTATCACATTACATCCTAAAAGAAATGGTCAGTTAAATGTATTTACCATCTGTGCATTTATAGTTTAAGGTTTCAGAGGTTAAAAAAAGGGCATCAAGTCTTTTATCAGTCACATTCAGAATAAAAGGAATGGATAAATGTAGGAACTGGTCTTCAGATAGTTTAACCAATGACAAGGAAGCATGCAAATCAGTGAAATCAACTTGTTCAGTAGAATAATTGGCTAGCATACTTCTGATGTCATAATTCCACTACTTAATAATGGATTGATTATATAGAGAGCAAGTGTGTGAGCTTATGGTTCCACTTGAATAGTCTTTTAAAGAGGAGCTGTCCAGTGGTTTTTGGAAAGTCCCAAAGAAGATAGGAAGACAAGGATCATCAGAGGGATGGGGATAGTGCCAGTGAGTACGCATAGACAGCAACTCTGATCCTCAAGATTGTGTGCATTTCCCAGATTGCATCTTTGCCTTTTCAGGTACCTTAAGTGACCTCAAGAGCCCATGTATTTAAGGGTGACTCAGTTTTGTTATTATAATGTATCTTTGTTTGTGTTGCTGGTCGTTTAATGGGGACATTCTTTTATACATTATGTTTGGTAATAAAAAAAGAAACCTGTGCTTTTTAAATGGTATTATACTAAGATAATTCTATTTACTTCTTAAGCGTATGTGATCTAGTTATTTTTAAATTTTAAAGTGCTTGTGATTTCTTTCTAAATTTTTTTAAAAATAAATTTATTAATTTTTGGACATATTTCATTTTTTTGGGTATGTATGAAAATGAAATAGAAGACATCAGACTACACTAGGGAGCAAGCAGAAGTCTTTCTTCTTACTCAGTCTGATTTATGGCAATGTGGTACAATGGAAAGGGGTCCTAACTCAGAATCCCAGCACTCCATTTGAATCCTAGTCCATCCACTGAACTACATGTATTGTTCTGGGGATGTCAATGTCATCTCTCTGGGCCTGTTTCCTCATATCTAAAGTAAGGGAATTACATAGAGTGATGAGCACTAAGGGTTCTTGCTGCTCTAGATTTTTAAGCCTGATCACCTTTCTAAGCTCTCTATCCAGAGTAAAGAGAAAGAAACCTGCCTCAAGCCCCTCCTTTGACACTTCACTAACTGTGACTGTGGCATCACCTTGCTGAATCTCAGTTTCTTCATTTGTAAAGTAGGGATTATATTACTCATAGTAACCCCTCATAAGGTTGTTGTGAGTCTCAAATATGGGATAATATATGTAAAGCATATATATAAAGTATATAATAGATGTAAAGCATATATATCAACTCTAAAGCATAAGTTGTTGTTTTGGTTAGTATCTCACACCTTCTTTATTAAGGAAACATCTTGGAGTCTTGTTGATAGAGATTGCACAGGCTACCAGTTATGGGAAAGAAGTTCAGGAGAAATGGGAACTATCAACCATTTCAGATTAAGTATTTTTTTCTTTAATTTTTAGTTTTCAACATTCACTTTTATAAGATTTCGAATTCCAGATTTTCCCTCCTCCCTGTCCTCATCCACAAGATGGCATGCAATCTGATATAGCCTATACATGTACAATCATATTAAACATTTCCACATTAGTCATGTTGTAAAAGAAGAATCAGAACAAAAGGGCAAGAAAACCTCTCAAAAAGAGAGAGAAAATAGTATGCTTCAATCTGCATTCAAACTTCATAGTTCTTTCTCTGAATATGGATAGCATTTTCCATCATGAGTCTCCCTGCCTTCCTACAGGGTAAAATAGATTTCCATACCCAATTGAGTTTGTTTTATTCCCTCCTTAAGCCAAATCCCATGAGAGTAAGGTTCACTTATTCTCTTTCGTCTCTCCCCTCTTTCCCTCCATTGTAAAATCTCTTTCTTGCCCCTTTTATGTGAGATGATTTGCTACATTCTACCTCTCCCTTTCTCTTACTCCTAGTACATTCCACTGAACAGTAGATTTTATTTTTTTAGGTATTCTCCTTTCATATTCACCCTATGTTCTCTGTATGTATATATGTATACATATATATATATACACATAACATATATACATATATAATATACACATACACACATACCTATACACGTACACATACACATATATTCCCTCTAGCAACTCTAATACTGAATATCTTTCCATGTAGGAATATAATCAGTTCAATTTTAATGAGTTCCTGATGGCTTCTCTTTACCTTTCCATGTTTCTCTTGATTCTTGTATTTGAAAGTCAAATTTTCTATTCAGCTTTGGTCTTTTCAACAAGAATACTTGGAAGTCCTCTGATTGAAATTCCATTTTTTCCCCTAAAGTATTACACTCAGTTTTTCTGGGTAGGTGCTTCTTAGTTTTAAGTATTCAACTTCCTCTTCTGTTAATCTAGGCAATTTGTATTTTTTAAAATATTCATCCATCTCGTTTAGATTATCGAATTTGTGGGCATAAAGTTGGGCAAAGTAATTTCTAATTATTGTTTTAATTTC